>CM072512.1:14697516-14835016 GCA_036898135.1 Oncomelania hupensis
TGACCAGATGATTTGGTGACGTGGCCATACCATCAGAGTTTACGTTTTTTCACCACTGTGAGCAGGTCATCGTGTTGTCCAATGGTTTGTGTGATGGTCTGTCGGACTTCGTCGTTGTTGATGTGCTGGGTATAGGAAATGCCCAGACGTCTTCTGTAGCACCTCATCTCCATGCTTTGTATTCTTCGTTGGAGATCTGCTGTGAGGTTCCATGTTTCGCAAGCATATAGGAAGGTGGAGATGACAAGGGAGCGCAGCAGCCTTACATTGGAATGTAGACTGATGGTCCTGTCTTTCTAAATTGGCTTCAACCTCGTCAGGGCAGCAGTTGTTTGTTCGATCCTGGAGAGGACTTCCTGTCGGGACCCATTGTCTGATACAATGGCTCCTAAATATTTGAAGCTATGCACTGTGTTGAGGGATTGGCCTTGGACTTTGATGTTCTGGTTGATGCCATTGGTATTTTTGGTCATCATTTTGGTCTTCTCTGCACTTATTTCCATTCCATAAGCTCTGGAGGTGGTGTCAAGCCTCTGTACCACCTGTTAAAGTTCTTGTTCCTCTCCAGCCAATCCATCAATGCCATCCGCAAAACGGAGGTTGGAGATTGCTCTTCCCCCTTTGCTGTCTGTGCCTTCGTGGTCTGCAATTTGAGACATAGCTGTGCAAATAAAGAACATGAGGGGATGTGATCACATAAAAAGCTAGATTTGTGGGAACATCATTTTGGTTGTGGGAAGCTAACTAAATATTGTATAACGTTATAGATACATAGAGGTGTTAGAACATGTGGCTGTGGGAACATAGGGTTGGCCCCCCTTTTTTCTGTCTTAACTAGGCAATCTGAGATGCAGCGTGAAAGGAGCAAAGCGTCCCCCGTACTGCCAAATGCGGAGTTGAAAAGGTTAATTTCAGTCTTCAACCCGTCTCCAGTGTCGTTTAGCATGCACAGGCTCGGCTGTTAACCCACTGCTACCGCTGCCACAATGAAAGCGGAACTGAATTTCTGGTCTCCCCTACACACGCCAGAAAGGCCTATCTTCTTTAGTCTTCTCTACTAAAAATTGGCCTCTTTTGTGGCATCCAAGTGCTACACCTTTTACTAGAAAATTCAAGATAATGTCTTGTTACCTAGATGGTGTTATTGTCTGTTTTCTTATCATTGGGAGTTGTCCCCTTTCGGGCGCTGAATACTGTACAAGGATTATTGAACATGCAAAGGGGAAAAAAATCGTGTGACACTGTTGATCACGACATTGCCATTAGAGTATTTTGTCGTTTGGATAAAACTACCATAAATTAGTGTCTTAAGCTCGAGATAGGCAACTGCAAGTTTAAGACGTGTTCTCAAGTATTGATTCAATTTATACATTTATATTCAAGTACAAGTACTACTGGAATAATATCGTTATAATTCGTTTGTTAATCGTCGATGTATTGCTTAGAGCTTTAGGATTAGGAGAACATAAAACAGAATATTGAACAAAAAAGTATTTTGTTATTGTACTTATTTGAGCTTTTCTTTGGTGCAAGAGCGCGCCTTTTGGGTATTGAAGTGCGCGGAACAAGTAAATATTGGTTTGTTCAAAATTTGCTTCCATAATACTATGTCTATGTAAGTTTTGCCAATGCAGAACAACAAAATTTGGTTTAATATTGGCGTTTGATGTTGTTTGTCTTTCCACATTGTATGAATGAAAAGGAAAAGAAAATCTTGCACTAAACTCTGAATTTATGGCATTCAAATAAATAATACCAACACAACGTTCCTCTTTTTGACTTTAAAATAACAACGCGGATTCGAGATTTCAATAATTATATACCTCCGTTTTGGCTATTTCAATAATAAGACACACCGCCGTTTTGATATGTCGATAAATAGACACCGCCGTTAACAGATTTCAATAATCAGGCATCACCGTTTCGAGTTGTCAGTAATTAAACCCCCCAAAAATTGGTCCATATATATTAATTGGCTTCGATATTGGAGTGTGCGGTTGCTTGCTCGCACTTAGGTTAGGCTGTCTCAGCGTGAACCGATGGATGTGTAGTGGATGGGGACGGGTTGTATGATGTCGGACCCCTTGGGTGGATTCACCCGGCCACCCTGTTCGCCCGTCTCCGGGCCTAGCAGGGTAGCTTTGCTGGGTGCGCTCGTTTGCATAATCATATTGTGAGGGTAGCAGACGCATCCCGGGCCCACGCTGTTCGCGATTGCCTTGATGTTTTTTTAGGGCCTCTGCAGTGATGTTCGTCTCTTTATAGGCCTGTAGTTCTTTTGGGCTTTCTTGACTATAGTGTTGTGTAGTGTTGTTCCGCTTTTGTGATCTTGGGGAGGTGTTATGTTCTGTGTGTGTGTGTACGTGTGTGTATGTGTGTTTTCTCTTTTGTATTGATCTTCGTGACGTGTTATGTTCTCTCTGTGTGTGGTGTTTGTGTGTGTGTGTGTTTGTGTGTGTTTGTGCGTTCGCTTTTGTGTTGATCTTGGTGAGGTGTTATGCTGTGTGTGTGCGCAGGCATGAACGAGCGTGCTTCTTTCCTCTGTCCAAACTAATATATAATTATTTACTATGCGTATCTATCGCATGGTGTGTGAGTGTGAATGTGTGTGTGGATTACTGGATGCAGAGTGGAATGTGCGAGTATGACGGTATAATGTTCTTGCTTACCATTTGCATCATTAGTCCCTCTCAATTCTTTAAACGTACGCAATATTTTGACGTAAAGCATAAGGGTAAATGGTCCTTTTATGAATGCTGTAAATATTATATTTTAAGTAATTTTCTCCATTTAATTGATTTAATCTTCTTCGTTATAGTTGAGAGAGAGAGAGATGCTAAATGTAGAACTGGCTGAGTTGGCGTTTCGAGGCCGCGCGCACACTTCCAGCAAGTGTGCATATTTGACTCCACAGACCACTGTGATTTCTGGATCTCGTTGGTCAGAGCATTCAGCAGCTTGTTGAGCTGACAATGCTCTATGTAGAAACACTCCATTTGTTTAACGTTTTTGTTATTTTATTTTTTTTTATCCTATTTCTGTTAACGTTTAACGTTTTTGTGTTCGTCCGCCTTGTTTGTGCGTTAGTAGTATTGTCGATTGATTCCCACAGTTTTGTATACGCTAGAGATAAATATTTTGTTTTCTGATAAAAGTTTAAACAAAGGCGAGCAGGAAAACAGAAAATCGCGCTAGTCCCCGCTTCCAAGGGCGGCGATCGCTGATTTTGTAACTCGTTCACCGTGAGAGTTAGTGCCCCTTGTTGGTCCTAGTCTGTGGCACCTTGGGACCGTTTCCTTAACGAGGCCTTATCGCTGTTTAAAAAAATGCAACACAAATAATATGTGGATGACGGGAGGGGGAGGACGGGGGTGTGGGGACGAGGGGAAAGAGTGTAGGGGGTAGAGAGAGGGAGGGAGGGAGAGAGAGAGAGAGAGCAAAGAACAAGAAGTTGGTGATGGTGACGACGACGATGATTGCTGTGTATACACAAATGCAATACAATACAGTACAATACAATACAATACCATTCTGTTGGCCAATATAAACTAGAAATTTGCCTTTGGCAGATGATGGTAAAGATAATAACGTTGACGACGACGAGGAGGTCTCAGGAAGAGGATGGTAACTCGGGAACAGGCGAAGAAAATGATGATGAGGAGGATGATGACAAGGGAAGAAGAAGAAGAAAATAAAGGAGGAGGCGGAGGAATAAGAAGAAGAGGGAGGAGAGTGACTTATCTCGGTGTTGTAACTGCCGCAAAATCACGCCATATCGCACGTGTTTTAACTGCTGCTATGGAAGATTTGGCGATAAAGTGGGATTTTTAACACGCGGCATTATGGGTGGGAAATGTTCAGGCCACCTTTGACATGGTGTAAGAGACTTTAAACAACTGTGATTTGGATGAGAGAGTGAAGAAGGTGAATTTTGTTCTTTTAAAAAAAAAAACGAACAAGGGACTTTTATTTACAAAATAATAAAGAAGGGAAGTTTATTTGAAAATAAAAAAAGAAATGATTCAGGTCAAGTGACTTCGCTTCAGGGTTAACAATTAATTCATGTTAATGCTACCTTTCTTTTTTTTATAGCGCTTTCTTCCAGCTCAAGGGCTGCTCAAGGCGTTGGCCGACACACAGTTGCTGCCTCTGGGCGCACGCGCACCGCCGTGGTGCAACATTGCGGCAGGAGTTTACCGCTAAGGAAAAGAGTGAGAAGACAGCAGGTGAAAATAGGTGGTTGTCATTTGGTGAATGTATGTTTTAGTTCAAGTAATAGAGATGTGTAGAATCACGAAAACAAGTGTAGAACCCATTACGTTATAAGATTTTAGATTTAGATTTTAGATTTTTTTTATAGATTTTAATGCTTTATTGTCCCTTTTTATCGGGAAATTCTGGGCCGCCTCCCCATGTGGAAGGCGTAGTCGCAGCCTGTGGCGCGCCCAAACCCAACCTACCTAACATTAGTTGTGATTTTTGAAATTTAGAAATTCTTTAAATTTTTGAAATATTTTGAAATTTTGCTGGGGGAGCAAACCGGAGTACCCGGAGAAAACCCCCGAGACGTTGCCCTAGTCGAAAGTAAATAATATTCGGAGAAACATAACGCCCCGATGCAGGATCGAACCCACACCTGTCAGGTGCCATTGGTTTCTGGCCTGCGGACAAGGCAAGTTAGTCCCGCCTTAGCCCATAAGGATAGCTTATGTAAATTATTTAGATTTTTTAGATTTTAGATTTTAGATTTTTAGCGTTAACTTCTCTGCACAATGAAAAAACAACATAAATATATCTGGAGACTTGGAACGAATTTTATTTTCGACGGGTCAGCACAAATCAATGCATATTTTCAAGACAAAATCTCGTTTTAGGCATATCTAGATGCAAATACCAAGCAATACTTGCCAACACAAAAACATCTTTAGCGATAAGTTCATATAATTTTCTTTTTAGGGGGCCGGGAATGCGGAGAGCTTTTTTTTTTTTTCAAATTGAAGGAAAAGGTCGAAGAGAAGAACTTTGTTGAAAAAGAAAGACAAGAAGATGACGAGGAGAAAATGAGGAGAAGGGACAAACAAATTAAATAAGAACGGCTGAGAAAGGTAACAAGGAAAGAACAGAAGGAAGAAGAACACTCGGGGGGAGGGGGGGGACGGGGGAAACAACATATGTAAGGAAGCCGCGCGATAAAGTGGTCGTCAACTGCACGGTTCAAGGGAGATAAGCCGCAAGCTCTTTCTGTATCT
Source organism: Oncomelania hupensis (assembly GCA_036898135.1). NCBI lineage: Eukaryota > Metazoa > Mollusca > Gastropoda > Littorinimorpha > Pomatiopsidae > Oncomelania > Oncomelania hupensis. Next base: position 14,702,766 of record CM072512.1, read on the forward strand.
CTGCCCCTCCTCGTCCTTTTGTTTACTCCTTTAGTGAGTGGAGTCCTGTGGGAATGAACGTGCACGCAAGGTGGTTGGGTGTGAGAATGCAGTTTTGCATGCAGCTGACGTCGCACCGAGTTTCAGAATCCTCAGATCTGTACAACATTTCGTATGTAGATTTCTGATTTATGATGTGGGGGGAAAAAACGACAGCAATGCTCATGGCATAACAAACAGTACGGCATGTCTGTACAAGCCTGCTGTACATGTACAAACCGACTTCTTTAACCCATTACGGGACCACAACACGGTGAAGGTGTGCAACCTGATCTCAGTCTTTTGTTCGGTTTCTCCATTAGTTAGGACCTTGTTGTAAGACCCTTGCCACGGAGGCTGCCGTCCTTACATGCTTCTGTGATCAATGGGAGAGAGGGCATACGGATACAGGAGGGAAAGAGATGGCAGAAGTGGTCATGGCAGGAGGTAAAGGGAAATGTAGAAGGAGGGAGAAGGTGATAGAGAAGGGGAGGAGCGAAGAGAGGGAGATGAAAGAGGGAGGGAGAGAGAGAGAGAGAGAGAGAGAGAGAGAGAGACAAGGGTTAAGACCAAGCGTCAAAGAGCAGCAAACCTAGCATGTTAAAATATTGGAGACGTTAAAAAAAAACAAGTTTTGTGTCTTTCCAATGTTACTTTATCTTACCCGAGATTGCAAAGCATGGATTACCAGTAATTAATTACACGTTGCACTTTTTATTTTATTTTATTTTATTTATTTTTATATTTTTTGGAGGGGTGGGGGTGGGGGGGAGTTGGGATTACAATTACATGCGCAGGAAATGCACAACAACATCAGCGCCCCGTGTTTGCGTGCACCTTGGAGATAATTTTTACAGGGGGAAATAATTAAATTAAAAATTCCTTCAATTTAACATTCAGAAACTACAACAACCGCACGTCCGCACACCTGTCCACCAAATATAAACCACAATGACGGCGACATCCACAACAACAACAAACACGACAACGAGCGAACAGAGGAAGCCTTAGAAAAACCCACGTTTTCCGAAAGAATGTTTGCAAATAACTCTAGATTTTCTTCTTTAATTGTTTCGCTCCTATCCAATTGTCACCCAAGCAAACACAGTCTTGTCAGGGTCAACGGTCCAGCACTACTCGCTCGCCTGGCACCCCGATAACCCAGGTTCGAATCCAACGGTGGGCGCGATAAATGTGGCCAGTTTGCACTGTTCATCTTAACAATATGATTGTTGGTGTGATCCAGTGTTGATTTAGCTTGGATGGTTGTCCCATGTCTGCCGTTTGGTGATGGGTGTGGATGGATCAGCTCCCGAATATCTTAATGAGTTAGTCACTCTGTACACTCCTTCTCGCACCCTCCGCTCTTCGAGCGATACTCGACTCCTCCGCCAAGGCCGCTGCAAATTGAAATCACACGGTCTCCGCTCTTTTTCTGTCTATGGACCTCAGCTCTGGAACTCTCTTCCCTCCGATGTCAGACACTCTCCTTCAATTCGAAGTTTTTAAAGCAACATGAAAACCTTTCTCTTTCAGCAGCACTTTACATACTCTACATTCTCTCTTCATTTAATTTTCTTGTTTTGTGTGTTTCTGTGTGTGTGTGTGTGTGTCGGTGTGTGTGTGTGTGTGTGTGTGCGTGTATTTACATGCTGTCTAGTATTATATATAATACATGAATGTATGATTAGATGAATGTTGATGTGCGCGCGCCTAGATCTGCAGGGTAGGCACCTTACAAATGCTTATTATTATTATTATTATTATTATTATTATTATTATTATTATTATGAGACGTTAAACGTCCATGTTCATTCTTTCAGCTGACAGGCTTGGGCGAAATAATTCCCACACAGCAAAGGAACTGGAATTAGGGAGACAATACGTCTTTGTTGAACACGCGTGATAAAGGTGTCTCGCTACAGAGCTGAGACTGGAGTTGAATCTTGGATATAATCCTTCTTAGCTCATACCCTCTGTATAATGAGGGAATACTACCAAAGAGTTTAAGACCTATCTCCTTGTCTTTCTTCTGCCAATGGTTTGTCAATGGCAGATAGGTAGGTGCTATAGATACAGATGGTCATGTCGCTGTGTTCTCAGCTTATCACAGTGTATGGGCTGGGCTTGGTGGAAGTCAAGGGACTGACTATCTAAAGATGACGCCCGAATGAATTTCCCTGCAAGTCAAACTGGAATGATCTCAGATGACTTTTAACTACTTTTGATTTGCTCCTTGCGGTAGAACTGTAAGCGACTGTGGTTGGCTGAAACACACCACAAAATAGTCTTTGTTTTATAGAGCACTGCAGCGTGCATAAAACTCGATACAGGAAAAAAAACGTTTCAGTTCAGGGCAAAAAAACCCAACTCGAAACAGAAACAAAAATCCGTTTCAGTTGAGGGTGTGTCTGACATGGTCACACAAAACAGTCAATCACGCACGTTTTTCTTTTTTTTAATTCATGTTTTAGTAACACATCGGGTTCCGCCTTAAATCCTTTAAATCCTCACGAACTTACTCAAACACAATCCCTTGACCTGGACAGGCTTTGGAAAGATGAATATCCTAAAATGTTACACTTTAAATATTACTTCCTTTTGTTGATTGGTAAAATGTCTACTTCTGTCAAATGTGATTTCCTGTCTTATATTTTACTCAAAGACTCAAATTTATTTAATTTTGCTACAATTAGACAGATAGATAATCAATGTTTATGGAGTCCAGCGGACTGCTAATACTGGAGTATTTAAGTGTAAATAATGGATTCAGGACACAATGGTATGCGGGATTTTCAGGGTTAACTTCAAGGTTTAGAAAATAGTTCATAGCGAACTGAAGCCTACGGATCTCCAAGGGAGGTTCGCCAGCGTCAGCGTAGAGACTTTCCTTCGGGGAAGTGCAAAACTCTCCCCTCTCCTCCGCTCCTCCCCAGGGAGATCCGAAGACTTTGATAATGGATTAGATCCAAGGCTTTCAAATAGGACTTCCTATCGGAGCCGTCAACAATGCTACCATAATCCAATTTAGAACGTACCAGAGAACGATAGACGAGGAACAGAGTTTGCTTTATCTGCTCCTGTGATAACTTTCAAAATGTTAAGACCTTTCTGGCAGCTTTCCCTCAGGTATTTAATATGCGGAAGAAAAATCAGTTTGCTGTCAAAAATAATACCCAGAAACTTAACTTGTTTAGAAACTTTAATATTTAGAAACTTTGATTTGCTACAAGCAATTATCACTAAAACATTGCAATCAACAATCACTTGTAACATAATCGAAGTAGATCTATATTCTTTCAGTTTTATAGCGCACTCCTGAGCTGAAATACCTACTCAAGCAAGGTATGCTTGGAAGGTCAACAGAGATCCCAAGCTGCGAAGCAGAATCATTTTGCTTGTGCCATGCTTATATATATTTGTTTTGTTTGTTTTTGTGTGTTTTTTTCAAAGCATTTTGGGTTGCGCTGTGCTAAAGCAAGAAACGTGTCACCGCTCTACCTTGTGTGTTTACAGGAAACCACGAATTACCATTACAATCCCTAACACGGTTTCCTTAAGCCCAGACGATTACAAACAACAGTAAACAAACGCTAACAAATTTTATACGGCGAGATTGATGTCAACCCAAATGAGATTTTCCATCTGAGCAAATAGGTAAATGTCAGAGCGACAAGGAAGTCCTAGAAAGTCAGATGCGATCCACCGCCTTAGCTCAGAGGGTAGAGCGTTCGCCTGCCACATACAATGACCCAGGTTCTATTTTTCATTGTCCACTTAGCAGTGTAATTGCTCAGTGTTAAGTCCCTTTCCCTTGGGATGGTTATCCCTATCTGCCATATTGCCAATCCTATCATATCCCATAACTCTGAGGTCGTAGGGGCACCACAGATGATCGTTTAACCAGCGTACTCCATCTTTCCCTGTCCTCAGCAGCCCTGATTGTTTCGCTCAGTGTCAAACCAGTCCATTCTCGAATGTTGTCCTCTCACCTCTTTTCCGGTCTCCGAATATCGCCAATAGTGGGTGTAAATATTTAACTTTAGCGTATATTCTTCCGTCAAATGCTCTTTTCAAATGCATGAAGAGTACTACTTCGGCATCTGTAAATATATTACTAATTCATTGAATAATTTGTAAATCAGAGGATGGGAAATTGTAATACTATTCCTTGGATTTTGTTGTGTTTTTTTTTCCAAGAAAAAAGTGTTACGAGGGGTTGTAAATTATTTTGTTTGAATTACTTTTAAGTTTAAAACCGCTTCCATGTTTAAATACATTTAAAATAAAAGATTCATTTGATTTGTTCATTCATTCATTCATTCATTGAATCATAATAATAGCTCTTCATTCATTGTCTTGTTGTTATATTCGTCTATTATGACAATCATGGTCAAGGTCTTTGGCGCTGTGTTTTGTGTTAGCACATACGTTTTTTGGTCTACATGAGATCGTGTCCGGGAGAGGAGAACGGGCCGAATTGTTCACCCATCGGTGATTGATGTTCTGAGCTTACATTGTTTTGGGATTTAATCCAAACCCGTTTAGGTTTTAAGAGGTTTCATTATGTTCTTGGTAGAGCATTCCATGGCATGGGTCGCGTGCCTGTATCTTACAAGGCTCCAACTCCAAGGCTTTATTTACTTTGGACAAAAACGGGTTTTACCCCAAAAATTGGCATTGTTATTGCACTACACAATGATAAAGAGGGCTTTCGTTGCTCAAAACAACCGCTACAGTTTGAATTTTCAGTTTCGGGTCTGACGGCGAGTGATTTCCCCTGATTAATGGTGCATCAAATACCATAACCCTGTGACCTTTGACCCTGTTTCTGAGTGAACAACAAACCTGATTGGTTCTTTTTCTTACCGGCTTTGGAAGCTGCTATTTTTAGCTACAGAATGTTGGTTGGCTAGCCAAGGGCTGTTGCTAATAATAGGCACAACAATTACGGAATTTATTTATTTAAAAAAATAACTATGCTTTCGAAAGTTTTATTGTTGTTGTAAGATGGTAATATTTTTTTCCGTGGGGCTACACTCACTGTGAATGTAAGCTTATTATTTTTCAGTGAGGCTTCACTCACTGTGAATGTAAGATTATTATTTTTCTGTTGGGCTACACTCACTGTGAATGTTAAAAGAATATGTCGAAGTGGGTCCTTAATAGTTCAAGGGACCTCAAATCAGTCCCAGCTTGAAATACCCTGTGTGGGAACTGGAACATGGAGACACTTGGGGTTCGAGCTTTTGCCACCTCGGCTCCCTGACTTTGGAACACACTCTCCTTGGATTTGAAGCAGAGTTGTTCTTCGGCATCTTTCAGAAAGGGGCTGAAAACGCGCCTCTTTTAACTCTGCAATCCACATACAAAAGGCAGATTTATGTTAGTGTTGTTTTTTGAATGACTGATGGCCGGGCTTCTATTGTTATTCTTCGAGCGCATTGAGCATGACTGTTTCATGCGATTCCTGCGCCTTATAAGACTGCAGTCATCATCATCATCATCATCATCATCATCATCATCATCATCATCATCATCATCATCATCATCATCCTTTGTATCATTATCATCGCCATCATCATTATCGCCTTCCATTAATCAGCAGGCCTATAACAGAACGATCCATCGTAGGCACAAAACTAGACAGCAGTTAACTTCCTGTATTTTTAACGTTTTAACCTTGTTAATCTTTTAAAGGGACTTGCTTTCGAGTTGTTGTGTTGTTGTTTTTTCGTGAACTTTGGTTTCTTTGGGGAAATTTTGCATGGTTCCTAATTAAAAGATGAGATAGTTGGAATTCGTCGCTCAAACCGACCGCTAAAGCTTTGAATTTTGTTCGTCTGGCCCTCCTTGGTATGAGAGCAAACAGCAGTGACTGTTGGTGTTGTGCTATGCACAGTTTGTTGTAGTGCTATTTTAAGAATCTGCTGTGATGCTGTCAATAGGCGACATAAACCAACATGAATACTTCGCTTTATTCTCAAACCGTACAGTTTCAAAGAGATTATTTTTGGGCTTTTGGGGGAGGTGTGAATGGGTGGGGGAGGGGGGCTCCTTCTGTGGGGCAACAATCATCAAACGTGACGCTGAATGTTTGAAAGTTAGGTCCTTTACCAAAGCAAACATATAATGTTCAGAAGTAATTTGCCTACGTAACTGCAATAAAACGTTGTTTGGTTTTTCTTATTTATTTTACACACACACACCTCCATCGGATCCCCTCTTTTACTTTAAAAAAAAATTAGCGGCCACAACATTTTTGCGGGTCATTATTTTGCGTTGTCCTAGGAAATTAAGTGCAAAGTTTAATTCATGTTTCCTCCGCTGTAAAGAATGGCTTGTAAAACGTTTGACTGAGTTTTGTAGTTTTAGGGACCACGGGACGTTACGTGACGTTGCGTGGCTAAACGGTACAGAGTAACCGTGTTTTGACGGTGGTGTCAGGCCTTGGCGTGACAGGTACATGGTATCGTGACAGCTGATGAAGTGGGATGCAAGTCTGGTGTCACGCTGTCACGAGGTAAACCGCACAACTAACGACTAATCGACGCTGTGTATCTTTAACCCGCTTGTTAGCTCTCTTTATTCCATTGAAATTGATTTTTTTATAGCTCCTCTTAATTTTTAAACAAAAAGCATTCATTGCTGTCTTAAAATTTAACATTTAACTTCCTAAATAAATATGTTTGTTTGTCTGGCATTCCTTGGTATGTGAGCAAACAACAGTGACTGTTGGTGTTGTGCTATGCACAGTTTGTTGCAGTGCTATTTTAAGAATCAACCTGTTATGCTATTATTAGGCAACATAAACCAAAATTAATGCTTCGCTTTATTCTCAAACCGTACAGTTTCAAAGAGATTATTTTGGGGCTTAATTTTGTTTTGCTTTCCTCCTGTGGGGCAGCAATCATTGGTAATTTGATCGAAGCCATGAGGGCTGCTGAGGACATAGAAATATGGAGTATGCTGGTTAAATGATCATTTGTGGTGCTCCTACGACTCTCAAGTGACGGGATAGGATAGGAATTCGTTTAACACACTTAAATGAAGCTCTATTCCAAATTAAATAGTGTAGCTTCTTTTAATAAATAATGTATGATATTTTTCGTCTCCCTAATTCAAACTGGTTAACTTCCCTTACGATTAAATGTGTTTTCTTTAAAAGTTTGTGATGAGATTAAACGGCTTGGTTATTGTAGATAGAACCTGGTCTTCGGATAAAACTCCTTTAGTGGGAAAGATGTTATCATGTGAAAGGTTTGCAGGTAAATCCATTAATTTAAATAGCTTAGCGCCCTTAAATGAAATAACTTAACTCCCTTTGATGAAATTTGTTAACTCCCTTTACCTAGCCATAATTATTCAGTGCATAAGCTTTCAAAATATCAGCAACAAATGAGGACTGGACCCACTAAATCTTATTTCTTTTTCGTCTCTTCTTCCACCGATTCCCTCTTTTTCTACTTCTTCATCATCAACCGATAGGCTTTTCACTCTTCTCTTTGTTACCACCTTCAGTAACTTACACGAGCAGTATTATAGGCTTATTCGTCATACCCACAGGGGTGTCGGATAGCGCAGTGGTTGGAGCACTCGCTACTGTGTCGCAAGTTAAGCACCGTCCAGTGCGGTTAGCACTTGGATGGGTGACCGCTCCAGGATCGCACAAACAACTGCTGCCCTGACAAGGTTGAAGCCCATTTGGAAAGACAGGACCATCAGTCTACATTCCAAAGTAAGACTGCTGCGCTCCCTTGTCATCTCCATCTTCCTATATGCTTGCGAAGCATGGACCCTCACAGCAGATCTCCAACGAAGAATACAAAGCATGGAGATGAGGTGCTACAGAAGACTTCTGGGCATTTCCTATACCCAACACATCACCAACGACGAAGTCCGACAGACCATCACACAAGCTATTGGACAACATGATGACCTGCTAACAGTGGTGAAGAAACAGAAACTTCGGTGGTATGGCCACGTCACCAGATCATCAGGCCTTGCAAAGACTATTCTGCAAGGCACAGTGCAAGGAGGTAGAAGAAAAGGGAGACCGAAAAAGAGGTGGGAGGACAACATTCGAGAATGGACTGGTTTGACACTGAGCGAAGCCATCAGGGCTGCTGAGGACAGAGAAAGATGGAGTATGCTGGTTAAACGATCATCTGTGGTGCCCCTACGACCTTCGGGTTACGGGACAGGATAGGATAGGGTGACCGCAAAACGTGAAGCGACAAATAACAACGCCCCCAGTGGACTCAACTGTGACCGAGTACCTACTCTCTTAAGGGTGGGGAAGGTAAAGCAGCGAGGGAGAGAGATGGGCATCACCCTCATTACGCTGGCCCAAGATAAGTGTGATCTCCAACATCACGCTCCCCTACGGCCACAAGGCTATGGGACTACCTTTACCTTTACCTTTACCACCCACAGAAGAAAAAGAAGGAACGGGAAAGAGAGGAACAGGGAGATGGTGGGGGTGTGTTAAAATGGGTATGAACACTCAATAATTAGTTGTTATTTTTTTTCTCTTGGATGCACATCCTATAATAGCTTTGCTTTCTAGTTTCCTGTTTTACAGAGAAACTCCCGTTCATTTTCAGTTTAACCCTTATTAGGCCAGGGCTTAGCATGCAGAACCCTTGTGGGACTTGACCGTTTGCTGCGCAGCTTTAGCGGCTGGGTAACAAGTCGGTAACCTCTTCCTTGAGGTCATTTCTGTCTTTTTAACCCCATCACCTTACTCACTTTGAACCTAAGAACAGATTAGGTGGGATTAGAAGAAGTGGGACTGAACAAGAGATAAGGAGAACAGGCAGAAAGTGGAAGTGTTGTTCATGTCTTCTGTATAATAATTCAAAGCATTCTTCCAATTCAGTCACAATGTCTTGCCTATAATTATTCATATCCCAGATGATTTCGTTGTTTCTGTCTGACCTTATTAGTTATATTCAGATGCAAAAATAAGTTGAAGGTTTTGTGGGTAAAAAAATATATATATGGATGACGGAAAATGTTGGACATTATCCTTTAATGGTAACATTAATAGTCCAAGTCTGCCTTGTCGTTTTATTCCATACGAATAAGTTCCAATGGATTTCAACATGGATACTACAAATGACTACATGATGCAAACTCCTAAATACTGAAAGAGAGCGGGAGAAAAGGGGATGCCTTGCGATGCCCTGTGTTTCCAAAGGTTTGCTCGCGGCTTGTCGCGGACTTTTCCAAGCTCTAGGGTCACGCCAGTTATGCAAACAGCTCAGGGAGGGATTCAGGGAGGAAACGACAAAGTCCACTGCTCTGTTGACTTTTGTCATTGGCCAAATCTTCCCCCAGGTTTTCCGCCATCAGCGTTAGAACATGTCAGATGCCTCTCTCTGGTCAGTGTGCTGACTGATAATATTGCGACCTCGTTCAAGACCTCGCTGTTTATTTTCGTTTCTTCGCAGAAGTAGTCAAAACTAAATACACAAACAGAGTTGTATTTTGGGTCGCACGTAATAGGGCAGATGTCAGTATGCTATCTACCCTCTTACATACAGTTCAGTTTCTTTTCTCCGTAAGTTGTTTTTCAATGTTGACTGTAAAGAAGTACAATCAAACTTCCAGGGTAGTTGGAGATATTTTGGAGGGACTTATTAATGTTGCTAAAACTGTGCATTTTCAGATTATAACAATTTTAAATGCAAAGTGGTTAAAAGAGATCTATAAGTTACTTTTGTTCTATTTATGATTTATTTACAAGTAATTGATAGCTCTGTTCAAAGAAAAGATGCGCTAGAACTAAACGTACTACGTATACTTTTGTGAGTTTTCAGGTTGTCGTGTTCGTAACTCATAAAATACTTTAATTTACGACAGCGTTATGTAAAACGTTAAGCAAAAAAAAAAAACACAAATTGTTGGCGCCATTGCCGTCTGCTGAACTTACAAAGGTTGTGGGTTTTTTTTTCCTTCACTCATCTTGAAGTTAGTTCTCTTAAAGTTGGTTGAACCCGTATTTAAATTTAAACTATGGAGGAATGGTGTGAATGAACTGAAAATGAATGTGCTTAAAAGGTATATTAAAGGGTTAGCCGTGGATTAATTTGCATAAATTGTCAATGACTCGTGAACAGTTTTCTTTTGTTTAGTAGTGGTAAGACAGAGCTCTGTTTCTTCATGCCGTAATATTTAAAACAAGGCTTGGAGTGTGACATGCAATGGCCTGTCCGGGTTGGAGCGAGTTGCTTTTAAATGAAAGAGGAAGAGAAAAGCTGATGAAGCGTGATGGATTTATTGCTGCTGTTTTGTCAACAATTTCTGCAGTTTCCATGTTGCGATGAGCACGGCTGTTAAAGCGTTGACAAGGCGTTTGCAATTATTGTTTACGGCTCTGTTTGGCCAGACGGAGCGTGGCGCCAATGTTTGTAAAAAAACACATTTTACATAGACTTCATCTTGAAACATAATTTGTTAGGCCGCATCTTAATATAGTTTGACTGTATTTTTAGAAGAAAAACAATTTGAAACTACCGACGCGGTTACACAGTCATGTTTATAGGGTCATAAGGTACGTTTTGTTCGATTCTTATAGGGCTTCCTATTTCGATATTTATTGAATTTTCAGCGATTCTTGTCTCCAGCTTTCTTTCTTTATTTTTTTTCGAGATCTTAAATTAATTTTGAGAACATGCGAATTGCTTTTTTCTGTTGTTCTTTGAGTTACTTTTTAACTGAACGTTTGCATTTACAATTTTTTTTACCACCAAGAGTACAGAAAATAGGGCATTCCTCGGGGATGAAACTCCCACCGTGATCCTTTTAAGTTATATAGTAAGAAAACATGCAAGCAGCTCGCCAAAATAATTAGTGACTGGGAGGGGGGAATTAGGGTAATAACTCTCTTGACAAGTTAACAAACTGGACACGTCTTAATCGTTATAGTGTAGCAGATCATCCTTAATTAAGCAAGCACGGGCGTGATTGGAATGACCCTTAATGAAATTGCTTTCCTTTACGTTTGCCCTCCCACCCACCCCCACATACACACACAAGAGACTTGCGCTATGATTTAATGTTGACAATAATAATAGTGTGATAAGAAATATGCATAAATACGTAGATTAGGAAAAGACACTGGATTTATCCCAAGTTAAGTTCGTTGAACGAAAACGAATTATAGCAAGCAAGTTTTAAGATTTTGTTGTTTAATTGAATCATTATTTAATTTAACCTAATATGTCCACCATAGAAGATCGTGGAATATATATTTATTACGATGATGATCTTTGTTTGCAATGTCTTGAAGAGATGGGAAATATAGCAGTTAGGTGTTCTAAAGTAACCTTTGTTTCGTTTCAAACATTTTGGTTAATATAAAATTAGAATGGCTAGTGGTACAATCGTAGAAGCGTTGTGGCCAAGTGGGCTAAGGCGGGACTAACTTGCCGTGTCCACAGGCCAGAAACCAATGGCGCTGACAGGTGTGGGATCGATCGGGGCGTTATGTTTCTCCGAATATTATTTACTTTTGACTCGGGCAACTTTTCGGGGGCTTTCTCCGGGTACTCTGGTTTGCTCCCCCAGCAAAATAAAAAAAAAACACAACTAATATTAGGTAGGTTGGGGTTGGGCGCAGCCACAGCTTGCGACTACGCCTTCCCCCGAGGAGGCGGCCCAGAATTTCCCGATAAAAAGGGACAATAAAGAGTTACCCCCCAAAAATACTAACGGGTTCTTTTTACTACGTGTTGCCTGTCGTCTGGCCAATTAAGGTCGTGCAAAAAAATAGTGTACAGCCAGGTGCACATTAGTCGCTTCTGGAGTTATTAATCCTCTTGTGCATGTACTTTTTCCTATTTTAGAGAAATTATGAGGAAATAGCGGACAATACTTTATGGAATACCATCGTAATAGAGCTTTAAGAGGGGAGTTAACTCAGTAAAGTCCGCCATAAAAACAACGGATGCTGATAGGCATACATGTTTTGCATGTGGGGTTATTCCTATGTTCTGACAGCTGTATGTCCACAAATTGAGTTTACATAGTGCTATGTGCTTTCAAGCAGCTTTATTTTCCTCTCACAGCTCAGCCTGGCCTGCATACACAGCGAGAGATATGTGGGACTTAAAAAAAAATCTGTGGAGATAGAGCCGTGGAACAATAGACCTGCTCTCCATGTTGTAGATCCGTCTTTCTGTCATGACATTAATGCCGACGTCTTTGTGTGTTTCCTACCTCTGTGGTCTTGGTATGTCCTTAAATCATACGCTAAGCTATGTGGAGTTGTAAAGTGACTTCTCTCATCCGCCGCTCTCTTTACTTTTCACGCTGTCTATGAATACTAATTTTCGACGAAGGTGACTTTAGTCGTTAAGCTGGTCAAGGTGGTCGTTAGCGTTTTTTTCTGTTCAGGTCGAGGTCGGGGTCACTGGATGAGCTAGAGATTAAAAAAATGTATTCGGAACTTTTTTACAAAACAATATTAGTTTCATAACTATCGGTAATTCGGTCAAAGAAAAAAATGGCTTCTTACCCACCCCACCCCAAAACTGCTCTCCAACCCATCATTACACACTTAATGTAATCTCCTGTCGACGTTTTGACTTTCTTGCAATGATTTCTAACAGCAAACTAAAATTAAAGCTGTGGATTGATTGTTAGGAAAATGTAATACAATTATCTGTCTTTGGTGTTTTTGTGTGTGTGTGTGTGTGTGTTTGTGTTTTAGCAGGGAGAATCATTCGCCGGATCATAGGGTTGCCATTTTGTTTTTCACCCGTCAATGTCTTAGCCCATTGAAGGACATTACATTACATTACATTACATTATTATTGTTTTAGGTCCAGCGGACTCTTCCGAGCCAAATCAGGACCGGACAACCCCCGATCCGCATAAAAGATCTGCCGAAACAGCCCTAGTGGTAAAACCGAAAGCTCTCCACCAGCCAGTCACTTTACAATAAAGACATCCCACGCAGGGTACGGCTGAGGCTTCACCCCAACTTATCGAACCCCCGTTTACAAAAACAAAATAGAATACAAACATCATTATACATTATTAACAAAACACATACAAATAAAATGCCTACATCGCTAAATAATAACATCATAGGAAGCCCTAGTGACCACCCGGCAGAAAGCGTCCAATATTCCCAAGCTGATCCAACAGACCTCATACACAAATAAGGAGTCTTGTCCCGGAAGAGTTTTCAAGAAAAATGGTAGGAGACTGGTCTAGCGAAGAAGACGATAGTATAGCAGATTGATAGAACAGAGCAGGAATGAGAAAGAGCAAATGAGAAAGACAGCGACAGTGGGAATTTAAAGCACTAAATTTCCAGAAATTGGGGATACTATTTATACTGAAACCCCCGGCACCCCAACGTGGGTCCCCTTGAAGGAGTTTTATCCGAAGGTCAGTTTTTATCTACATTGGTCTTGCCACTGTACCATCGCACAACCGTTTTTTAGGTACCAGTTTTGTCCTTAGCCAAAAGAACAGACGGTACTGGCTTGGCAAAGGTGGCGAGATTGTCAATGAAAAACTATGATTACGATTATAGCTACGATGATGATGATCGTCATGCCATTTGCATTATTAACTGCGGTAGTATGAGGGGGCGAAACTCGTGGTGCGATCATTTGGGCGACAAAACACGTGAAATTTTATTTGGTTAATGAGAATAACAAATTATCTTGTAGAGTTAATAGCTGTATATGATATTTTTTGTGGATGTGCAGGGATGTCATACAAGGCAAGTCAACGCTAGATTCAAGTCAAGGCCACAGATAAGATAATGAAAACAAAAAGGGTTTTTACTCTGGTCGTCCAGATTGTTCAGAACTCTGAGATCATTGTAAAAACCAATTTTGTAACAAACGTACAACATAAAGTCCAAGATTTCTACAACGGAGGCAACACATCTCTACAGTTAGGGGCAACACATCTCGACAATAGAGACAACACATCTCTACAACGACCAGGCAACAGGAGAGAATCGGCAAGCGCCACAGTGTGTGTGGGTGCGTGCATGACTTTCATGGAGGAGGGAGATGGGGTGATGTGAAGGTGTTGGGATTATGTTTTCTCTGTGTATGTGTGTGTGTTTGTGTTTGTGTGTGTGTGTGTGTGTGTGTGTGTTTTATTATCAGAAGATGATGTGCGAGGTGATGTGAAGGTGTTGGGATAATGTTTTCTCTGCGTGTGCGTGTGTGTGTGTATGTGTGTGTGTGTTTTATTATCAGAAGACGACGTGTCGGGTGATGTGAAGGTGTGTGTGTGTGTTTTATTATCAGAAGACGATGTGTTGTATTAATGCGTTGTGGTGATTTCTGAATAAATTGTCAAAGTGTGTGTGTGTTTGCGCGTGATATTGTTGTAAAGAACAACTTTGTAACAACGCACAAGAGAATCTTCAGAAGACGAAACAACGTTAAGAAAATGGCGAGAGAATGTGGGAAGAGAAGAAAGATTTTAAAAGATGGATAGGAAGCTCCTTGGGTGTGGTTGCCTATTCAATGTTTACATCTTCACTACGATCCGAAGACGACGAGTTGTATGAGAATGCTTTGTCACAATATCTGATTAAATTATGTCTGTGTCTGTTTAAAGCGAATTGTGTGATAACACGACTACAGTGGAATGACAGAGGGGAGGATGAGAGAGAGAGAGAGAGAGAGAGAGAGAGGGTGGGCAAGAGCAAGTGTGAGGATGGGTGAGAAGCGGGAGAGAGGTGGACAGGAAGCTGTGTGTGAGTGTTTGCGTGTGTGTGTGGGTGTGTGTGTGTGTGTGCAATTTTGACGGGTAGAGAGAGAATAATTTTATATGAAGAAAAATTTAATTCAATTCAATTCAATTGAATATTGATTGATTGATTGATTGATTGTTGCTTTAGGTCCAGCGGACTCTTCCGAGCCAAATCAGGACCGGACAACCCCCGATCCGCATAAAAGATCTGCTGAAACAACCCTAGTGGGAAAATTGAATGCCCTCCACTGGCCAGTCACTTTACAATAAAGATATCCCACGCAGGGGACGGCTGAGGCTTTACCCCAACTACTCGAACCCCCGGTTACAAAACCAAAATAGAATACAAACATTATTATAAATTACCAACAAAACATATACATATAAAATGTAATAGAATGCTTTAGATAAAATGTAAGAAAAGGGGATAGCATGCACGCGCAAAGCACGGTGCCATTTGCGGAATAGATTTTTATTCTTAGGTCATCCACAGCAAAACTACAAATGAAGCGTAATCTTGTCATGCATTTTAATGCTAACCGCTACTTAGCAACAAAATGTTGTGTAAATATATAACCCCCTAAAAAAATCAAGCCTGGTTTAGAGTCATGCATCTAAATGCAAACAACCTGTAACTAGAATGAATTTCAAGGGCATTTGTGGATTGTTTCATATAATAATAATAATAATAATAATAATGTTCGTCATTTGTAAGGCGCCTTAGCCTAAGGATCAAGGCGCTAGGCAATACAGGATCTAACTCAAACCGCCCGAGACGCCCACCCGCAGCCTTTGGGCGCATGGTCTGACGCCCGGACAACTGAGCACAATCCTGGGCAGCCAGGGATGGGGGAGAAGGACCAATTGCATGCTGGGTGTGTTCTTGTTACCGGCACTCACCCGTCTAGGACATGAGCGTCAGGATCTTTAAAGTCCGTTATGATGGAATGTATGCGACATACCGACTAGACCTCGGTTTATACTGTCATCCGAAGGAGTAGGAAAACAGGAGTAAAGTGTCTTTCCCAGGGACACAACACAATGGCCCGGCCAGGGCTCGAACCCGGGACCTTCAGATCCGCAAGCCAAAGCACTACCATTAGTGCCTATATAAATGTGCAACTACTGAACTGTGCACATTATAGTCTGTCTTAATTGGAAGATTCGTGGAGGTTCAAAAACTTTTGTTGAGGTTCTAAGATCCCGAACCTAGGACCCAAAAAAAGTTCAGCAACCTAGGTTCGGGATCTGAAAACCTCGAAAAAAGTTTTTTTGCACCTCCACGAATCTTCCAGAAACCTTCCACTTAAGACTGGTCATAATGTTAGGTAGGTTGGGTTTGGGCACGCCACAGGCTGCGACTACGCCTTCCCCAGGGGAGGCGGCCCAGAGTTTCCCGATAGAAAGGGATAATAAACTGCATCAAACAAATAAACTGCCAGATTATGACAAAATACTTGCAACTGTCGTACAGAATTCTGCATGGAAAGATGCTACACAGAGAAAGAAAACTAGGACGTGCGAGCGCTCGCGCGTGTGTGAGGGAGAGAGAGAGAGAGAGAGAGAGAGAGAGAGAGAGAGAGAGAGAGAGAGAGAGAGAGAGAGAGAGAGAGAGAGAGAGAGAGAGAGAGAGAGAGAGAGAGAGAGAGAGAGAGAGAGAGAGAGAGAGAGAGAGAGAGAGAGAGAGAGAGATTACGATTACGATTGTTTTATTCAGAATAAGGCCTATGCCCCCTATTGAAGGGGTGTGTACAGTGAATTTTCAAACAAAATATACATGTATAACAAACACTCAATCAGAGGAAACAAATCAGTGAAACTTACGAAATTGCTATCTCCCTCATTTTAAACGCTTTGTACAAAAATATACATAACTTTCGAACAGTTTCTTGGCTTGTGGATGACAGCAAAATATTAAAGCTAAATGCGTTTGGGTTTCTAATAAACTTAGTAGCAATAAATTGTTTTCTCAAATTTTCAAAAAATGGGCAGCGTAATACAAAATGCACTTCATCCTCTCTTGATTCTTTACACAAGGGACATAATAACTCACTATCAGTCACTTGCCGATAGCGGTAATGATGCACAGCTAGGTCTGACACACCAAAACGAAATCTAGTCAAAATAAATTTCATATGCTTATCTATATTCGATTGCAGATAAACTGGTATATAATGCATAGAAGGACTGAACATTCTATAAAATGCAAATCTATCACTATTACTAACATGTTCATTCCAGTTCTGCCACCTACAATCAATCAAGCGTCCTTTAAACGCACGTAAAAATTCTTTCATGTTACCAACACATTGGTTCATCCATACATAGCCAAAACCATTCTCACAAAGACATGATCGTACCTTAGAAACCCAAGTAATCTTTCCTCTTGCATCTAAATTATACAGCATTAAATAAGCTTTCCTCGGAATTCTATGCGCTTCCATCTGTGTTAATCTTAACCAATAACGAACACAATTAACAACAGAATTAATAGAGATAGGATATCTGTTAAGTTCTCCGTATACAAGGTCATTAGGTGTGCGCATATCTACAGCCAAAAACTTTTTTAATGCAAACAAATGAACCTTTTCACAATTTTGTGCTGCTTTCTCCAACCCCCAAATTTCAGATCCATACTGCATAATAGGCTGTATTTGAGCATCAAAAAGCTTCAAAAACAATTCTACTGATTTGTTGTTAAATGCATTTAGTTTCTGTATTACACAAATAAGTGCTTTTTTAGCTCTGCTAGCTAGATCTTTACAGGCTGCTGAAAAGCTAAGTCTCGTTGAAAAATAAATACCCAAGTATTTATAAGCATTTACAACCGACATAATATTACCGTCAAACATCCATCTTTCTCTTGCACCTAAATATCCGCCTTTCCTAAATACAATAATGTCACTTTTGTCTGCATTTACTTTAAGGCTTAATGAAACTGATGTGCGTTGTAAGTTATTCAACTGGTTCTGCAGCCCTACAACCGTTTCTGCCAAGAGAACCACATCATCTGCTAACAGGAGAATAAACAGTTCAAAAACCTCAATCTCCAAATTTACTCCATGTCTGCCACAATTAATTACTTCCACTGCTAATTCATTAATAAATAAGGAAAATAAAATCGGACTGCAGACATCTCCTTGCTTTAAACCAGCCGAACAGTTAATATAATCTGTAAGCTTAGCGCCGCATCTTACTCTTGCTCTAACACTACTATACATACTTCTAATACACTGGAACAGCTTCCCCTTTATACCATTTTTCAATAACACGGGCCAAAGTAAATTTCGGTTAATGGAATCAAAACATTTTTCAAAATCAATGAAGGCAACATAAAGCTTACGGTTAGAATTAAATTGTTTCTGTACACATGCCAAAAGTGAGAACAAATGGTCTATCGTTGAATATCCTCTTTTAAAGCCAGCCTGGTATTCACCTGTCAGGTTATTTTCTTCCGCCCATAACTGCAGTCTTCTGTTAATAATTGTACTGTATAGTTTACTGCTAATATCACAGAGGCTAATACCACGGTAATTTCCCGGTCTGTTTACATCCCCTTTCTTAAATATTGGCAAAATAATAGATTCAGTCCAAAGATCAGGGAATATCCCCTTATCAAATAAAACATTGAAAAACTTAACAAAAAACGGCACAATAAATTGACCAGCATTTTTAAAAAGCTCTCCTATTATCCCATCAGGACCTGCCGCCTTTTTAGATTTTAATTTACGCACTGCAAACAACACGTCTTCGCCTGATATAGGCCTATTAAACTCACAATCATCATCCTCGGCTCTTTCATCAGGGGCGATAAACGTATCCCCAAGATCATCTTTTTCAAGCAGTGCTTTGAAGTGTACAAACCATTCACCTACAGTTATTTGATTTCTAGTGCTTTTTTTCTTTGGCATAATATTATGAACTGTGTCCCAAAATTCATGTTGTTTATTAATTGACTTCATTAACTTATCCATCATATCCTTATTGTACTGCTTTTTCTTATTAAACAACATATTTTTATATTCTCTCCTCAGTTTACAAAAAGCAACACGATCCTCAGATTTTAATGAGCGACGAAACCGTGTTAACATATTACGTAATTTTCTTCTTGCAGTCTTACACTCAAAATCAAACCAGTCCTGCACTTTCTTGCTTCCCTTTAAAACAATTCGTTTTTTCATGCAGTTCGCTAACTCTTTAATACAGTCATTAAACATTGTGAGAGCCAGATCAATATCACGGTCAATCATTTGCACAGCCAAGTCTAATTTATTACGAGCTTCGTCTGTAGCATAACCATTCTTATATACATCACCAAGATCAGCATTCCAGACATATTTTTCAATTACAATGTCATCTAAAACAGCCGGCTCTACAGTATTTTCTTTGGGAAAAACAATGGAAAAGGTAACAGGCATATGGTTGCTTTCCGTGCGAGCTAATACATTTAAATAACAACCATCAAACACAGAGGCTAAGAGATCACTTGACATTAAAAAATAATCAACAACACTGCTTCCTGCATCACAGATGTACGTAAAGCGTCCTTCACGGTCACCATGACACGTACCATTCAATATACACAAATTCAATGCAGTGCACACATTTAACAACGACTTCCCAAATCCATTCAAAACTTTATCTTGAGAACATCTTCCATAACTAGCAGTACTACTTTCACACGAAATTTCAAAGTCAACTTCAACACTAACAGATTGTGAAACAGAACCCGTTCTTCCATTCAGATCACCACAAATCAGAAGATAATAGTCATTGTTTAAAAGTGCGTGATCTAACAAGCAGTTTTCTAACAAAGAAATGCCGTCTCCATCAACACCCACAAACTGATAATATCTAGACCCTTCAGGCGGTGCGTATGCACATACATATAACACATCCTTATCAACACCAAACAGGCTTTTGTCAATCACAAACAACATAAAATTTCCAGTTTTTACTTCAATACACTTAACAAAAGGCACCATTTCATTTTTAATAAGGCAAACCACTCCACCTGACGGTCTCCCAGCATCTGACAACTTTACAGACGGCTGACAGAAAACTTTAAATCCAGCAAAAACATCAATAGTCAATGATGCAATGAATGTTTCCACCATACACACAAAATGAAATGATGAAACAAATGTAACAAAATCCTGATCAAAAAGTTTTGACGTCAACCCATCCACATTCCAATGCAGAAACAAAAACGGTTTATTTGTATTTACATTTTCACACTCCGAAACATCAACGGCAGCAACATCAGAAAGCGTTTCCGTATCATCTTCGTCACCACTATCCGTGTCCGGTGCCCCAAACAACGATTCATAAGTAGGAATGTAAACATGACCTGTAGTAACCTTGTCCTTGACCTCACATGAACTCGAATTGGAGTATAAAGTTGACTCAACATTACGTGGCAGTAGAGAGTTTTCACGTGCAGTAACACTACAGACAAGGTCTTGAACCTGAGGGCATACACAATCAAAACAACGCCCCTGTGCCCGTGCATAACAACATTGATCTCTGTCGTCAACTTGACATGTAGTCTCCAAAAAATTAATTGCATTGGTGTTAATTACAGTAATGTTAACATCCGATTGACAAAAATCTCGTGCCAAACAGTCATCACGACTTGAGACTGAGTCAACATAGCTGGTAAACAATATATTTGCATCAGAACAACTGCACTTTGACAAAAACGGAATTTCTGGATATATACAACAACAATTTGAAACTTTCGAATGAAAGTTAGGCAAAATTTGATTCAAATTGACACACGGGCGGCCACCACATTATTCCTCTCCCACGAGACTTTTCCCATCAGCAGACAGAAAACATTTCTTTCCGTCAACAATCAAGTGGTCATGCACCATAGTCACCCTCATACCCTCACCCCTCTTTTCTTTCAACAATTTGGTCAACTTCTTCCTAATCTCCCTCACTCCTCTGGTAAAGTCCTCTCCGATGAAAATGTTACTTCCTTTTAATTTTTCTTTGGCTTTGAGAACTTTAATCTTGTCTTTATAGAAAGTGCATCTTGCGATCAAGGGGGAATTGGGTTTAGAACTGACTCGATGCACCCGATCAAACTCAATGTCCTCTGCAAAATCAAGCCGATCAGTAAACAGTTCTTTTAATCTCAATTCACAGCTCTCATTGGTCTCACCTGGTTCTCTGTCCAAACCATAGAACAATAGGTTATTTCTTCTCGATCTGCCTTCCACGTCATCTAACGTCTTCTCAAACCCCACCACTCTCTTCAGCAATGCATCATTCGATCGCTCTAATTTTTCATTTTCTTTTTTCAGACCACTAACCTGCTCTTTCAAATTATCCACTTCATTCTGTAGTTTTCCAACTTGACCTTTGATCGCCGCCACGTCCGCCTTCATGTCGTCTAGTTTCCCGTTCATAGAACTGTCCATGACGTTTAGTTTGGCCATCACGTCCTCCAAAGTCAAGCTAGAGACACTTCCAGTCGACACCGTGCTCAGTCTCGTTTGCCGTGTTGTTGTAGTCTTGCTGTTATCCAAGGGACCTGGGTTCAACTCCACATCTCCTGCTCTTATAAGCAACACACTCCCCCAAAACAAGTAGGATAGCACGAAGCCCATGATGAGACCACTAGTACGTCGTCGTAGGGACAGCACCCGAATCCTCATTTTTGCTCGAAAATTGGCTCTTTTCTTCATAAAATTAATGTAGATGTAAATGAAAGAGCCACACACAGACCTAAAATCAGTAGCGCTAGTAGGCATGA
Source organism: Oncomelania hupensis (assembly GCA_036898135.1). NCBI lineage: Eukaryota > Metazoa > Mollusca > Gastropoda > Littorinimorpha > Pomatiopsidae > Oncomelania > Oncomelania hupensis. Next base: position 14,724,283 of record CM072512.1, read on the forward strand.
TGCAGAGCTCAGGAAGTCAGTCAGGCAGTAGTAATTAGCGAAAATCACGGAGCGATATCAGACACGTCTTACTCCGACGAGCGCTATGCACACCAGAGAGAGAGAGAGAGAGAGAGAGAGAGAGAGAGAGAGAGAGAAAAAATTTCTATAAAAATGGAATCGAGGTGCCAAAAATTACACGTCTCCTCTCTGAAAATCCTTTCGGGAAGAGAGGGGACTACAAACTGATACACACACATACCAAAAATATATTTGTTGAGGTTTTTAAAAAAATCTTTAAACGACGGTACTTGAAGGGTGGGTTTAAAAGTACATCAAACTGTCAACTTCAGATAAAATACATGCAGCACTCGTTCAAATGCTGACAGTTGACGTACAGACACCAATGTTATGGGGGGGGGGGGAAGAGAAGAGAGAGAGAGAGGGGTGGGGGGTATAACAGACACAACGTAATGCGACTTTAAAAAAATCCAACGCTTCTACAAAATTCAGATTCGGTTAAAACTTCTTTGAAGAAGGTAAAACGCGCGATTAAGCGAAATTTTAAGACGCAGGAGACACAAAAATATTTATATTATATACAGTTAAGAGAAAAGACTGGAAGCGAGAGGAGAATGAGACGCTCCAGGCAGCGTATCGTTGGCAATTTTGTACCCTTTTCTTTTCATCTCTAAGTTTCGAGGAATATAAACATTTCCTTGAGAGAGAGAGAGAGAGAGAGAGAGAGAGAGAGAGAGAGAGAGAGAGAGAGAGAGAGAGAGAGAGAGAGAGACAGAGACAGAGAGAGACAGAGAGAGACAGAGAGAGAGAGGGGGGAGGAGAGAGATTCTTCGATAATAATACCGAGCATTCGTTTTAGATGGATAAATTCGCGGTGCAAGAGGACATCATCATCATCAAATATGAAGATGAAAAAGTTATATGAAAGTATATGCTTACTTTGTTAAAATAGAATGCAAAGAAAGAGAAATCTCTATGGAGAAATAGAGGAGAGGGATATATTTTGATAAAATAGAAATAATACAATACAGAGAATGGTATATTAAAATGTTAGCTTGTGGCAAAATCCATGCATCAAAAATACGTAATCCTGGCAGTGGACGTACAAAATAAAATCTCTTTACGATTTAAAGAAAAAATTACTAAAGAGGGATGAAAAGAAACAAGAAACCTATTTCGTTTAAAAACAGAAATGCAGGAAAACACAAAAAAATGTGACGTACGTAAAATACAATTTCTTTAAAAATAAAACCCCAACAAGGGTCGAATTGCCCCTCCAGTGCCTGAAGAGCCTGTAATGTCCAAGGGAGAGCACTCGGAACAGCAAGCATGCACTTACTGCCCTTGTTTGTGTTTACTCTTGCAATTACAATGGTGCCCTTTGTTTCCTCCAGTCTCCTGTCTTGTCAGTGTTAGCTTCTCTCTCTCTCTCTCTCTCTCTCTCTCTCTCTCTCTCTCTCTCTCTCTCTCTCTCTCTCTCTCTCTCTCTCTCTCTCTCTGTGTCTCTCTCTCTCTTTCTCTCCTTGATGTTAGCATACCTTCTTCTCTCTTCCTGCCTGTCTGCCCCTTGTTTCGTTTGCAATAAAATACAATACATTGCATCGTTATTGCAGAGATTTCAAATTCTATATTTTTAATTGGGTAACTTTTTAATGTTTGTTTTGTATCTTTTAAATTGCTGTATGAATTTACTTCAAACTTTGTACAATGACAGACTCCACTCAACAATGTTTTTACTAATAAATTATAGTAGGGCGCGAGTCTCGTTGGTTTTGAGTTCCTCATGCCAAACGGGCAAGGTCTCTTTAATGATGGTAGCCTGATTTGGACTAATAATGTCTTCTTTACTCTAGAGGGGGGTGTAATGTCTATCGTGATGACGAGGGACACAAAACTGTATGTCTACAGGTTAATATTAACGGAGGGAAAAACGTAATAATATGTTAATGTCCTTCATTCCTTTAGGAAGTTGGACATATTCGTTTCGCCGTGGAAACGTCCAGTTCTTTTGATTACTTCTACTTGAGTTTTTTTAACCACAGGCTCTGCATTTTATACTAGTGTGGTGGTGTATGATTAAGGAATGATGAACGTATTAAGTGCCTGTGGTGTGAGTATTTACTAACGTCGGAGCAAATTCCTTAATGTTAAATTCTGTATTCTGTGTTCAGTGGTGCGAATGGTAACATTTTGTACTATGTAGTGTGGGTGTGGGTGTGTGTGTGTGTGTGTGTGTGTGTGTGTGTGTGTGTGTGTTACGCATTTGTTGTCATACTTATTTGCACAAGTTTCTTGTGAGAATGATGTCATGAATTCCAGAAGCAATGAGGATTGGCTTTGTCGTAGTTGATGATGTGGCCTTGTTCTTCTTTACATCATTTAAACCTTTCTTCTTCTTCTTCTTCTTCTTCTTCTTCTTCTTCTTCTTCTTCTTCTTCTTCTTCTTCTTCTTCATTTAAACCTTTCTTCTTCTTCTTCTTCTTCTTCTTCTTCTTCTTCTTCTTCTTCTTCTTCTTCTTCTTCTTCTTCTTCTTCTTCTTCTTCATTTAACCTTTCTTCTTCTTCTTCTTCTTCTTCTTCTTCTTCTTCTTCTTCTTCTTCTTCTTCTTCTTCTTCTTCTTCTTCTTCTTCTTTTTCATTTAAACTTCTTCTTCTTCTTCTTCTTCTTCTTCTTCTTCTTCTTCTTCTTCTTCTTCTTCTTCTTATTCTTATTATTATTATTATTATTATTATTATTATTATTATTGTGCAAACTGCTGTGACGATACGTTGATGGTAGTCCGTTGGTTCCATTATATATTTCCCTGGTGCTGTGTCCTGCCAATGGCTCTGCCATCGAGGGTCCACTACAGATGCCCAACATGAGTCATGCCCCCGGTAATCAGATTTGCTGGTCTGCCACTACGTATTATTTCATTCGACAATATATTATTGTAGGTATACGTAATTGCAATGTCCAGGAAAGCGAAAGTAAAACATTGTATTTCCGGTTCTCGATCGTATCACGAGATACCATTATTAATGTTTCACCCAGCCATGCTTTGGAAACAACTACTTTGTGAGGTTCACACACTCCTAATCTGCTCCACAGCCAGAATACAGCCGACAACCATCAGCATCAGCGAGATGTGTAATTTATTGTGTCTGTCCTGTCAGTGCACTGGTCATCCACCTCGATCACTACAATAACTCTTTTTGTAACTGTAACGAAGGGTTTTTTGTGTGTATTATGATCTAAATAAATATATGTATAACTACTTATGGTGTATTGAATGAGTGTGTGGGTGTGGCTGTCTGACGCTCAGTATAAAGGAGTGTGTTCTATCTCTGTTTACTTTACTAACATCTCATCCTTCACCACACACATGCTCTCAGACAAGGACAAAGTCTACACAATTGTTTCTCTTTGCCCTCCTGTTATACTATTCCTCATTCAATTATAAACATACACATTAAACCATCTTCACATACACTAAATTCACAGATACATTAAATCATACAATTCTTTCCAGCATATAAATAAATTCACACATACGTTAGTCAAGTGCACACAGTCAGTATATTACTCTCACCCAGGCACTTGGGTGAGTGCACGCAGATTACTCAGTAAGTTCACGCAGTTTCTGTTAAGAGTTCAACACTGGTAGAAGTCGTTGTCCCTTTCTGGGGACGTCACTCGACTCTACTCTGTTCATTAGCACCGACACAAATATCTCACTTTAAATATTTCACTTTGATGACTTGGAGACACAGAAGTCACAGTTTTTATTTACTGACCTATTTCACGGATCAAGCACTCCAGGCGCGGAATTATTAGCCGTCGCTGGAGTCACAGCCACCCACACTGAAGACGCTGCAGATGTCTTCGTGGCGTCGATCCGGAGATTTACTTCGGCACCGTTGTTGCAATTCTGCACCAGTGATGGTATCCGAAGGAGAGGCAAGGCAAAGATGGGGTCCACATCCGGTCAGGCCAGTGATGTCATGGGGACCAGATCCATCCGCCGCACATCAGGGGTTCTTTGCTCCGTAACCGCCCCGCTGTATACAACATGTACACAATCGTAAATTTTTGCTTCTATCCTTAAAGAGACTGTATGTCTTTATAGCTCACATTGAGCAAGGATCATTTCCCTTTGTAGAATGTCTCTACACGCCACCACAATCACTACAATCACTATTATCAGCATTCCTGTGACAATACCTAGTATAGCCACTTTACACACATTGCATAGGCTACACACAATGGACTATGAGCCAAATATTACAAACACATTTTATAAGATATTTATACCCATTCATTCATCAATAGATATTCAAATTACACAACTGAAATACGTTCCTATTTCAGCCAATATCTTCACATATGACTGAATATAAAAAATGGCATCATAATTACAAACTGAGTCACACATACATGTATACACATGATCAAATAAATATTGACACGAGTTATCGAACTTTGTTTTCAAACATGGGTTCTTCTGTACCCTAAACGTACTAATTTACAAAAAGCAATACTCTTCCTTTTTCGTAAGAATAGCTTAGCAGTTCATTATAAATACCACTAATAATAATAATAATAAACAAATACCTGTATTCTTATACAGCTAAAGTCCTAAAGAAACAGGTCTTTCCCGAGCACCCACAAAAAAACGTTCTCGCTTAGGCTGATGTATAGTCTCTGCTCTAACAACAGTTCACAAACTATTCGAAAAATTACGCAGTGACGTCATCACGTCTTCATACACAAATGTGTACGAACTGCGGTCGTTACACTACCCCCCTCCCAAAGAAAAAAAGAACCGACCGAGGTTATTTTTTACAAGTTCTGAGGATAATGTCAAAACACAGCAACGACCACGAAACCTTGATCTATGGAACCGATTTATCACGATCAGCGCGTGACAACAGATCCGCGAACACATTCTGTGTACCTGGAAGTGGTTCAAGAGTGAATCTGAACTCTTGTGCGGACATGAACCATCATCCTGGATAACGCCAATTCCTACTGTAGGGACAGTATGCCTATCTGTAGAAATATCCACGAGAGAAACACAACCCTGAGGTTCTACAACCTCGACATCTGGAAGCAAAAATGGAAATATGGAAGCTTTCGGTTTACGACCGAACATCCGATCAAAAAGACTGAAACCTGCACTCTTTGACGGCAATTCTCTACATTCGAAGAGCAATGTAGGAAGATAGCGATGCCGAGCTTTCGGTTGAGAATGAACAACCTTTCGAAGCCTAGATTTCAAAGTGCCATGAAATCGTTCAACAGTACCATTTGCTTGAGGATGGTAGGGAGAAGTACGTATGGCTTGAGTACCACACAAAGCATGAAACTGTTTCATCAAATCTGAGTTGAACTGAGAACCTTGATCTGAAAGAATTTCCTTGGGAAAACCTAACCTTGAAAAAATACTCATCAAAGCCTCAGCAACTGCAACAGAAGAAATGTCTTTCATAGGAACAGCTTCGGGAAACCTAGTAGCTAAGTCAATCAAAGTCAGAATATATCTGTGACCTTCAACAGATGGAGGAGACAAAGGCCCTACTAGATCAATAGCGACCCTCTCGAATGGAGTCGAGATAAGAGGCATAGTCGCCAAAGGAACAGGGGAAACTTTTCCTTTTGAAATTGTTTTCTGGCAAATGTCACAAGTGTGAACATAAGCACTCACATCAGCAGAAACACCAGGCCAAAAGAATTGGGATAGAATCCTAGTCAGAGTCCTACGAACTCCACAATGACCTGCCAAAAGTTGATCATGCGCAGCAATCATGACTGAAGTGCGAAGTTTTTCAGGAACAACAACCTGATGCAAAATATCCTTGGATTTCTGATACCTTCTGTACAAAATATCATCTTTAAAATAGAAAGTATAAGTAGCAGAACCAACAACCTTTTCTTCACCTGAAACAGCTAACTTAAAACAACCTTGCAAAATAGCATCACCTTTCTGCAACTGAATAAGTTCAACACGAGTGACCTTCAAGTCATCGCACACAGTGACAAGAGGTTTGTGCGGGAGATCTTGCTTCCTAGCCTGAGCACGAGTAGTGACAGCAGCAACAGGGACATCATCAGCAGCAGCAGCAACTTGAGTATCTTGAGTCTGCTGGACAATCAAACCTGGAATATTTCCTACAATCAAGTCAGCAACTGGATCCTCAAGAACACAACAAACCAACTCTCCAACAAAATATGGGCAAGAAACAACAACTTTAGCCTGCTGATAAATGTTGATCTCTCCACCAAAAGTTTTACAACGAACAGTACCTGGTACATACTGCTCATCAGAAACCAAACGTTTTCGAACACCACAAATGGTAGCACCTGTGTCTCGCAGAACTGAGCAAGCAGTAGAATTTACAGAACCAACTTCTAAATGCAAGTGACCAGGTGTCTGATCAAAAACAGAACAAACAACTTCAGAGTCTACAGGGACAACTGCACAACCTGAGCTTGATTTATTAGTCTTATCATCTGAAGCTGTGGCTTTCTTTACAACAAAGGGACAAGCTTTTCTAGTATGACCACCAATGTTGCAAACAGGGCAAGGATTTTGACTATTTCGAAGGGGACATTGTTTAGGACCATGACCTTTACCATCACAAAGAGGGCAATTATCAAAATTGGTGTAAAATGAACCACCTCCACGTCCACGTCTATAAGATCCCCGAGTTTGATCAAAACGACCTTCGACCTTTTGGTTCGAATCTGTGTATGTTGGGTCTTTCTTTTGAAAACCACCACGATTTCTCCAATAGCCACGACCTCGATAGTTGGAGTAACCACCGCGAGAATCTGCAGAGCCAGCAGCAGCTTGCGATTCCTCAGCTACATCAACTGATCCTACTGAACCGAAAATTGTAGCAGCCGACTTGCGTGCTAAGTTCTTTCCGGGACGAGCAAGACGATAACTTTCAGCAGTTTTAACCATATCATCCAATGTGACAAGTCCACGCTCGCGAATGAAAGTAGCGAGATCTTGTGACACACATTCTAGAAACTGTTCACCTAACACAAGATTCATTATTCCTTGCATGTTTCTAGGAACACCGGACAAAGCTATCCACCTATCAAACAATCTGTTCAGTTCAATACCAAATGTTTGGAAAGGTTCGTTTGAGTCTGGTCGGACTTCACGGAATTTCTTGCGAAAACCTTCAGCAGTACACTGGAACTTCTTAAGCAAATTGTCTTTCAATGTTGGATAATCAACCTGACCATTTGCAGCAAGACTGTGGTATAAGTTCAGTGCATTACCTTCTAACAAAGCTGAAAGAAATGTAACCCATTTGCTTCTATCCCAGCCAAGGGCTGTAGCATGAGTCTCAAAACGAAAAAGGTAAGAATCTATGTCATCTTGTCTTTCTTTGAAAAGAGGCAACTTGGGATAAACAGGCCTAGCACCAAAAGAATTACTATCTCTACCTCTGTTTCCAAAACCCGTATCTTGTTCCTCAGGTCTATGTTCAGAACGAAACTCAAATTCCTTTTGTTTAGTTTTCTCTCTCTCTTTTTCTAACTCAACATCTGCTTGTTTATTTGCTTGTTCAACTTCTGCTTGTTTTTTAGCTAATTCAACATCTGCTAGTTTTTGCTTTGTAGCTTCTTCCAATGCTTTCTGTTTTGTTTCTTCTTCTAATTTTTTTTCATCTCTAACTTTTTGTCTTTCAATACGATCAAAACAATCCTGTACATATTTCCCACGTTCTTTTTCAGGAATACCCAAAGTTGTAGCTTGAGCAATAAAAGATTGAAACAACTGATCATAATCATCAGACATGGCTAAGTACAATGTAGATCAACAACCAACCAAAAAAAAAATTACTATAAAAGTATCAAAGTGTTCAAACAGTAAATCAATAAAATATCAAAGTATCAACAATGAAATGGCAAAATGCAATCAATCAAACAACTATAAATTGCTCAATGAATCTTATGAAAACAATTAAGTTTTTTTCAAAAGCAGCTTTTTCAATACAATGCACAATTCAAGTTATAATGAAAGCAGTCAAGTCTTAATGTAAACAAAGCAAATTATATATTATATTATCCAAATATGTTTTACAAGTTGTGAAGCAATGACAAAAAATCTTTTTAAATATCAAATGGAATACACCGAGTCAATATATTCACAACATATGTTGAAGAACTTCAACTGAAGTTGATAATAAACACAATGAATATACAGTGAGAGATTAAATTACTAAGTTAAGTTTGGATCCAAGTATTTGTCAAACAGTCTTTTAATTTTAAAGTATGATAATATTATTATGCATAATCACAGTAATAAATCTATTCACAAGTATTTAAAGTTTGTATTAATGTCAATAGGAATTTAAAAAAAAATTTAAATAAATTTCTAAGTCAAATAAAATATACCAACGTTCAACACTCACAATCAAATTTGTTACCTCCCTTTCCCCAAGAGAATAATTATATAAACAGTGTAAAAAACTATCCTAATGAAAAATATATACAATGCCCACAAAGGAAATATTATTTAAACAAAGTTATTAAATAAAGAATTATGAAATGAGAAAAAAAAAACAATTAACTCTCAACACAGTAAGCACTAGAACTAAATAATACTATAATACCAAGTAGACGGCCAAAGGAAAAAAAAAAAACTCAACAAAATAACAAAGTCTTATCAAGAGTAATTTTATAAATAATAAGAATCAATAAGTGTCACACTAACTACTATATTATTCTATATCCAATTAAATTCAAAGTCAAACAGAACTACTAAACCACAAAACAAAATCACAAATAAAAAACTATCAGCACTAACAATCCAACATGAACCAAAGGAAACAATGTATCAACAACTAAACTAAATCAAGGGAAACAATTTAACAACAACCAAGCTAAATCAAGGGAAACAATTTAACAAGGATAACCCAATATAACTACATACATAAATACAGAATATTATAATATCAAACTCAATGCAAATCAACAACACAATGAATAAATAAAATAAATCAAATTAAATGGGGCTGAAATCCTAATACTACAACCTACTTAAAATAAGGGCAAAGAGAACATACACCCAAACACACGCATGAAAGGACAGAACCCTACACAGCAAAGAACTAACAAAAACAAACAATCCCACTAACAGAAGAACAGAGCTGAAAATAAGAAAATAGCAACCCGCAGGCAGAAAAAGAATTAAGCCCTTAGTGCCCAGAAACTGTACACAGGCACAGCCGTTACGCCGGAGACGGCATTGTCACACAAAACAAAACATCACAGTCATACACAATATAATCAAGAAGTCCAAGGGAGATAAGCCCACTAGTCTAACAGTATATATATATATATAATAACTAGTGGTGCCCTTACTAAATATAAATATGTATGACTTAATGCTAACACAGAGAAAGTCTAGGGTCACCAAATGTAACGAAGGGTTTTTTGTGTGTATTATGATCTAAATAAATATATGTATAACTACTTATGGTGTATTGAATGAGTGTGTGGGTGTGGCTGTCTGACGCTCAGTATAAAGGAGTGTGTTCTATCTCTGTTTACTTTACTAACATCTCATCCTTCACCACACACATGCTCTCAGACAAGGACAAAGTCTACACAATTGTTTCTCTTTGCCCTCCTGTTATACTATTCCTCATTCAATTATAAACATACACATTAAACCATCTTCACATACACTAAATTCACAGATACATTAAATCATACAATTCTTTCCAGCATATAAATAAATTCACACATACGTTAGTCAAGTGCACACAGTCAGTGTATTACTCTCACCCAGGCACTTGGGTGAGTGCACGCAGATTACTCAGTAAGTTCATGCAGTTTCTGTTAAGAGTTCAACACTGGTAGAAGTCGTTGTCCCTTTCTGGGGACGTCACTCGACTCTACTCTGTTCATTAGCACCGACACAAATATCTCACTTTAAATATTTCACTTTGATGACTTGGAGACACAGAAGTCACAGTTTTTATTTACTGACCTATTTCATGGATCAAGCACTCCAGGCGCGGAATTATTAGCCGTCGCTGGAGTCACAGCCACCCACACTGAAGACGCTGCAGATGTCTTCGTGGCGTCGATCCGGAGATTTACTTCGGCACCGTTGTTGCAATTCTGCGCCAGTGATGGTATCCGAAGGAGAGGCAAGGCAAAGATGGGGTCCACATCCGGTCAGGCCAGTGATGTCATGGGGACCAGATCCATCCGCCGCACATCAGGGGTTCTTTGCTCCGTAACCGCCCCGCTGTATACAACATGTACACAATCGTAAATTTTTGCTCCTATCCTTAAAGAGACTGTATGTCTTTATAGCTCACATTGAGCAAGGATCATTTCCCTTTGTAGAATGTCTCTACACGCCACCACAATCACTACAATCACTATTATCAGCATTCCTGTGACAATACCTAGTATAGCCACTTTACACACATTGCATAGGCTACACACAATGGACTATGAGCCAAATATTACAAACACATTTTATAACATATTTATACCCATTCATTCATCAATAGATATTCAAATTACACAACTGAAATACGTTCCTATTTCAGCCAATATCTTCACATATGACTGAATATAAAAAATGGCATCATAATTACAAACTGAGTCACACATACATGTATACACATGATCAAATAAATATTGACACGAGTTATCGAACTTTGTTTTCAAACATGGGTTCTTCTGTACCCTAAACGTACTAATTTACAAAAAGCAATACTCTTCCTTTTTCGTAAGAATAGCTTAGCAGTTCATTATAAATACCACTAATAATAATAATAATAAACAAATACCTGTATTCTTATACAGCTAAAGTCCTAAAGAAACAGGTCTTTCCCGAGCACCCACAAAAAAACGTCCTCTCGCTTAGGCTGATGTATAGTCTCTGCTCTAACAACAGTTCACAAACTATTCGAAAAATTACGCAGTGACGTCATCACGTCTTCATACACAAATGTGTACGAACTGCGGTCGTTACAGTAACGTCCTGTTAGTATGCTTGACAAAATTTCGTCTTTTTTCAAGTCTCAAGTTTATTCACGGTTCTAGCCTTCGAGGGGCTTTTTAGCCAATTCAAACGAACGTATCTTCATACACGTAGCGAAATAAGGCAAAAATAAAATCAAATAAAGCTGCGTTCACGTCATCTCACGCACTCAATACAATATAAATATAATATAAATAATCTAGAAATAGAGTCTTAAATGGGATCTAAACTGTCATAAACCCGTTTTGTGGGTTCAAGTGCAGAGATGCCAACCCTCACGGTTTCGCCGTATTATTTTCCCGTGGCAAATAGTTTTTACCGATTTACGCTGAAGTCATTTTTCTTACGGCGAGAATAATTTTTACAAGAATATATATTTCCAGCTGATGATTATGGCAAAAGGACTGTTACACGTTTCAGACTGATAACATTTAGGCAATGTCACAGTATAAAATAATGCAGCATATTATATAACGACCTTATAATGTAATAAATCTATTTGATTAGTTTAACTTATTGTATATCGGTGTTCACAACCTTGTTAGCTGCGCTGAAGCAGCAGCAGCAAACAAAACAATGCAAAGAAATCAATGAGATTTACCTTTTTTAAAATTTTATACCGATACACAACCTCAAAGAAATTTATTTTAATTAACTCTAACATTGTGCTGTACATGATTCTGATTCGTAGCAGGTTGATGTTAAAAATTTTGCGAACTGACATCGCTTATCCTTCAGACTTCGGTCGGGGTCAAGTTTTACCACAGATTATTATAGAATTCTTTTGCGGAGCTCAGTCATCTTTGATTTTTCCGATATGATTTTTAATAAGAAATCTCAATTCTGTACCTTTGCTCCCTCTTGTCTAATGACAAAATTTTAAATCTACTGACAATTTATAAATTTCTCACTGACAGATTTTTCTGCAGGTTGGCATCTCTGCAAGTGTATAAACAAATTATAGCCTAAATGTGTGTACCCATTTTCTTTATAACCGCACTCCGGTCAGCGTGTACCCCGAGCAAACTTCATATTTCCGGAGATTGCCGAGTGAGATGGAACATCGGAATGTCTACTCTTACGTCGCAAACCCTAACAATCACTCGTGGTCTTGATAGAGATTGATCTATTGCTTTTTGTGTTCTAGCTGTCAGTGCATGCTATGATGCTAATACCGTAGCTTGTGACTGGGTGAAATTCCACAGCCACAGACAGCACACATTCCACACCCACAGCACACATTCCACCCATCTTGATTTCCTTCTCTACGTCACAAACGGGAAAGCCCGTTTCGTCGCTAGACATCAGGCGCTCACATTGGGGTCTCTCAAACGGCGTTATAGGGACGGTTGTCGGCCATCATGACCGCACAAATACTGTCGCTGACATGTAGGTCTATCACAAACTTGGCTACTGTTAAATTGTCTTTCAAAAATATTGATAATAACCACTTTAGGAGTCAGACGTAGCTTTAAAACGCCTTGTCAGAGTCGTACACCGTTACTAAACAAAATAGTTAGCATGCAGATCATGTGACAAGCTTCTCTACAAGCAGGAAATAACATCAACATAACATGCCATTCAAGGGCAATGTCTTCACGGTTAAACATTGGTTGTCGTTCTTTTTCCGGAAATGATGTCATGAATTCCCCAAGCGATGGGATTGGTTCTGTCGTGGTTGATGATTTAAGAGGTGTGGGCCTTGTTCTTCTTCTTTACATCTTTTGAATTCTTCTTCTTCTTCATTATATCATTTAAACCTTTCTTCTTCTTCTTCTTCTTCTTCTTCTTCTTCTTCTTCTTCTTCTTCTTCTTCTTCTTCTTCTTCTTTATATCATTTAAACCTTTCATCTTCTTCTCCTTCTACTCCTCCTTCTTCTTGCCACGCCTCCTCCTCTTTATTCTTTTTCTCATCCTCCTCCTCCTCCTTATTCTTCCCTCTCCTTCTTTTTCTTCTCTTTATCCTCCTACTTCTTCCTGCTCATCCTTCTTCTTCTCCACCTCCTACTCCTTCTTCATCTTCATTATATCATTTAAACTCTTCTTCTTCTTGCCACTCATCCTCCTCCTTATTCTCTTTCTCCTCCCTCCTCATCGTCTTCCTTCTTCTTCTTACCTCTCCTTCCTTTTCTTCTTCTTCTCTTAACTCTTCCTAATTCTTCCTCCTCTTCCTTCCCCCTCCTCCTTCTCATCTTTCATCTTCTCTTCTTCCTTTTTCTCCAACCAATCCTTCTCCTCCTCCTCCTTCTTTCCTCCTCCTTGTTACACTCGTTGTTGGTTTTTATCAGTAGTTGATTCAGCCCCGATGCTTGAATCCTCTGATAAGTGTAACTCGGATTCGTTTATCCACGCAACCTGTTCACTCAGCAACAAATCAGGAGTCGTCGTGTGAAGTTTTCCAACTTTATTCAGCGTACATCAACAGCTGTATACAATCCCTTTTTCACTTTTCACTTTCTCTCTTTTCACAACACAGTGCATCAATTATATAGTTTTTCTCTACTCTAGAGAACGATGGAACGTTCCAGCGTGACGCAATTATAACCAATCAGGATAAAGTTCGTCATCACTGTCTTACGTCATACAACTTTCTTTACAGTCCAAGAATTTCTCAGTTACCAGTAGATCTATCTAGACGCTTCGATCGATAGTAAACAAGCAATCCTAGAAAATTCTCCAATAGTATCGACCAACGAAAATTATCAACATTATACCAAGCTTCTTCTAACAACAACGCAAAATCAAATCAAAGGTAAATACACTCTGTTAGAATCAGAATCAGAATCAGAATCAGAATCTTTATTGTCCCCATGAAAACACAAGGAAATGTGTGTGCGGCGTACACTTCATCAACACAACGGCACAAAAGCAATAAAACACAAAAGACTTCAGGGATTAAAACAATACACCCCAAAGAACAGAAAAGCAGGTGTACACAACATGAATGTAGCTTATGAAATAATAAAAGTCATGCATCCTACTTTCTAACCCCTAACACAAAACACCCACCTACACACACACACACACACACACACACCCGCACGCACACACACCAACACACACGCACACACACGCACACACACCCACACACACCAGAAGTTAAAAAGTTACCGGTACAGTATTTAATGCAGACTGTCACTGGCCTGTAGCAGGACCAGTAATGACGTCGCTTCTAACCTAGTTGCAGTGTTCTAAACACACAACGGGAGTTGTGCTAAGTCTGTGTTTATTTCATTTCAGTGCAGATCAACTGCAATTCCTGGATATTATTTTTATGCGTACACAACAGGACCCAAGAAACAAAGACCTGAATTTCCAAGCAGTATACATGTTTTTGATATTATGAACCAGACTGCCATGCAAGGAGAAACTGGGTCAGTACAGGGTTTTCTGATGATTAACTTTGCACAGACTAAGTATGGTTATGCATATGAATCTCTTAAAAACTAGACGACTAAAATCTATTGCTCTAAAAGCAAATTACATAGAATCACGCTGGATCCAGCTGATAATAAAAGAGTCAAGCTACAAAGAGGTAAGTAATAAATGCTTCAACCTACAAATGTTCCTCCACATGCAGGTTTATTATAGCTAAAATAAACAAAACAAAACAAAACAATACTTTTACAACCACTTCTACAGGCATACACTCATGCACACACACACGAATACACACCACCACTACTGTTAATAACAATAATCACAGTCTGATTATAACATATAAAATGATATTGCATCCAATCTAACAATCATTATCACAGTTCTTGATGGTTAAGAGTCAGTCCAAGATGATGATGATGATGGTGATGGTATGTAAATACATGTTCACATTGACAGCAGTGATGGGAATGACAACAATAGGAAAAGGTAATCATAGCACATTGCACAGGCTGTTTTTAATTATTTGCAAAGAACCAATTTATGTACTAATACTGTTGAGATAGCCAATAATGGTAATTACTACTAGTACTAGTGTTGTTGATGATGATGATGATGATGAGGAGGAGGAGGAGGAGGAGGAGGATGAAGATGATGAAGATGATGAGGATGAAGATGATGAGGATGAAGATGAGACTGCCAAGGATGAAAGACCATTTTTATTTCTCTTAACAATGTCCTAATAAACATAGCAGTGAAATAAACAACAGACAAGTTTCAATTTCAATTTGAATCAGAAAATAGCAGCATCTGGAACATAAATTTGTGTACATATAACTGCTGCAAATTCATATTATTTTGACAGTGACAGTGTTTGTTTTTGATTGATATAAATATCAGTACAACTTATGGTAATCTGATGAATAAAAATTGATACAGCAACAAGATTGATATAAATAATGATGACAATGGGTATGGTGATAATGATGATGTTGATAACGAGAATGATGGTCCTGGCAAAGGTGCTTCAGGTACTCCTTTTGTATCCAAGCTAATTTTTCTACCTGGTGATTGATAATGATAGTACACAGTTAATCCATTCACTGCCATCCATCCTGGGCAACAACCATCAACTATTCTGAGCCTCGTCGTCCTCTATTGTTGAAAGTGCGGATTGCTGTTGGAAGGAAAGAGTCTCTAAAGCGACATGTTCTACACCGCATGGACAGCATACGCCCTGATCCGCGTTTTGAAATGCAGGCAGAGACAGCATCATGCAGTGGATGACCTGAATCCTGCTTGATCTTCTCTAGCTTCGTCACTGCAGTCTGGTCGAACAATGTTGCTAGCGGCCTTGTGTCCTTCCCCATCAGCGTTGACGCCATAGCAGTGATTCTATCCAGCCTGTCCGTGTCGGCTTTCTTGGCAGAGCTGTAGTAGCACAGCTGGTTGTAAAGGACAACACTCTCAATGACAGACTGGTAGAATAGATACAGGATGGTGCTGTTGACCCTGAACTGCTTCAGTTTCCTGAGGAAGAACAGCCGTTGATTCGCCTTCTTATAGCAGGCGTCAATGTTGTCTGTCCAAGCCAGTGTGTCATCAATGGTTGTCCCGAGGTACTTGTACTTTGAGACTCTGCGGACCTCTTCACCCTTGATAACAAGCGGTTCTATGCTATTGGACTGTCGACGGAAGTCAACCACCATCTCTTCCGTCTTTGTAATGTTGAGTTCCAGGTAGTTGCGGTCACACCAAGCCACCAGCTCATCAACTGCTGCTCTGTATGAAGCTTCATCACTGCAGATCAGACCAGTGAGTGATGTGTCATCAGCAAACTTCACCTGGATGTTGCTTAGGTCAAAGGACTGGCAGTCGGCGGTGTATGTGGTGAACAGGACCGGTGATAATACACAACCTTGTGGAGCACCGGTGTTGGTCACCAGAACTGACGACAGAGTGCCTCCAACCCGAACCTGCTGTCGACGCCCAGTCATAAAGCTGTAAATCCATGAAACCAGCATCGGACTGACTGACATAGCCAACAGCTTCTCAATGAGTAGGTGGGGCTGAATAGTGTTGAAGGCACTCGAGAAGTCGAGGAATAGGATTCTGGCATAGGACCCAGGCCTATCAAGGTGTTGGCAGAGATGGTGCAGGAGTGTGAGGATGGCATCTTCTGTGTTGCGTCCTTTGCAGTACGCAAACTGCATGGGATCTTGGTGTTGCTCGGTTTCCTGCCGCAGGTGTTTCAAAACAACTCTCTCGATGCACTTCATGGGTATTGATGTCAGAGCCACTGGCCGGTAATCATTGAGCTGAGTCGGCGACTTCTTCTTCGGCACAGGCACTATGGTTGACGTCTTCCAGAGTTGTGGAACATTGCCTTCATCGAAAGAGCGTTGAAAGAGCATGGTGAACACCGGTGCCAGAGAAGTGTAGCACTCCCTCAGTGTCTTGCCACTGACTGCGTCAGGACCTGCAGCACTGTGAGGGTTAAGGTTTTTGAATATATTCTTAATCTCTTGTTCACTTACAGTGAAGGACGTGCGTGCGTTATTGCATGCTTTGCAAAACAAAACGATCGGAACTATCGTGTGCGCGTCTCACACGTACTATCGTGCGCGTCGCAAACGTAACACACCTCCTCCCTTTTCTTCTATTCCTCTTCATCCTCCCTCTTTGTGTTCTCATCCTCCCCTTCTCTCTCCCCCGTTGGGGTGCCGGGGTTTCCTGTATAAATAGTATCCTCACTGGAACTTTCGTGCAGTAGGGGCCGGGTAGCTCAGTTGGTAAGAGCGTCTTGCTAGTAACCGAAAGGTCGCTGGTTCGAATCCCGGATTGGTCAACGTGTGATCATATTATTTTCCCCTTTACCAACAACTGGCCCGCTGGTGTCAGTATAAATCGGTCCAGTAGTCACCTATATGCGAAAGTGTCGTGTGACTATAATCTACAAACAACAACAACAACAACAACTTTCGTGCTTTAAGTTACCATTGTTTCTGCCATTCTCATATGTTCTCTCTCGTTCTAATCTGTCCTATCAAACTGCTATCTTCTTCGCTAAACCAATCACTTACCCTTTTTCTTGAAAACTCTCCCCAAAACTCCTCATTTGTGTATGAGGTTTGTTGGTTCAGTTTGGGGATATTGGACGCTTTCTGCCATAGTATCAATTTGTTGTTGTATGTATTAGAAACTTCCCTTATTAGACCTCTACAGTCAATGTATTGTTTTTAGACGTCTTCTTAGTAAGAGTGTAGGTATAACGATGTAGGTGATGGTATGATGTGCATATATGACGCGGACAGGCGATGTCATGGATTTTGATTAATTGATTTACAGAGTCAAGCTTGTAATTTGTCTTGTAGAGATGAATAAAGACATTTTGTATTGTAATGTATTGTATTTATTGTATTGTGTTGTATTGTAAATGGTCACTAGGGCTTTGTATGGTAGTATTATTTAGCAATGTAGGCATTTTTTATTTATGTGTTTTGTTAATATTTTATAATGTTTATATTGTATTTTGCTTTTGTAAACGGGGGTTCGATAAATTAGAGTACAGCCTCAGTGTCTCCTGCATGGGCTGCCGTTATTGTAAAGTGATCGGTTGGTAGAGTGCCCTCAGTGTTACCATTAGGGTAAGTCAGTCAGTCAGGTAGATTGACGTCCCAGGACACATAGAGCGTATAGGGGACAGATGACCATTAGAACGGAAAACGATGCTTAACGTCCTATTGCATGAGCGTTAAGGACGATCACCACGTCGCCACCCTGACAACAATGACCATCATCATCATATCAAAAATGAGATTCAACGGATCTTCTATTTAGGATTGTTTCAGCGGATCTTTTATACGGATCAAGGGTGGTCGAGCCCTCCTTCAACCCAGTTGTGGTACTGATTCGGCTCTTTGCAGTCCGCTGGACCCTATGAACAATGATTAACTAACTAACCACCCCCCATCTCCATCTTTCTTCTTCTTCGTCATAGGAAAGAGATTTTAATAATGATCACTGTTTTCTCGAGGTAAAAATGTACAACTATTTTTAATCATATATAAAACTGGCCCCAGGAACAACAACGTTAGATTTCCTTGGCACACAAGCTCAAAACTGAAAGTAATGTTACATGAAACTTGAGAGCAAAAACATAGTTTAAAATGTATTGAAAGTTGCCGTCACAACGTTGTGGACATTATATCACCTACTGTAAAGCATAATTTACATATTTACTGTTGGGTTTGACCTTCCAGATTTACCGAAGAGCGTCCTTTGATGAAGGTTCACTATGTTAGAATTAATATTTATGAACTAATATAGTAGGGCGCGAGACTTTGTTGTTTGGAGTTCTTAACGCCGAAAGGTCATGGCTCTTTAATGACGGTAGGCTTGTTGACGTCTTCTACACGCCAGGGTGGCGCAATGTCTTTCGTGATGCCTAAGGACACACCCCGTTGGGGTGCCGGGAGTTTCAGTATAAATAATATCCCCACTTTCTGGAAATTTAGTGCTTTAGATTCCCACTGTTGCTGTCTTTCTCATTTGCTCTTTCTCATTCCTGCTCTGTTCTATCAATCTGCTATACTATCTTCTTCTTCGCTAGGCCAGTCACCTACCTTTTTTCTTGAAAACTCTTCCGGGACAAGACTCCTTATTTGTGTGTGAGGCCTGTTGGATCAGCCTGTTGGATCAGCTTGGGAATAGTGGACGCTTTCTGCCTAGTGGTCACTAGGGCTTCTTATGATGTTATTATTTAGCAATGTATGTGTTTTGTTGATAATGTGTAATGATGTTTGTATTCTATTTTGTTTTTGTAAACGGGGGTTCGATAAATTTGAGTATAGCCTCAGCGTCCCCTGCGTGGGATGTCTTTATTTTAAAGTGACTGGCTGGTGGAGAGCTTTCAGTTTTACCACTAGGGTTGTTTCAGCAGATCTTTTATGCGGATCAGGGGTTGTCCGGTCCTGATTTGGCTCGGAAGAGTCCGCTGGACCTAGAGCAATAATCATGTAATGTAATGTAATGCCTAATGACACAACGCCAATGTTTCCAGCTTGAAGATGATTTGATCCGGGTTTGTTCTTAGGTTGATGACGGCCAAGGGTGGAGGTAAATTATTTCAAGATTCAAGATTTAATCTCACTACTCGCCCATTTTTGGGTTGTGGAGGATATAAAAACATGAGCTTAACAATCCTAATTCAGGGGATGGAGGGAGGAGGGAAACAACGGAACATTGCACAATAAGCACCTTAGCCTTCTACTCTCCACACACATCCTGATGCTGCTCCGCTTTGTCTCTCCGCCTCTTCGTCCAGTAGCCTCCTCACCATCCTCCCTTTAACACACTTCCTCCACACACCTCCTGATTCTACTTCTCTACTTTGTTATAGTGAAAGTGACCTACATGTGGCTTTATGGAAGTGTTGAAATGTGATTGTGCTAGGGAGCTGTGACAGTGGTAGTATGAATGTGTTGTACTTATGAGAGGTCACTTTAAAAAAAAAGTAACTGTGATATGTGTTTATAACTGGAATATCTTTTATGATTTTAGATTACTAAGGGTTGATTGTGATTTTTGTTCATTTAAGTGTGCTTTTTTATTTGTATTATACTGATCTATGCTAGTTTAAATTCCTTTCATTGAGGTATTGTAGTTTTTGTTTAATTGTGTCATGTTGTGTTGTATTGTATTGTCTTGTTCAGCCTAGCTTTCTTCTCACCCTCCTCGAATCCTTCTTCTTCTTCATGCAATGCTGATAGATAGATTTTCTCCCCGGTTGTTTCTGTATTTCGCTGCCTTGAAAACAAAACACTCGTTCCACTGTCACTTGCAAACCTTGCAGTCATCTTCTTCTTGTTGTTCTTCTGCTTCGCCTGACTTCGTGTGAGTGAGCTCACCTACTAACATATGGCCCCCATAGGGGTACCGGGGGTTTCTGTATAAATAATAACCCCACTTTCTGGAAATTTGGTGCTTTAAATTCCCACTGTCGCTATCTTTCCCCTGTGCTCTTTCACATTCCTACTCTGTTCTATCAATCTACTATACTATCTTCTTCGCTAGACCATTTACCTATCTTTTTTTCTTAAAACAACTCTTCCAAAACTCATTTGTATATGAGGGTTCAGGTTGGGAATATTGGACTTTTTCTGCCAAATGGTCACTAGGGCTTCCTATATTATTATTTACAATACACAAGATATTTTATATGCGTGTTTCGTTGATATTTTATAATGATGTTTGTGTTCTGTTTTGTTTTTTGTAAACGGGGGTTCGATAATTTAGAGTATAGCCTCAGCGTCCCCTGCGTGGGATGCCTTTATTGTAAAGTGACCGTCTGGTGGAGTGCCTTCAGTGTAACCACTAGGGTTGTTTCAGCAGATCTTTTATACGGATTAGGGGTGAGTCCTCTTTTAACCAAGTTGTGGTCCTGATTTTGTGGTCCTGATTCGGCTCTTTGCAGTCCGCTGGACCTTGTAAGCAGTTAATAACTAACTAATCCTCCGTGGGGGTGCCGGGGGTTTCTGTATAAATAGTATCCCCACTTTCTGGAAAGTTGGTGCTTTAAATTCCCACGAGCACTGTCTTTCTCATTTGTTTTTTCTCATTCCCACTCTGTTCTATCAATCTACTATCTTCTTCTTCGCTAGACCAGTCACCTACCTTTCCTCTTAAAAACTCTTCCTGGACAAAATTCCTCATTTGTGTGTGAGGTCTGTTGTATCAGCTTGGGAATATTGGACGCTTTCTGCCAAGTGGTCACTAGGGCTTCCTATGATGTTATTATTTAGCAAAGTAGGCTTTTAAAAAAAAATCTTTATTACCTCTCACAAGGAACTATGAATTATATGTATGTGTTTTGTTGTTATTCTATAATGATGTTTATATTCTGTTTTGTTTTATTAAACGGGGGTTCGATAAATTAGAGTATAGCCTCAGCGTCCCTTGAGTGGGATGCCTTTATTGTACAGTGACCGGGTGTTGGAGTACCTTCAATGTTACCACTGGGGCTGTTTCAGCAGATCTTTTATACGGATCAGGGGTGAGTCCTCGTTTAGCTAGGTTGTGGTCTCGATTTGTGGTCCTGATTCGCCTATTTGCAGTCCGCTGGACCCTGTAAGCAATGAATAACTATCTAACTAACTATCTAACCTAATATATGACATAAGACCAAGCGACAGACGACGGGTCCATTATGAGCTGCCCTTGGCGTCGTGAGATCAAATCAGAGAAACCATTAAATGCCACCACCGTAAGTATCACGGTACATTTTGTTTCATGCATCTGCTGTATTGTTTTCAAAGGCTAGAAGCCCTTTACAATAGGGAGGTACTTTTCAACCACCCTATAAATAGTTTAGTTGTTAACCGTCAATTATGTCTCCAGCTTCCCGTTCTAGCTTGCAAAACTGACATCTTCCTCCTCTTTTTTTTTCTTCCTCTTCTTTTTCTTTACCTTCCTTTCTTCTTCATCTTTTGTGTGTAGGCTGCAGTGTGAAGATTTGTTTATTTGTTTTGTATTTAAATCAATAAGCGACGTCCAAGCAAGGTCCCTAAGATTAAGCTGGGAGCTTCGTGATCTTACACGATCAGCTAAGCCTCTGTAATATATTTCACTACGCAGCTGTGAGGTACGAAGAAGCCCTTACATGCATGGCTTTTTTTTCAGCACTGTTTGCTTAAAGCGAGTTTTACATGTAGGGCATTGTTTGAAAACATTTAATAATAATAACAATAATAATAATGAGACAGGTGAAGGTGTATGTTGGTACAGATCGCCGCGTTTTGAGCCTGATTCATTTGGGGAAAGGCGCGTATATAGCATCCAGTATTATTATTATTATTATTATTATTATTATTATTATTATTATTATTATTATTATTATTAATATTATTGTCACGGACCGGTTTTATAATATTTCGGTCCGATTACTTTTTGTATTGTAGTATCTTCCTGTGAGAAGATATAAATTGTAATATTTTTTATTGATAACTATATTCTGATTGGTTGAGCTAGTCATGTGACGACTCACCAATCACATTAAAAAAATTGTAGTCATTCTTCTTTTGACTGGACCACGGAGTGGTCGTTGTGTGTTGTACATCTGGCAGCTGCGTCTGCAGGTATCTATTGTTTATCATTGGAATATTGTATTATAAACATAATAGTGTTTTTCAATGACTATATTCTACTTATTGTGGAATAAGAATTAATAATAAATAACTTTTGATATTTGCATGAAGGAGGGAATAGGGAGGTGATGGAGATGGTGGATCGTTGCATATTTTTGAGTAACGAATTGAAATCGGATTTTTATTTGATTTGAGGTTGAAACCTCAACTTGCAATGTATAGCATTATATTTATTTTTGTGAATGAAAGTAATCAGCGTCAAGATGTAATAATAAGTTGTTATAATTAGAGTTACAATTTTTGCATATATGTGTGAACTGTGTTCTACACATATGAGATTTGAATTATATTACTGGTCTGGTCCCGTCGCAGAAAAGAAAAGGTATATATGGTAATACAGAGAAGTCTATGTATCGAGATATTTAGTGGGGAAAACTTGTGTGTTTTTAGAAGTCTCCGGCTGAGGGGCCTCGAGGCAAAGAGAAGAGGAAGAAGAAGAGAAAGAAAGAAGAAGAGGAAATTTCAAGAGAAGAGAAAGAAAGAAGAAGAGGAAACTTCAAGAGAAGAGAAAGAAAGAAGAAGAGGAAGAAACTTCGAGAGAAGAGAAAGAAGAAGAGAAAGAAAGAAGAAGAGGAAACTTCAAGAGAAGGGGAAGAAGAAGAAGAAGAAGGAGACGAAACGTCAAGAAGTAGAGAAGAAGACGAAGTTTCCAGGAGAAGAGAAGGAGAGGAAAACGAAGCTGCGAGAAGGAGAGCAAGAAGAAGAAGGAGAAGAAGAAGGTGACACTTCAAGAGGAAGAGGAACAAAGAAGAAGCCAGAGAAGAAGCCAGGGAAGAAGACAAGGAGGAAGACGAGCAGTAGCAACCACTGCCACACCAGCAGCAGGAGCAACCACTGCCACATCAGCAGCAGTAGCAACCACTGCCACATCAGCAGCAGTAGCAACCACTGCCACATCAGCAGCAGTAGCAACCGCTGCCACATCAGCAGCAGTAGCAACCACTGCCACATCAGCAGCGGTAGCAACCACTGCCACATTAGCTACAGCAGCAGCGGCCACAGCAGCAGCGGCCACAGCAGCAGCAGCAGCAACAGCGGCGGCCGGGGAGGTTTATTGAAGAAGGTGAAGAGGACGGTGCAGAGAGGAGAAGGCCTAGGAATAGAGAGGAATAATGACAAGGGGAAACCGAGAGGAACAGAAGAAAAGACTATAGACATAGTCAGAAACAGAGATTAGAAACAAAAGAAATACACAGCGAATTCTATCTCCATGAGACTCTTGGTAACTCTCTCTGTCGACGGTGACCGGGTCTTTATTGGTGGTTGTTGTGACTGGTGATTCTTGGATTATCTGACTGGGACTTATGTGTGTGTTCTGTGAAAGTGTGTAATTTCATAGATTATCGCTACAAAGTATGTGAGTACAAATTTGCTTGTATGTTTCTATGTTATTGATGGAGTTGTATGTGCTCATGTAAACGTTGTTGATTATTGTTTAATTTTCTAGTAATAGAAGGGTGTGTAACAACAAAAGAATTCTTGAGAGTTAGAAAGTGTGAGACGGGAGAACACGCAGATCATTCACGCACGCATACAAGCAATTCTTGAAATAACCCCTTTCGTTACAATTATTATTTTATAACGCCCAATGCCAATACCAAACAAATGAAGTCTGCTCAAAGCGTATCCTTCATTCTCTTGCAATGTACAATGACATACTTTTCAATAAATATGGAATTCAATAATTTAAATAAGTGAGAGAGAGAGAGAGAGAGAGAGAGAGAGAGAGAGAGAGAGAGAGAGAGAGAGAGAGAGAGAGAGAGAGAGAGAGAGAGAGAGAACAAACTGGACGTCTATGACAAACACGTCAAGTAAAGAAACATATATACTCTAGATACTAGAGCGCGTTCAGATTCAGTGAACGTGGCACTGTGGAAGTTAGTGTTTTGACTGCTGGTGTGCGGCTGCACAACAAAATCGTTCGCTTGACCCTGCAACTGCCATTCCCCAAGGTTAGAGTCTCTCGGTGACGCTTTCAAACATCCATTGTTTTCTGTTCACACTTTATTTTCGGATAGATAGTAGAAAAGTTTATTCGTCCTCTGGTTTTTTTTAATACTTTTTTGCCATTAAAATATTTTTGGTTTCCCACAAGTAAGTTTGCAGGACGTCGTCCCAAATTGGGCCAATCCACGCGAAAGCTAATACGCAACGCAGTAGCACTGGACACTTTCGTTTTCGGACCTACTCAGCTAACGCGAAGCCTGATAACTTATGCAAGTCAGTGTAAGTTACCACGGGTTGCGTTTATTGTGTGTGCCTGTAAGTGTAATGTTCAGTGTGAAGCTATGTCGTGTACTTCTTATTTCAGAAGATCTTTTAGAGCGCATGGACACCAACATTTGGATTCAAATTTCGCAAATACGAAAAATATATGAATTCGTAACCAAATAGTTCTATCATATGGCTTAAATTGACAATATTACTATTATTATTATTATTATTATTATTATTATTATTATTATTATTATTATTATTATTATTATTATTATTATTATTATTAAAATAAAGCGTTGAAGGAGGACAACTGGTGTTTATCTGTTACCGGGTAGATCCCACTCTTTAAAAAGATTTTTGGCAGGGCAACTGTAGTGTTAGTAGTAGTAGTAGTAGTAGTAGTAGTAGTAGTAGTAGTAGTAGTAGTAGTAGTAGTAGTAGTAGCAGTGGTTTATATCCAAAAAAATGTGAGGGTATTCATACCTCCTGAGTCAAAATGTAAAGGGTATTCGTACCTCCAGCTGGATTTTCAAATGGTACAACCATTCGCAAATACTTTGTTGTTTTTGCTTCATTAGTTTGTACGCAAGTTTCTTGACATCATGACATATGATGTTGTGGCAGTGTCTAGTGTGTTGTGAAGCAAAACAGACTGTTCTTGCTTTAATAACATTTTGAAATATCCTAGATGAATATATTGTTGTACATGCCTACTGTTTAGTGTCCACAACAACAAAGAAAGAAAGAGAGAGAGAGAGAGAGAGAGAGAGAAAGAGAGAGAGAGAGAGAGAGAAGTCGATGTTGAAGTCGAAGTCGAAAGCTTTAATAGGATAATAACATATATATATATATATATATATATATATATATATATATATATATATATATATATATATATATATATATATATATATATATATATATATATATATATATATATATATATATATATATATAAGAGAGAGAGAGAGAGAGAGAGAGAGAGATGCTCTCTTCACATTACATTACATTACATGATTATCGCTTTAGGTCCAGCGGACTCTTCCGAGCCAAGTCAGGACCAGTATAGCCGAATCAGGACCACAGAATCAAAACCACAACTTCGCTAAAAGAGGAATCGCCCCTGATCCACATAAAAGATCTGCCGAAACAACCCTAGTGGCAACACTGAAGGCACTCCACCAGCCGGTCACTTTACAATAAAGACATCCCACGCAGGGGACGCTGAGGCTATACTCTAATTTATCGAACCCCCGTTTACAAAAACAAAATGGAATATATAAACATCATTATAAAATATCAACAAAACTCATACATATAAAATTGCTACATTGCCAAATAATAACATCATAGGAAGCCCTAGTGACCACCTGGTAGAAAGCGTCCAATATTTCCAAGCTCATGCAACAGACCTCACACACAAATGATAGCCTAAGTTTTGTCCCGGAAGAGATAGTTTTCAAGAAAAAAGATAGGTGACTGGTTTTAGCGAAGAAGAAGATAGTATAGTAGATTGATAGAACAGAGTAGGAACGAGAAAGAACAAAGGAGAAAGACAGCGACAGTGGGAATTTAAAGCACTACATTTCCAAAAGTGGGGATACTATTTATACTGAAATCCCCGGCATCCCCACGGGGGTACTCTCTTCACAAACTTAGTAAATAATGAAAGGGAGGCAGCGGGTATGGGGCGGGGGGAGTGGAGGTTGGTGTTTTGAAATCGGAGGTTTGAACCCTTCCAAGGTAGGACTGAGGGCAACCTCAGCTGGAAGGGCTTTCCAGTCCGCTATCGTGCGAGAGTAAAAAAAGGACTTTTGGCGGTACGAGAGATCGTCGAAGGGAGTGGGTCGGGGGGAGGAGGGGGGGGCGTGTGTGTGGTGGTGGAGGAGAGGGGTGTCGTGTGGGTGCATGGTGTGGGTGAATATTTTACCTTTAATAGCTTTTTTTTATTTCAATATTTTGTTTGGTGGTGGTTATTTTTGTTTCAGTAAAATATAGTTCACTCAAACTTCGCGCACGCTTGCCGCTATTTATTTCATTGCTTTGTACGTTCATTCCTAAATTATGAAATAACAAATCTCTAAATAAGGCGTTGTTGTCTTGCCCGCGTTTGCTTCACTAGCTGCAAATAGCGCATTAAAAACAAATAAATCTTCGAATTGTATTCTTTAAACCAAAAGTTTTTAAATGGCATTTATAGCACTGTACCTTAAGGTACTCCCGTTGGTTGTATACAGGTATGGATTAAAAAGTTAACAAATTCGAGGGATTCTTATATCCGGATAACGCCCATGAACAGTGCAAAACAACTTTTGGGTGAAAAATTATAGGATTGATGGCGCCTACCGTATGTATGCCTTCTTCGTCTTCTTTTCCTCCTTTTGTTTCAGAGTTTATACTTTTCTTAGCGCTATATCTACACTGGATTCTTTCAAGAGGCGTCTGAAGACGTATATTTTCTGACTATTTTTGTGTGTATACATAGAGAAGTTCTTCTTTTTTTTTTCTTCACCCTTTTTCCCCAACCCCCTGCGCCCTGAGCATGCTGCCAGCATGGATATGTGCGCCATACACGTGGACATCATCATCATCATCATATCGCGGTTTATTTTTACATTTTATGTTGTTTTTTTAAAGCTTTTTGAACATTGATTATATTTTAAGACATTATATCATTGTTTTTTAAAAAATAATTTTATATTTTATGTTTCATGTTTAATTGTAATGTTTGTTTGTTTGCTACCCCCGTTGGGCTGCCGGGGGTTTCAGTATAAATAGTATCCCCACTTTCTGGAAATTTAGTGCTTTAAATTCCCACTGTCGCTGTCTTTCTCATTTGCTCTTTCTCATTCCTGCTCTGTTCTATCAATCTGCTATACTATCTTCTTCTTCGCTAGATCAGTCATCTACCTTTTTTCTTGAAAACTCTGGTCTGAGGTCTGTTGGATCAGCTTGGGAATATTGGACGCTTTCTGCCAGGTGGTCACTAGGGCTTCCTATGATGTTATTATTTAGCAATGTATGCATTTTATATGTATGTGTTTTGTTGATAATTTATAATGATGTTTGTATTCTATTTTGTTTTTGTAAACGGGGGTTCGATAAATTAGAGTACAGCCTCAGCGTCCCCTGCGTGGGATTTCTTTATTGTAAAGTGACTGGCGGGTGGAGAGCTTTCAGTTTTACCACTAGGGTTGTTTCAGCAGATCTTTTATGCGGATCAGGGGTTGTCCGGTCCTGATTTGGCTCGGAAGAGTCCGCTGGACCTAAACCAATAATCATGTAATGTAATATAATGTAATGTTTGTTTGCTTGTTTTTCCAACTGTGAACATTTATTGTTACATAATACTTCAAGTTTTTTATTTCTATTGCTTTTCATTTAAATGTATTTCTCATTTGTTCCGTATTTAAAACAAGCTTCATTCTCCAGTATTTTGTAATGCTATGTTCGTACACGCGAAAATTTTGTTAAGTTAGTCCTTCTTTGTTTTTTGTTTTTTTAAGTAACTTCCCTCCTCGCCCCTCCTCGTTTCCCCCTCCCCTCCCCAAACAAAAAACACAAATAACCACACACACATAATAATAAAAATAAAATTATAAAAAACGGTTTTAATCAATCAAAATTTTGTTACATTTGGCACAGTTTTTTGTGTGTGTGTTTTTTTTGTTGTGGTCTATTACTTCTTTTTTTTTTCTTGGAATGTCTTTTTAATGCTTCATCATAGATGAGAAAAGAGCATACACCGAGGTCTCGTCTATGCACGCATGCATTCCATCGCACGGACTTGAAAGATCCTGACGCTCGTGTCCTAGACGGCGGAATGCATGCCAACAACACAAGTGTAGCCAGCAAGCAAGCAAGTCCTTTCACCCAGGACATGATTGTCCTCAGTTGTCTACAGCGACAGACGGTGCGCCTAGATCGGCAAAGGGACGTCTCGGGCTGCTTGAGTTGAGATCCTGTATCGGCCAGCGCCTTGAGCAGCTCTTGAGCTGGAAAAGCGCTATATAAAAAATAATAATAAATATATGAGAACGATAAAATAAAATAATAAATATGGCTTACTCACGTATTTCTTCTTATTTGGGTAATTCTTTTGTTTTTGTTACACTCCCTTTGATGGTGGTGTTTTCTATCAGTAGTAGATTCAGCCCCAATGCGTGAATTCTCCTGATGAGTGTAAGTTCGGATTCGATTATCCACGCAACCCCTTCAATCAGCATACAAGTCACTGAGTCTTCGTATGAAGTTTTCCACTTTTATTCAGCGCACATCAACATCTGCATACAATCGCCTTTTCACTTTTACAACAACACAACTTTTACTTTCCAACTCACTATCAACCACCACCCACACACAGGGCATCCATTTTATAATTTTTCTCTCGATCGATATAACGTCAGAATGTTCCCGATGACGCTTTTCCACCAATCAAACTAAAGTTCGTCATCACTGACTTACGTCATACATCTTTCTATACATTCCAAGAACGTTCTCAAACTTCGACATTTCTCGGGAAATTTCTATCGACAGTAAACACGCAAATCTAGAAAATTCTCCAATAATATCGACTAACGAAAATTATCAACGTTATACAAAGCCTCTCCTAACAACAATGCAAACTCAAATCAAAGGTAAATACACTCTATTATTGAATACTTTGCAAAGCGAAACGATTAGATCTATCGTGCTCGTTTCAGACATACTATCCTTCGCGTTTGAACGTAACAGTTTTATTTGTGTGTATATTTTTTGCCTCTCTCTCTCTGTCTCTCTCTCTCTCTCTGTCTCTCTCTCTCTCTCTCTCTCTCTGTTCTCTTTCTCTGTTCTCTCTCTCTCTCTCTCTCTCTCTCTCTCTCTCTCTCTCTCTCTCTCCCTCTCTCATTTTGCGGATTTTTGTGTTTCTTGTGTACGGTACAGTCTGGTAAATCCTTCTTTTTTTTCAAGAGTTATTGAGTTTGTAAGTAAAATGATCTTACAGCCTCTCTAACGCATCAACTAAACATTTCTGCCCACACAGTTGCAAGACAAAGCATACCCGCACACAAGATGATGATGTTTGTGACGTTATTGTAGGTCTGCCTCATTGGTCTATTCTTGATAGATCTCTGACACTCAATCAGCGTTAAAGGCCGCCTGGAAACTTGTCTTTTACTTGGGTGGGGGGGGGGGACATTAAACGTTCCTGTTCTTGTTCTAAATGCCATTTTCAAAAATATAAATCTCGTTCTACGAGAGTTGTCAAATCTCCACTTATCATTTCAAAGTCGATGCTGATGTTCCATGGATCCGTGTGGTTGTGACACAATATCATACTAGCCTACGTCAAAATATAGATAACTTATAGTGTAGTGGTGATGTAGTGCAGTGTTTTGTGTATAGTAAGTATTACATTGTATTTTCATTAAATATTATTGCATTGCACTGTATTGTTTTGTAAAGAAATGTTAAGTTTTGGTCAAGCTCTTGAGCTGGAAGAGCACTATATAAGATAGATTAAATAAATAAATAAATATTTATTCTCGCTTCGGAGAGAAGAACCCCTTTCTTCTGTCCATTTCTCCAACTGCCACTTCAGTACATCTCTTGTTCATAATTATTAATTAACCTCTGTGTGTGTGCGCGTGTATGTTTGTTGTTGTTTTTTGTTCCGTAGAGGTTTTTTTTTTCGTTTGAGACATTTTTTGGGGGGGGGCGTCATTACCGCACAAAATACGGAAAAAAATGACAAATTAACACATTTTTTAAACAAATCACTGAAGTCAACATTATGACAAAATGAGTAGCCAACTACTTCACGCAATTTTTTTTAATCCGCCCCCCCCCCCACCCCCACGACGAAGACTTCCACAGCAGACGATTCAAGGAGGTGTCGGGAGTTGTCGCCCTTTAAAATCGCATGCACGCGCGTTGTACACATCCTCTATGTGAGCAAGTGAAACATGTCGCTGATCACCAAATTGGGACTCTCAAAATTTGCAAACGGATTCCTAAATTAAGATAAATCAGAGTCCCATGGACTCCGGTTTAATTTTGGGCGAGGGAACACTGCTAACATAACTAAATGATCATCAGTTAGACTTCGTGAGTTTAATTTGTTGGAGGCTTCATCATCCTTTGCCAGATAATCTGAAATCGATGTAATAATAATAATAATAATAATAATAATAATAATAATAATAATAATAATAATAATAATAATAATAAATAATTTATTTTGTACAGTATGTCTGATGGATACTAAAGAAATGCTAGATTTTATTATTTATTTTAAAATTATTAGCCTATATCGCTCTTTTTCCATCCCAAGAGCTAAAGGCGCGCACTTGTCGATGCAGGATACCAACTCAAAGTCTCTTAGCCATAGGGTACCAAAGTGCTGCCGTAAGCGCACTGTCTAACACCATATACAACTGAGCACAAGCCTGGAGAGCGTGGGTGGTGAGGCAGAGAGGCCTAGTGCTAGGTAAGTTGTTGGGGTAACTAACATTATTGTATAATGCCACGAGACAGGTATTATTGTATAATGCCACGAGACAGGCATTATTGTATAATGCCACGAGACAGACATTATTGTATAATGCCACGAGACAGGTATTATTGTATAATGCCACGAGACAGGTATTATTGTATAATGCCACGAGACAGACATTATTGTATAATGCCACGAGACAGACATTATTGTATAATGCCATGAGACAGACATTATTGTATAATGCCACGAGACAGGTATTATTGTATAATGCCACGAGACATGCATTATTGTATAATGCCACGAGACAGACATTATTGTATAATGCCATGAGACAGACATTATTGTATAATGCCACGAGACAGGCATTATTGTATAATGCCACGAGACAGGCATTATTGTATAATGCCATGAGACAGACATTATTGTATAATGCCACGAGACAGGCATTATTGTATAATGCCACGAGACAGGCATTATTGTATAATGCCATGAGACAGACATTATTGTATAATGCCACGAGACAGGCATTATTGTATAATGCCACGAGACAGGCATTATTGTATAATGCCATGAGACAGACATTATTGTATAATGCCATGAGACAGACATTATTGTATAATGCCATGAGACAGACATTATTGTATAATGCCACGGGCCAGACCGTATTGTATAATGCCATGAGACAGGCATTATTGTATAATGCCATGAGACAGACCGTATTGTATAATGCCATGAGATAGACAGAACAAAAAGAAATAACAGGCATTCAAGATCATTCATTGACAACATGCACACACTCTCACACACAAAACAAACTTCATTCAGTACTATAGGCCAGCGCATAACCACACACACACACACTCCCTCTCTCTCTCTCTCTCTCTCTAATACACATACACACACGTAAAAGCAAAACCAAAGTCACACCAATGTAATTTGACAAGGTACGTTTTATTACAACTGGATTAAATCGGTAACAAAAAGCATTCCAGATGCATTATTTATACAATGACCAATGAATAAAATTTACTCGCACAATGAGAAAGCATGAAAACTGAAAACCGAAATGAAGAACGCGAGCTGCAAAACGATTCTTAACATCCATCCTAAAGTCATGAAAGCAGCATTCGCATTGTATAATAGTTTCATCACAAAATGAAATTAAATTGTTTTTAAAGCTGCAATTAAAATTAAATGTGAAATCAGTTCTGAAAACAAAATGTTTGCTCAGACAAAAGCGTCCAGGAGGCCGGCATATCTTTCGGAAATACAATTGTAACGACGTCAGAATATAGGAAAGTGCTATAACTATTACATTCTAAATGTTCTTGTATGGTTAGTCACAAACGTCAGGTTGTCTTCGCATCACAGAAAAACCAATTAGCTGAAGTTCAAGACGAACTCAGTTCCTTATTGACCTGTAGGCGTTAGTCACAAAAGTCACGAAAACGGTACTTCCTCAAATAAACATAAGTTAAAAAAACAACATAAGCTGAAGTTAACGTAAAATTAATTCCTAAAGCAACTTGTGTTGTTACCAGCTTGCCATAAACGCAAAGTAAGAATTAATTCGTCACCAATTATTTTTTTTAAACTGCCAGAGTGAAATAAACCCCTTTAAACATCCTATATGCTTAACAAGTCAAATGAAAACAATCGAGAATTAAAGCAATTGTAATCTCATAAAAATTTTACAAAAAAAAATTTCGAAGCTGCCATTAAAACTTTAAAGTTGACTTTAATTCTCTCAACATTAAGTATGGATAGCTAGAAAGCAAAAACAGCCTAATGAAAGCAGTACTTTGCTGTATAGTTTCGTCGCACGAAAATTGTAAAAAAACCATAAGCTCAATTAAATAGCTATTCATTGCTTTCAGGGTCCATCGGTCTGCAAATAACCGAATCAGGACCACAAAATCAGGACCACAAGATGGTTGAAAGAAGACTCACCCTCTCACCCCTGATCCGTATAAAAGGCCTGCTGAAACAACCCTAGTGGTAACACTGAAGGCACTCTACCAGCCGGTCAATTTACAATGAAGGCTCCCCATGCAGGGGACGCTGAGGCTATACTCTAATTTATCGAACCCCCGTTTACAAAAACAAAATAAAATACAAACATCATTATAAAATATCAACAAAACACATACATATAAAATGCCTAAATTTCTAAATAGTAATATCATATGAAGCTCTAGTGACTATTTGGCAGAAAGCATCCAATATTCCCAAGCTGACCCAACAGACCCTATACACAAATGAGGAGTTTTGGAAGAGTTTTCAAGAAAAAAGGTAGGTGACTGGTTTAGCGAAGAAGAAGATAGTATAGTAGGTTGATAGAACAGAGTCAGAATGAGAAAGAACAAAGGAGAAAGACAGCGACAATGGAAACTTAAAGCCCTACATTTCCAGAAAGTGGGGATACTATTCATACAGAAACCTCCGGGCCCCCTCACGCTGGGTATCGTCTATAATAATGAACATACTGTCTACCTTTATCAAAGATTTGGGGAAGAAAAAGTATCCTCACATTCACTTTTGAATTTCAATAACATGTTTGTTTTTTAAAATGATCTTTACAATATATGTTAAAAACACTAGAGCGCTGCAATTTCTACCATTTTAAAAATAAAGACTCGCAACTACAAACCAAGGTGCGCTTTATCTAACACAGCATCTCTACCTTCTTCGCCCCAAGAACAGGAACAAAGTCGTGAAAACGCGTGAAGAGTTTAAAATTGAATGGGACACTCAAACGTAAAACAAGGAAACATTCCACCCACCCCTCCTCGTCTCCGCGTTTTGCAGTCTTTCGAAAGAAATTGGGACCTGCAATCAACATTCTTTGGTCCTTGCGATAAAATTATTATGGTGGGAGGGTATGGGAGAAAACCACAGACAGTGACAAAACAAATCCCCAGAAACGAGCGCATAAAATGATAAATTGTGATGACCTAACTTTTGTGTTTTGTTTTCAAAATATTAAAACAAACAACAACATAAACAAAGCAATACATTAATGGCGGTTTTGAAAAGAAACTTACTTCCATCAACAACATGTAATAATTGCCTCGAAGACTGTAGAACTGTTATGACATTAACATTGTAAACGCGTGGATTGAAAATCTAGCCTTTTTTGTAAAACTGTAACTGTTGTTCGCAAATGATTTTGCAAGAAATCTAAATAGCAAACGCATTTTTAAAAAATCATGTTTGATGCTTCAAGCGAATCCCAGTTCTGACACCAAACTAATGTTGATAAATTCCCTGTTATTACAATTGCACAATAACAAGAAAACGTAATGTACAACGCGTGAAATTCAGATGAGATCTATAATGCAATAATACAAATAAGCTGCCCAGACAAGGAACAGCTTATATTATTCACACGCAAAAATTTAAAAGAAAAGCGTAAAATTAGAAACAGTTAAATGTAATTTACAAAATAATTATCCTTGAATCGTTGATTTCCAGTATTGGTTTGAGCGACAGGCATTCTAATTCACTTGCTGAAACGATTCGCTAAACACAAACTAGAACACGGACAAGGCTAATTTTTGCTTATAATGAATTCATTAATTGTTCCATGCAATGCATAAACAAAACAACGCGAATTTAAATATGTAACATACAGGCAATGTGGTGTTCAAACAGTTTTCACTTTGAACACATTCAAATATATAATTATAAAGACAAAGCAAAACTGAGAAATGCAAAGTTATGTTGTTTTTTCTTCATCATAAACTGAAATAAAGGCACAGAAAGAGGAAAACATTTTAGCAAAGGTTAAGAGACAACCAACATCACTTTTTCTGCTTCAATATGAAAACAAAAAGATGTATTTGGGTGGGAGTTAAGCATGTGGGTGAAAACAAACTGGTAACAGATAATGCACATAAAATGTGAATAATAATCAAAGCATGCATTCTAATGATCACTACTCAATTACAATGACAAGACCAAGGCACAGCCGAAGTTCAAAGAACGCGGGAAAGGTACATCCTGTTTTACAACACTACATGAACAATTCACATTCAACAAAAGCACTAATCACTGATTAGGATCTTTAACAAATGCGAAATAACGATGAACAATTCACATTCAACAAAAGCACTAATCACTGATTAGGATCTTTAACAAATGCGAAATAACGAGCAGTATACAATTACCCAAATTATCTACAGTATTAACTTTAGCCAAGGCAATGCAGAAAACGTTAAGCTATAATTGATAACATACATCGAAGGTACATTTACTTCATATTATATTATAGCTTATTCTCAACTTGTCACTATCCATTCATCTGCCCGCAGATTTCAGAAACGCTCCACATGACCATGGGACTGTCAATACAAACGGTAAGCTATCTGCAGAAAGAAATATGATGATCATAATGATACTGCCTTAAATGGACTGAAAGACTCACAGTTACCTCACAAGACAAGCTGATCAACAGAAGAAGGAATTGCAGCTTACATGTAGATGAATTTCATCTACGATTCTACGAAATTGTTTGTTTTCTTCAAAGAGAAAAAAGGAAAATAAAGACTTATTCCTTTTTTTTTTCAACGAGAAAGATTAAAGGGCTGACTTATTCAAAGAAAACTGTTGACCAAAATTCTTTAGTTAGAAATGTCATCTGCTTGACAGCCCCAGTCAAAAGCCATCTTCATCACTGCATGTACAAAGCAGTTATCTTCACATCCCGATTTTTGAAAGATACCCAGCTGTTGAGATAGTAATTTCATCACAAATAATACATTATTTTCAGCCATCCAAGAGCGATATATGCAAAACAAGCAAATTCGAGACAGTTTTTAAACCACACGTTTCTGTTCTTGCACACCACTACGTGTACATGTTTCAATCAATACAGCGTGAAGTATTCACAGTAACGTGGCATAATGTAAATCTTAAACAAGATACACTGCAAGAAGAATGTCACACAAAACACAAAATTCGTAAAAATAAAAACGAATGATATCGAACATATACAGATGCAAGGGAAATCGTTGGTCCCTAGAAGTTTCTAACCATAATAAAAACATTTTCTTCCTACTATGAAATAATAAATTGTAATAAAAATCGGTTTGGGATAAATTAATTTAAACCCAACAAACATTAATTTTAAACCGAAACGTATTATAATAACAAGACTTGAAAACTAAAGCAGACGACTTATTCGAATTCCGGTATGTTTTACATTCTGCCTAATTTCCATTATTTGTAAAGATGTACATGTTCACACGTAACGAAATGGCAAACATGCATTATTCAATAGATAAGTATTCAAGAAAAGGGAAATGGTCCGAGGAGTCACCCTGCGGCGCAGTCATAGGATTTTCCACACAATGTCCACACACTAGTCCTTTGTTTTCTTTGCACCAGGTCATGCCACCAATACTTTTACATAAATGTTAAATCTTCTGTTCACATTGGAACGCTTGAATTTCGCATACCCCACTGAGATTGCAGTGTAGGTCAAACGCCTTTGTGAGATCGGACATTCAGTGTTCCTTGTCAGGCATAATGCAGAGGACCCTTTAAATTAACATTATTATGCCTGTAGATGATTACGGCTAACATTAACCATGCGCGCGCAGTTGAGATCTAACAGAATTCCAAGTTGAGATTACAACAGAGTCCCAGAATGAAGACTCCTGTAAATCAGCCTTGTTTGGACTCGTTTTCATTCAAAGTTATTCAGCTCTAATGTCACGTGTTAATACTGTTTGCATTTTACCTGTAAGCAAAGTTACGATATTGTTTACGGTATAGCAGTGTCTGTACCTGCTGTGGTTAATGTTTAATGCCGCTTTTTAACGAAACAGCTTGGAAGTAGACACAGTTCAATGCCAGCTCGTTGAGTCTGAGGAAGAAACTAATGTTTGCTATCAAACGTCTGTTAAAATTGTTTCTTGACAAACGAAATTATTGTTCATTCACTAACAAAGGCACGCAGCAACAAAACTATAGAGAAAACACCAACGCACATGGTGTCAATCAAAAGCAGACACAAAGGTTCAACAAAGAATACCAAAGATGTTTTCAGTCAACTTTGAAACGAAGTGGACAGGACTGAACATGGTTGAACTTGCAACTCACCACAATGTACAAGTAGCACAAGTATCAAATGATATCAAACGAAACTCTCATTCCCCGACTGCGTGAAAACACACGAAGGCAGATATTCAGCATTCAATCCAGTCTTCAAAACAGCTCACAGACAAAAACGAATGGTTCAACGTTCTCATCTTTTAAAGTCCATAGTGTATTTCAGCATAGCCTTTGGCTCATCAAGGTGGAGGAGCCATGCGTACACAATAGAGCTGCTGGCCCTTCTGGCTTCACGTGTACCTCTCCCAGCCCTGCTCTCCCGGCACGGCGGCAGCGATAGGGTTAAACATCTGTCGGTGCAGGCCGGACATGCCGTATTGGTAGCCGCTGTTGGACGCCGAGGACCCAGACTGAGGCACGTTGGGAGGCAGGTAGGGGCCGCTCATGCTGGGTGGCATGGGGAAATGGACCCCCGAATCCAAACCGGCGCCGTTGCCATAGCGACCGGAGGTGGCGTCGAAGCTGTCGAACTTGGGGTCGCAGTAGCGTTGTTGTTGCTGCGCCTGGTGATGCTGCTGGGCGTTCAGCTGCTCCAGTTTCACCTGCTGGCAGCTGGGTTCGTCGTCGCGGTACTTGCAATCGCTGGTGGCGGTGGCCGTGGCGGGGTTGGGGGGCCCGAGGAAGGAGGGAGGGGAGTTCTGGGTGGTGTGGGTGTTGGGAGAGCGTGCGGTTGATTGGTCTGGGGCGCCCGACAGGTCGTAAGGCGGCGTGATGCCGCTGCTGCCTGATCCCATTGTGCCGCCGTTACCTGAACACACACCAACAAATGTCTGTTTAAATTACCATGCTAATTATAGGTTTGGTTATTGTGCCGCCGCTATACTATATGGGTGAAAGTTAAAGACCAGGAGAATTACCATTTTAATATATAGTTTTACGTATACTGTCACAATTCATTTCCTGAAATTGCAGATGTAGTATTTAATGTTCTTGAGACAGTAGGAGGATGTCGCGGGTGAAAAACATTATCTAGCACACTATATATCGAGAATGGGCTGGCTTGACCCTGAGCGAAGGCATGAGGGTTGCTGAGGACAGAGAAAGATGGAGTACGCTGGTTAAACGATCACCTGTGGTGCCGCAACGACTTTGGAGTTACGGGATATGATAGGATAGGATAGCCTACTATACAGCGTGATCAAGCAATCATTGCGATAACTGAGTTTCAAAATCAGATTGTTATGTACCACAGATTTCACACGTCAACGACAACGACCAGAAAAGAAAAGAACAACTCAAGTATGATGTTCTAGATTAAGTTAGACCAACAGCATTGTAATTAAATTGCAATATACCAGGGCTGAGCTTTAACGTTCGCCAACTCGCCAATGACCCCTAAAAATAGTGTGTGGCGAGCTCGATTTGGGGTACCATTCGCCCGGCTGGCGACTTGAAAATACCGCCAGTGGTAGAGATTCTGTACCTGTACACGGACTTTTGACTTGCAATGTAAAACAAAACACGCGCCAACCGCTTCTGCAGTCAGCACCGGAGACCCGTTCCGATGCATGCTAGGCAGTTAGGTAACGCTAGCAAAGCGAGGGATTTGCGAAGTAAAAATAGCCTTTTCTCGCGAGACTTTCTTCTTTCCCTCGCCGCGAAACGCTACGGCCCTGCGAGATCCTAGCCTTCTTGCTTCCTTGCGTGTATCGGAACGAGTCTCTGACTTCCTTGATGAGTCACACGAGACTTGCCGTACTTTCGATATTCCCCATTCTCAGTCTTTTGTCAATCTCGAACGATGTGGCGCTTTTTAAGCGGTGTCTCGGAGCCTCCAGCAAAAAAATAAAGTCCGAAGAAGACAAAAAAACAGCTGAAGAAGGCACACCCAAGCTCCTTCAAGTTTTGGAACATTGAGGAGGAGGATGTCGATGATGAATAAATTATACAGTGCTTGTTTTAAAAAATGAAACAGTGTTGTTGTTGAAATTTATCTTGTTTATTAGCTGCAGTAGTTATACAGTTAAAAAAAAGACCGTGCTTTCAATCAAGGGGTCTGGCAACCTGGGAAATATTTTGGCAACTTCAACTTCCCAGTTTAGGAGCCCGGCTGGCTCCTTAGCCTGGCTTGCTAAATCTCAGCCCTGATATACACATTATATAAAAGAAATATTAGGATCAAATAATAAGGCGAATTCCATACTAACATTTAAAATTACCTGTGTTGACCATGTAATGGGGTGGCGGCAGACAGCTACCCGTGTTCATCCTGTAGGACGACGGCACCCAACCATTGGAGCCCGATACCCCGTTGCTATTCAGGTAGCACTGGCTGTAGTCCCGGACCCCGAGGTGGTTCTGGTGGGCCTGGGGATGAGAAGCGGGCAGCGCTATGCCCGAGGGTGGAAGGTATTGGTCGAGGTCCTGGTCGTCCAGAGGTTCCATCACGTCAGGGCTCAGGTCACGCAGGTCAACACGGCTGAAGTCGATAGGGTGTCCGTTAGGGCCTGGAACGAGAGGGTTAAAATGCAGTAGAAAATATCGTGGGTTGTCGAGTGTTGAAGTAAGCTGATTTCCATGTATTAATTCTTTGTTGGCCAGTGTGGACCTCATAGACTATAAACTTTCTTTTTAAGAAAAAGCCTATAGTATAATTGTGCAGTGTTCTCTCTCTCTCCCTCTCCCTCTCTCTCTCTCCCCTATTTGAGATTCTGCTAGTGGCAATGCAAGAAGAATGTGAACTAATTGTGCAGAGTTCTCTCTCTCTCCCTCTCCCTCTCTCTCTCTCTCCCCTATTTGAGATTCTGCTAGTGGCAATGCAAGAAGAATGTGAACTCTCTCTCTCTCTCTCTCTCTCTCTCTCTCTCTCTCTCTCTCTCTCTCTCTCTCTCTCTCTCTCTCTCTCTCTCTCTCTCTCTCTCTCTCTCTCTCTCTCTCTCTCTCTCTCTCTCTCTCTCTCTCTCTCTCTCTCTCTCTCTCTCTCTCTCTCCTCTCTCTCTCTCTCTCTCTCTCTCTCTCTCTCTCTCTCTCTCTCTCTCTCTCTCTCTCTCTCTCTCTCTCTCTCTCTCTCTCTCTCTCTCTCTCTCTCTCTCTCTCTCTCTCTCTCTCTCTCTCTCTCTCTCTCTCTCTCTCTCTCTCTCTCTCTCTCTCTCTCTCTCTCTCTCTCTCTCTCTCTCTCTCTCTCTCTCTCTCTCTCTCTCTCTCTCTCTCTCTCTCTCTCTCTCTCTCTCTCTCTCTCTCTCTCTCTCTCTCTCTCTCTCTCTCTCCTATTTGCGATTCTGCTAGTGGCAATGCAAAGAAGAAAGTGAACTAACATATTTTTTAAGGAAGTTTCAAAAACAAAGATGCACGTTCATTGAAATTGACCATTTTACCCCAAAACGCCGTTCTTTTGAAATTGTTTCCCTTTACCAAAATATCAAAGAACTTCAAAAAACTGAGAAAATAAGTAAATATTTCCCGTTGAAACCCTGCATTTGACGTTTCCAGAAAAAACAACAGATATTGCATCATAAAGTTCCGCAAAAGCTAAACAAACGGCGTTAATTGTAACGAACTATTCTTTGATGTAAAATCCAAATTCCAAGCATTGTATATATAATGAGTAAGTTTCGAATACAAACAACAAAACTTATCGGCAAGGATTATCATACCGAAAGTGACTCATCGACTCATTGGATTCATTTGGAGCAGTCTGGTGCTTCGAGTACGCTTTAGAAAAACAATGGAACAGTGAATCATCAAACGTAACTGGTTTCATAATCCAGTTAGCTATCGTCGTTTCGCGACATATCGCTATCATGGAGGTCTACCGTACAAGTCCCCAAAGAGCTGAAACACCGGGCGATGAAGGTTTTATAGCTTGAGTACATTAGAATGAGCACGATGATCAGTCTGTTAAAACTGACTAAGTGAATTTAGAACTGTCATAAAGGATAAGTATTTGCAGATTCTCTCTCAGATTTGCAGATTGCAAACGCTCTTTCCACACTGAAGATCTTTTTTGTTTATGTAATAGTTCCGTTTCTCTGTGGCACCTTATTATTTGTGTGGTTATTTTAAAATTTTAATTTGGAGCGCACCGATCATTGCTGGGGCAGAGCAACATTGAGTCTTGCGCTTTACAAGTGGACATCATCATCATCATCATCATCCTCATCATCATCATCATAATCATCATCTCCTGATCGAATGAAATGCGATTTGAGATTTAACGTCTACATCCAAAATTGGCGATATTGCAGACGGGCATTCACTGTAGATTATAGTCAAACAACAACGGAGGCGACTACGGTCACATTATTCTGATACCAGCGAGCCAGTTGATGGTAATGGGGAAATAATAGGGTCACACGTTGGCCAATCCGGGATTCAAACCAGGGATCTTTTGGTTACTAGTAAGCCGCTCTACCAACTGAGCTACCCGGCCTCACAGACGGGGATAACCATCCTTTGGAAAATTATGGCCATGCACGAGAGCCTAACTTTGGATTAACTTCCTTGCATATAACGACTGGTGAACCGGAAGCTAATCGTGACCTCAAACCGTCATGCCTATGTAGCTCGTTGTTTCGGTTCACAGGTCACACTGTAGGAGGTTGTGCTAACATGAAAACGTGACAAGGTCGATACGCCGTTTGCCTCTCAATACTACAATCGCATTTAACGTGCAGCGACGTAAACAACGTCATGGATGGGAAGGTGGGGTGGTGGTGGGGGTAGGGGACGGGAGTGATGAGGAGAAGGGACGCATCAACGTTGTTTGTTCCAAACAATTACCGCGCAGATTAGTATAGAGCTGTTGTTTTTTTTTATTCTCAAGGAGATGTACATACAAAAATATATCTAGAACGGATTGTTGGACAGTCTTTTATGTTGCAGGAGGTGTCTGAATACTGGATAAAGAAACAGTCAAAGAGCGAGAGAGAGAGCGAGAGAAAGAGAGAGAGAGAGAGAGAGAGAGAAATAGAGAGAGAGAGAGAGAAATAGAGAGAGAGAGAGAGAGAGAGAGAGAGAGAGAGAGAGAGAGAGAGAGAGAGAGAGAGAGAGAGAGAGAGCAAAGGCTACAATCTGCAAGCTGCGCATCTACTGCTTAAATGCGCAGTATAGCGCTTTTTACGGAGTAGCAATCTCGACAATTCTGTTCATAATAATAATAATAATAATAATAATAATAATAACAATTGTATAAGTTCACCTAACCTAACTCAAGCACGCGTGCACTTATGCACGCCAGAAAGAACCCTGTCACATGACATTAGGTGATTAACAGAATATACATGACATACTATTTGATTTATTTCAGTCCTACCTACGTGTGCATAAACGTTATCCTACCTAGATCGCGTAGAATTAATCCGGCATTCTTATGAGTTAACGATACGTTTTGGGACTACTACATAGCGTATGTAGCATCCATTATTATTATTATTATTATTATTATTATTATTATTATTATTATTATTATTATAATTATTATTATTATTATTATTATTATTACAACTGGCCAATATAACAACAATGGTCAGTAAAATTGTGTCTGGTCTTTTCTTGTAACAGTCTCCACACAACCGAACAAGCTTCTCCGGACACCTGGACCCCCCGCTAAAGCCTTCCTGTAGCCTAACCCCAAAGCCGGGAGGGGTGGGGAGAAGGAGGAACGTTGAGGGTAGGGGGGGGGTAGAGGTGGGAAAAGTTTTGGTGGATACTGTGTTCAATCTTAATATCCGTTCGGTTCTATTCTGATTGATGTAACCATTTTTAGTCTCCCGCGCTGTACGATAAGCAACACGGTCA
This sequence comes from Oncomelania hupensis, assembly GCA_036898135.1. Lineage (NCBI taxonomy): Eukaryota > Metazoa > Mollusca > Gastropoda > Littorinimorpha > Pomatiopsidae > Oncomelania > Oncomelania hupensis. Next base: position 14,767,422 of record CM072512.1, read on the forward strand.
AAGAGACACTCGATGACCCACACAATATACTGGACTTTGCGACACAGTCCCAGTTGACAACAAATATGGCGTGTTAGTCATCACATCAAAGGCTCGGCCAACGTCCAACAAGGGAAGCTGCTGATGTAGTGCTTTATACTAGGACAATATCAAAGTGAATAGTACTTGTAGTAAGGATTTATAAAGTTGTGAACATGGAATATAATATGAGACGGTGAACATTGTACAGATAATTGTGTCACTATGAATTGTCTTCACTAGTCAAATGTGACTAGACATTAATAGCACGCTAGCTGTTTGACTCATCTTGCGTATTCTATTAGTCGCAGTGAACGCTTATAGCTGCTAAGGTGACCTGCCAAGCTATAGTATGGTATAATATGGTATAGTATAGTATAGTATAGTATAGTATAGTATAGTATAGTATAGTATAGTATAGTATAGTATAGTATAGTATAGTATAGTATAGTATAGTATAGTATAGTATAGTATAGTATAGTATAATATAGTATAGTATAGTTGTTTTGGCGGATTAAGCACTCGTAGAGCCTGTAGCCGATTCTTTCGATACTTGTCCTGTCATTTACGTAATAAAACTGGTCCTTTGACCAGGCCTCTTTTAAATGTGTGTGTGTATGTGTGTGTGCGTGTGTGTATGTTCTACTGCTGAACAAATCAAAAGTGTTGTGTGTGTGGTTATTTTTATAAAACAAAACTAGTAAAGCGGTAATACTAGTTCTTTGGAGTAAAATATTTTACAAAGATAGAGGCATTTTGAACGTGATAGTGTTTAAGCTATAAGATGACTTAGAACAGAACAGCGAGTCAGAACTTACCCAACATGTACCCCCTCTTGCGGTCGTACATACACTTCATGCCGCCGGCTCCCAGCACCGCTTCGTGATGGTTGGGCGTGGCAGGAGGCGTCGGTGGTCCGTTGGAGCCTCCAGGCTGGCTGGAACACTCGCTGGAACAGTCGTCGCTGGGCGATGACGTGTCCCTGCCCCCTGGCGCCTTCAGCAGGACGGAGCCCGAAGGGAGGGGCGTGGAATTGTCGTTGCCCTGGTTAGCGCCTTTTAAAGGCTTGCGGCGCCTCGGCTGGTACTTGTAGTCTGGATGATCCTTCTTGTGCTGCACGCGCAGGCGTTCTGCCTCGTCCACGAACGGCTTCTTCTCGCCCTCGTTCAGCAGTCTAAAAACATATACAACAATGCACACTTTGTAAATATGTAATGCGGAGGACATTCCATATAGTAATAAATAATCGGGCCCCTCCCCTCCCCACCTCTACCCCCCAAAAAAAAATTAAATTATTTCGCAGGTCATTGAGAAGATAAGTTTCAAATAACTGTGAGATACCTGGCGAAGAAAACATGATCAAAGTACAAAAAAAAAACACAGTAAGTCAAATTACGATAATGAACGAAAGAAAGGGTAAACACACACACACACACACACACACACCCACACACACATGCACACACATATCCACACATACAAAGTTACAAGTTAATCTGATGAATACATACATTATGATGGGAACCTGAGGAAAATGTATGGACTTATTTATTTATTTTAACAGACACAATGATAATTTCAGACATGACAGGAACAAACTATATATAAAACCTACCTATGTAGCTTAGTTAAGAAAAGGCCCAACAAAACGAAGAAAAATATATAGGGCTGATCACTTTCATAAAGAAATGGCGTGCTGTCAATTAGGAAGCCCAATGAATCAGGTCAGATGCTGTTGTGACTATTCCTAATTTCTAGTGCTTAGAGAGCGTCTTCCGCTGCATTTATATATTTATATAGCGCACATTTCTCAAACACAAAAAAGAGTGATTCAAGGCGCATTTACAGTAATGTCCTCTTGTATTCATAATAATCATTGCCATCTATTTTTCTTCTTCTTTTTCTTCTTCCTCTTCTTCATTTCCTCAACAATTTTACTCAAATGCGTTCCAAAGCTTTTGCTTAGTGGGATTTTCTTTTTGATGAAAGGGATCAAGACCTTTTGAACTGGTCCATATTTCCGGGTAAAAATGGTGTTTCAAATTAATGTGTGAACAATTTCCGGAGCATCGCACCAATTAAGACACAAGGAAATTATTAGACCGTATTCAATATGCGATTTGATTTTATGCACTGTAGAGAGCGTCAGAACTATAACTTAATCACAATAGAAAAATGTGTAGGTCACGGCTAAATGAAGCAAAAAAAATACGCTTCAACGGAAATCGGCACTTGAAACTGTAGCAACGAAACTGGCGTAGGCGTTAAGCATGTTCTATATTTAATGTACTATTCACAGTACTACTGAACTACGGCAACTGGTCGTAGTGTCCTGAAATTATCAAACATTTGTCACTAATGAAGTACAATACAATGAAGGTCGCTGCTAATGTTCAAATCCGCTTTGATGATGATGATGATGATGATGATGATGATGATGATGATGATGATGATGATGATGATGATGATGATGATGATGATGACGACGACGACGACAAGCTCTAATTTCTAGTGTTTTTACACCTAGGCCAACGCTGTGTTTTAACGGACATGTTCAAAGGAAGGGGAAGGGGAGATTGAAATGCGAGTCATAACGATTGCACTACCATCAAACCTGTAGTAATCATGCGACTCAAGTCAATACGTGTAGAGAAATCCCCACGTCCATGATTTTTTTTAACATATTGAAATTTTTACCTACAAAAAAATGCAGCCTGTGACCTCTCCAGCTAAAGGGCAAGTCAACGCCTCCGTGATAGAGCCAGGCATCATAAATCACCAGAAAATGCCGAGCTTACTCCCTAGCTGATAGATCTAACCCCGGGTCACTGTCTTAACTTGTTTATTTTTATGTCTTTGGGCCCTACTCTATTACATCCACCCTCATAACAGGTGCACACAAAAACACACACACAACGAGTTCTGAACACAACTCTATAGTATTAAGGCCTCATTTCAACAACACCCAGCCTACTCAGGATGGTCCTTGTAGTCTCTCTCTTTAGTCGCCCTCATAACTGGTGAACAGGAGCAGGTCCTATATAATCATTTTATGAAAGCCACTTCACGAAATGCCCTACTACTCAGGGTGATTCACGTCATGTAGTCTCTCTACAGCCCCTGTCGCCAGGGAGGGAACTCTTCTTCTCTTTTATCTGCCCGAGTCAAGAGGGTGCTTCACCATTCCCATCCCACTCTCTTTAGGTTAAACCAGCATCGGAGCTATCACGGGTTTCAACTTAGAGGGTGGAACCGGTACGATTTCTCAAACCGGTTTTTAACCGGTTTTTCCAATATTGATTGATTGATTGATTTATTATTGCTTTAGGTCCAGCGGACTCTTCCGAGCCAAATCAGGACCGGACAACCCCCGATCCGCATAAAAGATCTGTTGAAACAACCCCAGTGGGAAAATTGAATGCCCTCCACCGGCCAGTCACTTTACAATAAAGACATCCCACGCGAGGGACGGCTGAGGGTTGACCTCAACTACGCGAACTCCCCGATTACAAAAACAAAATAGAATACAAACATCAGTATAAATCATCAACAAAAAACATACATATAAAATGCCTATAGTGCTAAATAGTACATTCATAGGAAGCCCTAGTGACCACCCGGCAGAAAGCGTCCAACACTCCCAAGCTGATCCAACAGACCTCATACACAAACAAGGAGTCTTGTCCAGGAAGAGTTTTCAAGAAAAAAGGTAGGTCATTGATCTAGCGAAGAAGAAGATAGTATAGCAGAGTGGTAGGACAGATCGGGAATGGGAAAGAGCAAATGAGGAAGACAGCGACAGTGGGAATTTAAAGCACTAAATTTCCAGAAAGTGGGGATACTATTTATACTGAAACCCCCGGCACTCCAACGGGGGGAACTGTTGCCGCAGTTACGGTTTTTCCAATAGAAAACCGCGGTTTAAAACCGGTTAACCGGCTAGAAGTTACAACTGGTTACCCCGGGTAAAGGCGCATAGTAAGCAAGGGAAATAACCTCTGTATTGAATTTTTTGGGGAATTTATGTCGCTAGCTACTTAACTCAGAGGCTATTTCCCTCCTCCACTGTGGGTAGATTTGGGAGTTTGCTTTTCAATTTTGAGTTTGTGAAACCGTTGGTGGAATCTGGAGTTAGCTGGATATACCTGCTTCTTTTTGAGTGCTTCACTGATTGTCATTTGTTTTGTGTCGCCTTTACTTGTACTGGCATCTCCTTCAGTCACAATGCTCACGTCTGCGTCAGCGCTGCTGGTACACGGACTAGATCTAGCATGTAGGACTTGTGGGTTAGATCTATTGGGTGCAGGGCCCGCAGGCTTGGCTGGCTACAGCAGCAGCAAAGGGTGGTGTCGGCGAATGTGTGCATTCAGATTTGAAGTGCCACCGCCAAGTTTAATACTTGCCTTACACTCTTTACAGTACCCGGTATTATGGTCAACCTTTCCTGCTTCTGTCTCTCGCAGGAGAAAGAATCTCCAAATGTCAGCTTTCCCACGCGTGTTCGCTACGAATTTCTCTGTTTCTGCCATTTTGCTAGTGCTTTACGGGTCGAGTGATGTCCCTTAGAAAAACCGCGGTTTTCCGGTTTTTTTAAGGCCAAACCGGTTTACCGAACCGTGAGAAAGTCGAACCGATTTTAACCGGAAAACCGGTAAAACCGAACACCCCTATTTCAACTCTTCCACCGCCCTCTCTCTGTTAAGCCGTATGTTGAGCTAGTACTTACGCATTTAAATGCTGCGAAGTTTAACTAACTACTGAAGGAAAATAAACAATTCACAGTTAAAACTCCCAACCAGTGTTGAAGACAGTACAACGTTATGACTTATAAAGAGCATTGTGATGATGTTGTTTTCCCCCCAGCCAACCCATTATTATAAAATAAAATAAACCTGTTGGCGTTAATAATAATACAGGGATGTTTTATTTTCATTATGGTCTGTGCCTTCGTTGTAGTTTATGCACGTTTTCATCAACCTTGGTGTTGGTGCTGGTCAGCAAAACATGTTTTCATTTCTGTGCTTGAGGTAATAAAGTATTCTTGAATCTTGAATATTTTGACTGTTTTGATCAGGTTATTTAAAATAGGCTTCTTTTTACGTTGGTAATAATTGAATAAATTGCAAAAAAAAGTAAAATTTCACAAAAATTTCATGTTTGTAATTCCCACTACTTAAGCTTGTTTAGTTAGTATTACCATCCACCAATTTCGAAGAGGCTCAAGGTAATAATTAAGGAATATACTCATTACAATGATTTAAATAAGAACGTACCCTCATAATCATCATCATCATCATCATCATCATCATCATCATCATCATCATCATCTTCTTCTTCTTCTTCTTCTTCTTCTTCTTCTTCTTCTTCTTCTTCTTCTTCTTCTTCTTCTTCTTCTCATCTTATTCCTCCTTCTTTTATATGAACTTGTTGAGTATTCGATATCGTGAGGACGATGATCTGTGTATAGTGTCCTATCCTATCCTATTCCGTAACTCAAAGGTCGTTGGGGCACCACAGATGATCGTTTAACCAGCGTACTCCATCTTTCTCTGTTCTCAGCAACCCTCATGGCTTCGTTCAGTGTCAAACCAGTCCATTCTCGAATGTTGTCCACCAACCCCTTTTTCTGTCTCCCTCTTTTTCTGCCTCCTTGCACCGTACCTTGCAGGATGGTCTTTACAAGGCCTGATGCTTTAATGACGTGGCCATACCATCGGAGTTTCCGTTTCTTCACCCCTGTGAGCCTGTCATCATGTTGTCCAATGGCTTGTGTGATGGTCTGTCGGACTTTGTTGTTGGTGATGTGCTAGGTATAGGAAATGCTCAGAAGTCTTCTGTAGCACCTCTAGTGTATAGTGTATAATGTTATATTATTTTTGGAGAATAACTTCAATCGGTATTTATTACGTGTAAAGACCGAATTTTCCAAAGTTGGGGTGTTATCTGTAAAACTGTTGTATGAAGAAGTTTTTCTCTGTGATTTTAAAAATTAAAGAAACGATAACTGGAAGCGAAAGACAGCACGTAAGCGCCTACTTGAGACAGGTAAAAGTGGGGGTTGGTCCGCTCAAAACATGATAAGATTTGTGTTTTATTCGCAGCGTAAACCACGTGTAATTGCCAGGAAATGTTAATATTTTATTGCGGAAATGAGTGTACAAGTGTGTGTGAGCGGCAGGGATAGCTCAGTGGTCAGAGCGCACGACTTGTGTGAGTGCGTATTGGGCGACGTGGGTTCGAATCCTGACTTCAGCAAAATATTTTGTGATTGCTGGATATTACGGGCCAGCGCCTTGAGAAGCTCTCTGAGCTTGTAAGTGCGCTATATAAGAGAAATCTCTTTCTTTTTTTCTTTTTTTACAAAAGTAGGCTGTAGCTCGCTGCTCGTGCCCTGCAATTCATTTTACGACGGACGTTTGTTACATTTAGAAATTACCCTTGTTGCCGCATTCAGTTTCGATCAGTACAGACACATGCCTCAGCGATTTATTCGAAATCAAATCACTCTTATAATCTTACAATAAACGCCCTATTCACTGCTATAATATTATACTTATATTATTACTTACTATACAAGCACTATTCCCCTTCTAATTCTCCCTCCTACTCATGAACCCGTCATGTATTAAATTGTTCTTCTCAGACGAAAGAGCTGGAATTAGACCCTCGGCCCACAACAGGATCTAACTCAAGCCTAACAAGGCGCCGACTTGCTGCTTGGAGGCGCATCCTCTAACGTCCCAGACAATTAAGCTCGTGAACCAAGCCCTAAATTCATATGATTTGTTATCAACACTGGTAAAGATACACGAATGGCACGAGCAGCAGGTCTCGTCCAGCATTATCCTGACTGCGGTGCCACACGGCTTCAGCTAACGTCACGGGACTGTACTCCACAACACCCTGTTAATTAACGGTTGAGTAGTACTGCATTGCGTAACAAAAAAACCTCTACACAATCTCAACTTTAAAACTTATATCCTTGTGTCTTAATAGACTCCGCGTGTACCAGCTCGCGCAGATAAAACTGCGCAGCCTTCTGATACACCCCTATCCTCCACAGGATGTGTGTTTATATTTTACGTTCTCTAGCATACCTCGGTGCAACTGCACAATTCCCAGCACATTTTTTTTCCATATAGAATAAGTCTTGGAGAATCAACTCATATTTCGATGGCTTCCTGTAAGCGACAGAATCATAGTCTGCGTCGGTCTAACACAGCGGGCTGTTGCCAACGTTACTTTGACATATTTCAGACGGAAGCGCAGAGGGCAGAACAGTACACGTATTGCCGTGTCAAACTCTATAGGCTATGTGACACAATCGTATAGAATAATAATTGCTAAACTCAAGCTAGCTTGCTGGAACACTATCTAGCACATAACATTAAATATCTGAGTTTCGAAATTTGAAAGTAACCCCAAACAAAACTACGCAGTAAAAGCAATTGAAACGTCGTTTGCGCAGAAGGTCAGTTGCGGAACCAGTAACTCTAGAGATGTGTGATAGCGGAGATAAGTGCAGCCTTCCAATTCTCAGTACATTTCTAAATACAGCAAAGATTGCACTCATTAACACGATTTTATTGCTGAAGGGAAAATTAATGGAAATAATTCGGCAATGATAGACTTGCGTGCTGAGAATAAAGTGAAAATGGAGAACCCCTGGTGTTTAAATCTCACCCGACAGATTCTAACCTTGCAAGTTTAATCGTGAAGCTGCAATAGGGTCGTATCGTCGTCTTCTTAAGTTCTATAGCGTCCATCTGTCACACTGGACAATTATTACTGAAATGTAATGGGGTGTTGTGTAGGACTAACGCGCTGCGTGTTTCTTCACTGGAGGCAGAAGAGGAGAGAAGAGGGAGAGAGAGAGAGAGAGAGAGAGAGAGAGAGAGAGAGAGAGAGAGAGAGAGAGAGAGAGAGAGAGTCCTCAAGCCCCAGCGTAATGATGCAGCGGGTCTACAAACCACAAGCAGAAGCAACAAGAACAGCAGCACAAACAAGAGATAAGGGTGCCAGCAAATATTTCCAGTGGAATTTCACGGGTCGATACTTAAGTAGAGATACCACTAGGGTTAAAGTAAATCCATCGTACTGAGCGTTTTATTGTTGATAGATATCTGCGGTAGTTAAAACTCCAGTAATCATTATTATATATAAGCAATGGTTGCGCGACCATGATTTTATGACAACAGAAGTCTATGGAGTGCGACAACATGTGACACAAATTATTATCATGCGACTATGTTTTACAAGCGCTGTATAACGTACGACATACAAAATATGTATTTGTAAAATGTATGTATTTGCAGAATATATATAAAGTGGGCAGGTTAGATTGTACTCGTTTTTGCTGTAGCGCCATGACCACCGAAAAACATGGCTAAATACAATTACACAACAGTTGACAGATGTATCAGGTGGATGTGTTGGGTGTGTCGGTTGTTGCAGTTGCTGTTGTAGTTGTTGTTGATAGTGAGGTTGTTTTGAGGATGTGATTTCTTGTCCCATCCTCCCGAAACGCGGAAAAGCCACAAAGGTTGACGACAACAACACTGGGACAATTTGTTTCTCCAATATGTGTCTGAGCTTCTGCTTTTCTGCATCTGTATGACTCTACTGATAAATTTTGTAAATGTTGTACTTTTAAAGTCAGGCAATTAAAAGAAGTTGTTCTTGGCTTAAATAAGCTTAAACGTACAACTAAGAACAACTTTTTTGAATTGCATGACTTCAAAAGGGCAGAGGTATTGTGACAGTACCACAAATTTTAAGTGGCTTTAGTAAGCTTCAAGTTGCTATACAACAAACTGCAACATTTCAAGTGGAAAGACTTTTTAAACCGCAGAAATGTTGTAACTTTTAAACAAAGAACATGTAATTGGCTTAAATACGCTTAATTATTACACGACCATTGTACGGTAAAAACTTTTAACAGCGCAGAGATATTTATTGCAACATAAAAAGAACGTTTAAGTGACTAAAATAAGCTTAGCAAAGTAAACAGCTACAACTTTTGTCTAATGGCAAGACTTTTCAAAGTGCGGAAGCCAAGTTTCCTACCGATGTTTCGGGTTAAGTAATCAAAAACCGTGAATACCAAGATGGCAGTTTACATCTGCCAATCACAGCTGGTGCATCTGTAGGCGAATATTAGTATTATCTAAATATTAATTAACACTCACGCATACCCGCACACACCCAACGCACCCACACATATTGTTTGGATGGACTAAATCACTTAATCAGAGAACTGCGAGCATACACATTTCATAATAATGAGAAACCAACGTGTACCTAACCCAAAACAATATGCTCATTTAGACAACCTACAACACAAAGCAAGACAGGCGTTGTTTGTTTGTCACTAAAAGTTATTTTAATGCGATAAACGATAAAAGTCAGCAAATTCTTCTTTCGCATCGCAATTACCAGCGGAAGGAGCCGCTCAAGGTTCTGGTGAATTAAAGATGGACATTTCAAACAGACCTGCGCACTTGCTAGCATTTTATTTATTTATGTGAAGCCTGTACACCTAGTGATTTTAGACCAACAACAACAATAACAACGGCAATGACAAACATGTTTTAACATCAGCAATGTAGCAATTCTAATTCTCACTGGGTAACTTTTTTTTGTAAGGCATAAATGTAATAAATAGATAAATAAATGAATTAATTCTTTACATTCTCCACGTCATTACAAGAAAACGTCTTAAATAAAAGCGTGAGAACTACAACCTGCTTCTAGTTTCGGAATCAAATTAAAAAGAGTCGGGATTTTTTTTGTTCTGCTGGTCGAGTTCAGACCTTCCATTTTTATTAAGAGTCTTGCTTTAACTTGTTACAGAAAATTACTCACAACTTTTACACACTCATTAAGCGGTCTTTCTTACTGTGAAGTTGGTGACAGCAACGAGCAAACGCCACGTTTTTATCAAAGCAGAAACCTAGCATGCAAGCAGCAGACTGTCTCGCAGTTTTGAGTCCATCAAAGCAGAGAACTAGCGTTGCAACTTTGTAGGAAAAAGCCAAGCTTCGTTACTGTTATCGAAAGCGTGTTAACAATCTGTTTCGTATTATCAAAATGCAAAACTGGCGCTCACCGCCAAACAAACAAGAGTCATTAAAACGAATTTTTACTTGAAAAGGCATTAATTGCATGCCTTAAACATGCGTTCCCACAATCACAAAAACTGCCATCACAGCAGCCACCGAAGTTTGACCCACCACTTAACCGCCCAACAAAACGTTTTTGACTCGTGCTCTGACGTAAGATGTTTACAAAAAAAAAACTTAAAATCAAGCAGAGCGAAAACACGTGCGCCCCCTTAAAACTTCTTGTATGCTATTATGTCTTCTGTAAATTATTTTCTATTATTACGCTATTGCTATTATTATTCTTATGTTGTTACTGATGGTTTTTTATGACTTATTTGTGAAAGTGCACACAACAATAACCTACCCATGTATTACTATATGTTGATACTTTATTAATTTTAAGAAAAATACACACATACGCAAATAAACCAGGATAAACTTTCGCCCTTCCACGACATAAAACCCTCATCGAGTTTATCTTTAGGTTTAATGCAATAATGCGCTTAACAACTCTGCCTAGCTTATTATATATATATGAGGATATTTGCTACTTCATTTAACAGCCTGTCTTAATTGGAAGGTTCGAGAGTGGTCGTAGAAGTTCAAAAACCTTTCTTTTAGGTTCTCAGATGCCGAACCTAGATTCCTCAACTTTTCCTTTTGTGGTCCAAATGGTTCTGAAAATGGATCTGAAAACCTCGGAAAACAAACAGTGTTTGAACCTCCACGAATCTTCCAATTATGACAGGCCATAAACACTAACATCGTGCATTTTGCTATTGCCTGGGTGCACTTTAAAGTGCAATGTTTTGTAGGTTTGGAGCAGGGAATGAGGCAGTTAGTCTCAGCTACGCTGTATATCTAGGGCTATAGTTCATGTTCGCATGATGAACTGCTGTACGCATTTGCCAAGTTTTTGTATGCCTCCTGAAATGCAATGTAGCCTTGAGACATAAGCCATAAGACGTGTTATTCCTCCAAGAGATCGCCTGTATTGGAAATGTCCCCTTTAGCCTAGACTGTATAACATTTAAAATTATGATGTACGAATTTTAAAATAAAGACTTCACGTAGAATGCACGCTGCAAGTACTTCCGCCTGGGTCCGGTCTGTTTCAAACAGCCTGGATAAAAAAAAGTATGCTGTATGCCACCAGTCAACCTCATTTTAGCAACAATGCGGTTCCATCGTCCAAAACAAATCTATCCAATACAAAACAAATCTATCCAATCCAATCCGCCAGTCCGTCCTACGCTTTATTATTTTTTAAAATCAAAACATGCTTAAAACATCTTCGGGTGACATTCATTACACGTCACTAGTGATGTCATAAGTCAAAGAGTCGTCATTTCCGGTTCCTTCACACACGTGCATCTGGGCGAACACCCGATAAGAACCACAACAGCGCGATAGGCGGGCAGCACGAGGCTGAAAAAATATTCAGTAGATTATTATTTGGAATTTAAATAGTTAGCCTGAGCATGGCACTTTAATTCCCCATAATCTTTTCCCACAACTACACGTTTAATTAAGGCAGCTGTTCCATTTTGCATGTGTTTAAAGGGCACTGTCTTCTTATGTGTTCTGCCTTTGGCCTCCGTGGCCTCTTACCTATATTCCACTTCCTTGTTTTAATGAATGAAGAATAAGGGTGGCCTTGGTAGCGCAGTTAGTAGGGCTCCGGTATCCTCCACTCCGCAAAAGGTCGCGTGGTTCGAATGCCGCAGGGGTCGAACTTACTGACTTAGTTAGGTCCGAGACTTCTCAGGTCAGCGAGGGTTTCTTCTGAGTGCTCCAGTTTCCTCCCTCTGTTCATTAACGATATTGGATGCAGTCATTCTAAATTTCAACAATACAAATATATCCACAATGCCGGCTTCTAAAATCGCGATCTTTTCATATAGCGCCGCACTCGTTTGGAGAAAAATCGGGTAAAAGCATTCTAGTAGTAGTAGTAGTAGTAGTAGTAGTAGTAGTAGTAGTAGTAGTAGTAGTAGTAGTAGTAGTAGTAGTAGTAGTAGTAGTAGTAGTAGTAGTAGTAGTAGTAGTAGTAGTAGTAGTAGTAGTAGTAGTAGTAGTAGTAGTAGTAGTAGTAGTAGTAGTAGTAGTAGTAGTAGTAGTAGTAGTAGTAGTAGTAGTAGTAGTAGTAGTAGTAGTAGTAGTAGTAGTAGTAGTAGTAGTAGTAGTAGTAGTAGTAGTAGTAGTAGTAGTAGTAGTAGTAGTAGTAGTAGTAGTAGTAGTAGTAGTAGTAGTAGTAGTAGTAGTAGTAGTAGTAGTAGTAGTAGTAGTAGTAGTAGTAGTAGTAGTAGTAGTAGTAGTAGTAGTAGTAGTAGTAGTAGTAGTAGTAGTAGTAGTAGTAGTAGTAGTAGTAGTAGTAGTAGTAGTAGTAGTAGTAGTAGTAGTAGTAGTAGTAGTAGTAGTAGTAGTAGTAGTAGTAGTAGTAGTAGTAGTAGTAGTAGTAGTAGTAGTAGTAGTAGTAGTAGTAGTAGTAGTAGTAGTAGTAGTAGTAGTAGTAGTAGTAGTAGTAGTAGTAGTAGTAGTAGTAGTAGTAGTAGTAGTAGTTGTTGTTGTTGTTGTTGTTGTTGTTGTTGTTGTTGTTGTTGTTGTTGTTGTTGTTGTATGCCAATTTAATTTTCATTCAAGAATGAGAGGGGAAAATAAATGTTCCTTGAGCTGAAAAGCGCGCTATTCAACCCAAATCATTTCATTTGTTTATTTCTTAATTTCCAAGATCTCACTCAGTTCATTCTGTTTTCTAAAGTGTACTCACTCAGTATACGGGACGGAAATGTGTTTTAGTTTATACGGGGGTTTCATCCAAAGGCATTGCTATATCTGCCAATGAGACAAGAAGAAGAAGAAGAAGAAGAAGAAGAAGAAGAAGAAGAAGAAGAAGAAGAAGAAGAAGAAGAAGAAGAAGAAGAAGAAGAAGAAGAAGAAGAAGAAGCAAAGTAGGAAATGAGTATCGAAGAAGAAGAAGAAGAAGAAGAAGAAGAAGAAGAAGAAGAAGAAGAAGAAGAAGAAGAAGAAGAAGAAGAAGAAGAAAGAAAGAAAGAAGAAGAAGAAAGAAAGAAAGAAAGAAAGAAGAAAGAAGAAGAAGAAGAAGAAGAAGAAGAAGAAGAAGAAGAAGAAGAAGAAGAAGAAGAAGAAGAAGAAGAAGAAGAAGAAGAAGAAAGAAAGAAAGAAAGAAAGAAAGAAAGAAAGAAAGAAAGAAAGAAAGAAAGAAAGAAAGAAGAAGAAGATGCTATTTACAGCTGGCTACATAAAGCTACGTTAGAATGAAGCCCTATCCAATAAACAGCAAAGGACGACGCTAAAGTAAAAGCAAAAACCTTGAAGAAGAAGAAGAAGAAGATCGTCGTCAAGATTAGGTGAAGGCGAGATAACTCTTGTTGAGGTTGACGCATGCTGGTCCGTGGCGAGGCCCTGTGAGTCACCTCGAAGATGAACAGGTTCGCGACCAAATAAAAATGACTAAAAGATGGCATCGTAACAAGGACGACATATGATTATTAGTTGTGTCATAAGAAACTTAAGCACAGACGACGTCATCAGTCATCATTAAGCATAGACGGCGTCATTAGTCATCATTAAGCATAGACGACGTCATCAGACATCATTTTTTCGAAGGTCGTGATAAAAAGGATGTTTTAATCTGCTGATATCATGTTAAAAAGTGAAGTGTGTGATTTTTATTGCAACAGTAATTTGAAATTTGAGGTAGTAATTGCATCTAAGCTTTTTGAATGATGTAGATGAAAATTATTGTTGACGTTGGTTACACACAATAGATTACGTCATACTTGGAGACATAAGATGAAAACTTATCATGATCGCCTCACTTCTGTAATATGCCCATGCTTGTTTCAGAACTCTCTAAACTGAGAGAGAGAGAGAGATAGAGAGAGAGAGAGAGAGAGAGAGAGAGAGAGAGAGAGAGAGAGAGAGAGAGACAGAGACAGAGACAGAGAGAGAGAGAGAGAGAGACAGAGAGAGACAGACAGAGACAGAGGCAGAGGCAGAGAGAGAGACAGAGACAGACAGACAAACGTTCTTTGCCAGGGTGGTGTAGCACACTTAAGAAGATATAACTGTCACTCTCATCCTCTCTATACTCACCCTACTTACCCCACCCCTTTGCTGCTGCACCCTTCCCATCTCCCCTACCCCCTTCACATGTAATTTATATGAAACTTCCTTTCCCTCCTCCTCCCCTCCCCCACCTCCTGCCCATCCGCCACCGTATCTCATTTACTCGTGCGTACAAGGTACAGGTGTGGAAAATGAAATTGGCCGACAAACACGACACGACAGGTAATGGATGCTAGACAAGGGACGTAACACTGAGCAAAGGGAGAGCACCAAGGCCGATCAAGATGGCGACGTCACCCTTGTCTTGTTTGTGTGGATCATGGAGACGGGAGATGCATGCGGGAGTGTCCCTGCTTCCTGTTGTGGCTGTGTACACAGCTCAGCAAAAAGGATGTGTACGAGAACTATCCGTGTCCGAATAAAATAGCTTAACTTCAATTGCTATACATTACAGCTATTACTGATAAGACGACGTAACTACAATTTCTCAAGCTACTGTCAATTGACAAAAGTCATCCTGTTTTATAAATTTAAAGACGTTATTTCGATATTTACACTTTAAATGAAAAAAAAAGGTAATTGTGTTCCCGTAACCTTTTCGGTCGTTGGGGAGAGAGGCAATTGGGACCTCTTTTACCCTGGGCCAGCTTTATGATGGCGGTGCCTGTCTCTTCTCCCTCGCTACTTTATCTTCCCCGGTTCTAAACAGACCCAGGTCCCCATTCACAGCTGTGTGGACTGGGGTGTGGGGGGTGTGGTGCGCTTGTTTCATTCTGTTTTGTGTAAGTTTGATAGTTGCCTTCCAAGCGCGGTCACCCATCCAGGTACTAACCCCCGTCCGAAGTTGCTTAACATGAAACATTGCTAGCGTGTGCTACTTACTACTGGGCCACACAATGGCTTATAGTTATGTACTCGTATGGATATACTCTCTTGTTTTTGTTGCTTCTTTTCCCTAGTGATCAGGCAAAAAAAACTACAACTTCCAAACCAGCGCTGCCAAAACTGAAACAGCTGAATAGTTTAGCTCTCTTTTCCCATCCATGAAATAAAAACTTCGTACAAAAACGCCTTTAAATAGCCTGGTCGTCATCTTAAGATACAAGTGATGATACAGTATGTCTCCTTAAAGAAACACGTTAACAATACTAATTGAAAAAACATACTACTAAAATCAGATTCAAAAGATTCTCTTGATTGTAAAGTCCTATTGCCATTCCGTGCAGCAATTTGACTAGCATCTCGCAGGCTTGAAAAAATACCTTACAAATAATATGAAGTTACGGTGTACTGAATGTATTATGTGGTCTGGATGGGGCGTACTCTCCACACCAGGTCTATGTAATCTGGCTGTCAAGAATATGGGGTGAGGTGAGTACAGAGAATTGTTTAGGGAGGTGGTAGGTACTCCATCATATTTCACAGTCTCCACCTCCTGATGGGACGAGGCCACCACGTAAATACTACTGTAAAACTGCTGACTATATAATATAGTAGGTGAGGATCATTAAGGTAAGTAAGTACGATAAGACTCACTAGACTGACAGCACCCTTGCTATCCAATGATAGTGTTAGTCAATGCCTGCGATTCTGGTTCAAGTGCAAAAGCTAGCATTTAAGACCGAGTAACTTGTTTGTTTGTCAAGTCATGTATCCAGATTTTTTTTTTAAAGTGAGTAGAGATTTCTTGACTGTGCGTGGATAAACGAATCCGAGTTACACTTATCAGGATGCAAGCATCGGGGCTGAATCAAATATCCTCACTAAAATACAACAGATTTGGACTTTATTAAAAAAATCTCACAGCGTGTGCGGGGAAGGTACAGTACTAGAGAATGACCAATAGGGATGGTCGTTGTTGTTGTTGTTGCATCAATTTTTATTCATCAGATTAACATAAGTTGTACTGATAGGGATGGTCATGGGGCGCGTCTGAAGTGGTCGGTTGCGTTAAGGATCCGTTAAAAACTGCCAGCCTCACGTAGCACACACAACACACACACACAAACACACACACATACACACACACACCTTGCGTCCAGCCACCATAACTACTGTAGAAGCCACTACTGCCACGACCATCTGTAAATACACTTACTCCCCCTGCCACCTTAGCTATCTCTTTAAATACCGAAGAAAGCCTTACGAGAAACCTGTTTAATTTATTAGGTTATACCGCATAAACGACAACTCGTCTGAGGTTTCGTCAGAACACACTGACAGAAGTAGGCATCATCATCAATGCCGTCATCGTCGTCATCATCATTGCCCTCATCGTCGTTTTGAAAATCACCACATCGCACTGCAACCATCCAATAGCCTGGAACCTGTCACAGTTATAAAGACTCAACTAATGTCTCATTAGTTTTTACTCTCCACGAGATCAAAGCGTCTTTCCTTTCGCCAGTACCACGGTCCGTACAATGCATACAGTTATTACGGGACAAAGTCACGCTTCCATTCTTCACGGTATGCCTCTTTAACGCCTGAGAGAAGGTTGCTTAGAACAGCGTAGGTATCCAGCTAAGGGAGGCTGTATGGTCTTCCTCAAATACTTAGCACCTCTGGACATGCCTAACGTGCCACTAACCACGGTGACTTCTTCTGCCGCTCGTTGCCGTGGCTGCTGCTGTTTCCAACGTTGTCCAACTTAACCCACACACAGCAGTGTCGCATAGTTAGCCGTAACCGGTTATAGCATCCTCTTCACACAGCAGCAGGGTGTCCTAGCTAGTCGCCGACGCGGCGGACATTTGATACAGTTCCAGTAAAGAGTTCCAGACAAGATATTATTGCTTCTTTAACCCAACCAAAGTGGTACAGATTGTTTCTAGCTGTTACATTATAGCAAAGTGTTGTCATTTTTCATTTCTGTGGAAGGTCCGAACTACCATTGACAACGACTGTGGATAACTAGTCTATCAAAGCGAAAAGGGAAAAGAGGGTGTGAGTGTGTGGTGGGGCCTAGGGATGGGAGTCGTGAATGCTGTGGTTCTGTGCAAACAGGCAGAGAGAACCGTTTAGACGCCGTACCGTCTTCAGTAGCCCTACGGGTGGTCAGCAAGGGCCCTCAGGGATGTCCATCCCCCTGCCGGGTCGGCCTTAAACTTGACAGGTTCCGGTACGTCGAGTGTGACGGCTAAAGCTCACACCTCGCTTTGTAAGCCGACTAAACGTCTTCTTGTGTGGACTGAACGTCTAATTATTATGCAGAGGGATTGACGACAGGAGTTCTGGACCTTCTACCCAAATGGGTGGGGTGGTGCTGGCATACATTGCAGTTGCTGCATGCTCTGTGTTTCCTGGTGCCGGAAAACTGAGCTCTTCATGAAGAAGTAAGCTACTGTTGAAAATTACGTCAGCAGAAACAAGTGAAAGTAAATTCGTACGCAATGAATAAAATGTACATTAATTATTAAACATTTACTTACTTTCTCTTTAGATTATGTTTTCGTCAACCGGATTTCTTCGAATCGAGGATGTAATACATTTTCTCCGAGCGAAGTTTTCTGGCTAGACTACTGGCGTTCGGAAATACCCCCTTTGATGGAAAGGCGTTTGAGTAACAACAAGAAGACGGGTAATAAACTTTCCTCAAAGTCTCTTAAGAGCGTCATGCTACACCCTCCTCCCGAATGCCGGAAATCCGATGTTCCGGTTGCCAGCGTTCCGAACCGACTCTTTGTGCAGTTGTGATTAAGGGGACAATCGAGGCAGACGACACGCAAGACGTCCCTGCTTCTCGTTGTCAGGTTACCTTTCCTAATTATTCCTCGGTGGGCGATCAACTGCTGATCAGTTGGGGATCAATTTTTCATCAGTAGGCCGGATCACACCTTGACACCAAACCAAGCGTAACCGCCTGATTGAGCTCATCATTCTACTTATGAAAGCAATTATACATGCATCCCGTTGTAGTCAGGGTAAAGTTGACTGACATTTCCTATGCTTGACTACACAGCCTCTATTGTTTATACAAACTCACTATTGCACAGAGAGAGCTGTAAAATTAATAGATGTTGTATAACAAAGAAGTCAAGTGTCTTGAAGAAAGTGCATGCCAGTTTATAAGCCGTGCTGAGCATTGTATGTGGTACGATCGTCGAGGGTTTGTTTATAATTGGCAGTGATTGTTGTTACAAGACAGAAAGACGTCGATGTAATTTTTCTATTATGCCCGAAGTCTTCGCCACTTCGTCCCACACTTATTGTATGTTAATATATACGCATTGCTTGCTTTCTCTGTTCACGTTTACTATAGCATAGTAACCTACTCAAACGACAATAGTCACTGTTGAACTAATCAATACATTTGCAGATTTTAAAAAGAAATATATCGGACTCAGCACATAAAGTATGTCCTCAGAGCATGAAGTTGTGCGCTATACAACTGGTCATTGGATCGGATTACAGGTCGTTCAACTCTGGCGTTATCTAAACCGGAATTTCCCAAACGTTTTACAGCAACATCGTTGGCTTGTATATTTTTCTTCTCGGTTCCTTTCCAGATACAAATACAGACAAAATACTATGGTCCAGAGATAGCGACAAAAAAGTAGGTTTTGTACGATAAACACTAGGTCCTAAGAAAACACTAAAGTGTAGACAATAATAATGTTATTATTAAAGTGTACGCCAACGATACGGCACAGGAAAATGCTAGAGTCTTGATGATATACAACGGGTTGGCTTACATTTTTATCACAAACGAACCAAGCAAAACAGCACAAAGTGTAAATATACAACAGACAGAACAGAAAAGAAAAATACAGATTGTAGATACACCACAGCAAAACACTAGAGAGCTGATATACAAGCGATAATATTTCCTCAAGAGACAGCCAGTCCCGTTCTCCTGTGAAGGGAGGAAGGAACTCCTGTAGCGTATAGTCCCCATTCTTGTCACACTGAACCATCGCCCAGTCTGATCTAGTGCAACAATGACAGCTCCTACATGATAATAATCACCTGGAGTTGACCTTGTGAGAGCAAGAAAAAAATATGTATTTGCATTTTTGTAGCCTACATGCAATAAATTCTACAGGATGTGATACAACAATACTGTCGGCAGAACTGTCGGGTGAAATGTATTTTTAATGCGAGTTTGCACGTTGTGATGCGTATAATGTTGCAACATAGAATTTAAATAATCACACGTTCCATTCAAGAATGTCCAATATTGTTTACCTGGTTGCCTCCCTCTCGCGGCCATTTCACATGAATTAGAACATTGGAGAAAAAAAAAAAATATTTAGTTTGTATGTCTTGTGAGTCCTAAAGAATTAATATTATCTTTTTGTCGCACAACACGCGCTGTGTAACGTTATTACCTAGCATATTATAGGAATCAAACTGCACAAATGATCTGTCGCCCCAAGAAAGCATTTATTACGTTCGTTCGTGGGTAGATTAACGTCCCCGGACACATAGAGCGTATAGGGGACAGCAACTATGGACTGTTAGTTTTGTATGCAGTTTCTTCTATACACGCGGATCAATTTTATTGGCGGAAAAAATTGTTACCCTTTCGTAAGCCCCATTTGTTCCTGTTCCACGTCTTTTAGTTCGTTTACCTCCTCTCTGTTTTAATAGTTTGAGAGCCGTAGTCTCTCAACACTGGCAGTATTTACAAGTGTAACCCATTGTCTTCGGCATACTGGGCCTGCCCCGTGCGGTGTTGTTGATGGCGTACAGGAGATTGCCAGTGACAGTGCGATCACTTGATGTGTCCGGAGTCTCACATATCCCATGTCCCTCGGCGCCTACCCTGGCAGCATAGTCAGTATCAAAGACCAACTGAATTAAGCTTACATGTATGAAAAACGGTGTGAGAATCGACCGAAAGCGGGAGTGTGAAGGACAGATTATATTCAGCGTACATATATTAAAAACAAGTAGGTGGATGGATGGAGAGAGGGGAGAGAGAGAGAGAGAGAGAGAGAGAGAGAGAGAGAGAGAGAGAGAGAGAGAGAGAGAGAGAGAGAGAGAGAGAGAGAAAATGGATGTTAAGAGTGTTCCAAATTAGCTCTCTTTCTGGTTGAAGTAAGAACTTCTCAAAGCGCCGGTTACTGAGATCCAAATGCTAGGGTTGGGAATTTCTGATCTGCCCTAACGGTGTAAATTCTACACCATGTCAGCGGGGACTAGGTCTTGAGTGTGGCATGGAACGCATCTGACCCTTCCCTCCAACTCGGACATTGTAAACCGACTCCACTTCAAACGTCTAATGCCGACACGTCACAATCTCAGTCCGTTTGGCTACCCAGCTGCCGGATGCCAGCTACGCAATCTGTTAACAATACGTCAGTATTTGAGAATGACGTCAAATTAAAGAGGAATGACAAGACTCTCGGTCCAACCTCTTAGATCAAATAAGCGTAAGAGCCAACTTTGATGAAGAAACTGTGAGCTGCAACATCAAGCAGAACCGCATGCATCATGGCTTTACACCACAAAAATTCGAAGATGGACATTTGGCTACTTTCACCTGAATCAACCAAACAACCCAAAAAGTTCAAGGCAATTGAAAGAAACAAAAAAGGTAGACGCCGCATAGCTGCCTTGGTTACCTGGCGCTTGACCACGACGATCAAACTGGACAGCACGTGCGGCCAAATACCACCAGAAGGCGACACAACCTGCTTCCGCTACCACGGCGGTCGGTGAACATGCTTCGTCACCCTGGTGAGATTTACCCGGGGGTTAGCGTGAACAAGAAGGGCCGGAGTTAGGGTCTGACCGCCACATTCCATGACAATTAGCTGGGGTTGACCACGCTGGCCTGTGTCCACTGCTGGCGTGTGCGAGCTGATTAAACAACGGCTTCTGTTCACTGAACCAACATCCCTTCAATTGGAGCCTTTGCTGCTGGGCGGGGGACTTAAATAAACGAAAGGCATTTAGTAAGCAAAACAAAATGGTGCGCACCAAAGACTTGTTTTATATTCTCCATTGCGTGGCAATCACAGATATACTTGTAGGAAAAGGGTATTGATCCAACTCTGTATAATCATGTAGAAAAAAATGGAACTATAACTCCGTGTTAAATATTAATTGGAATCGTTGGGTTGCACTTCCCCTTTTCTGCTGATTTACTTTTATAATGGCGGGACTTCTACATTACATAGTTACCTGACAAGAACTTAAAAAGTAACATCTCGCTGACAATGCAAGTAAATGTGTTTTCGTAGTTTTGCTTGACTTTAATGCATAAATTATTATTATTATTATTATTAGTAGTAGTAGTAGTAGTAGTAGTAGTAGTAGTAGTAGTAGTAGTAGTAGTAGTAGTAGTAGTAGTAGTAGTAGTTTACTCTTTATTTGCTGAGATGTAATGCGCTATGAGTTCTCCATTATAGGTAACAAACACTTGTTGGCTGACTTGACTTCAATCTAGGCATTCCAACTCTGACTGCAATATGAGCCAACTATTTTTTTTTAAATTAAAAAAATCAGTCCTTGCTTCCACGATTAAAACAGAGGACTAGGGGTAAAGGGTGGGGGAGGGGAGCGAAGACAACAACCACAAAAATGTTGAGTTGAAAACTTGTTAACACCCAAACGTTCATAATGGGGGAAGTTCCTGTCACAGCAGTCTAACAGCCTTCTCTCACCCAACTGCGAACCGCCCACTACAATTCTAGCTGACCGCCCCGGTGAACGGTCAACGGTGTTTAACAGGAAAACACCTTAAATCTCCACCTCTTTATATTTACTTGAACACCCCTCCACACGCGCTGGACACCCACAACGAGTAGCGGCTATCGTCACCTATGGCTATAGTCCTGTCTCTAAGCTGTGTCGCGTGACTTCGTTTGCAGTTGTAAGTTACATTCATATCGCCTCTCCCAGCAAATTAGGTGTTCTTCCATGCCTCCTAATAATAATGATTTTTAAATCTCCGAACTGATTTTCTTCGTTGCTGCGTCGATCGCTTCCTTATTCGAATGCTAACTCATACATATATTTACTCCTAAAAGACGAATTTTAAAAAAAAAAAAACTCAAAGTAACAACAATATTTAATAAAAATATAAAATTTTTCAAGTGTACAACACTGGCCAAGTATAAAAATAAAAGACATCAAGCACTAGTATTTATTTCAAAATCAAATTACTCCGTGATAAAAAGTACAATTTACGCGTTTAACTACCCGGCTAAGATTTAATTTACCCTATCAGTGGACTGATCTTGATTATATAATGTGACGCTTTTTCTCGGAGGAAGTCTCTTTTTTTTTCATTACAGGCAAAATATTTTGAAATTTGATACGACTTGTTTGACTTTTATCTTTCCGGCCTTTTCTTCTGTCAGTGGACAGATCTTAGAATCATAGGGCTTTAGTTTTAAGAGAAATGGTTAGTTCAATCCCATGTGGTTTCTGCAACTCAAGTTTGGATGACTAGTGGTGTATTCATTTCACTGACCTTCTCAGTATGACTGGTGGTTCAGTGTTGATTCAGGTCCCTACCCTTCTTTCTTGGGATGGTTATTATCCCCTGTCTGCCATATCGCCAATGGTGAGCGTAAACGTTAAATTTCCATGTTCATTTTTCGGTGACTAGTGGCCACGCAGGTACGTATAAACGGTCAGTGGTCGTAACGATTCGGTCATTGATCTGTAGGTGTCATGGACAGTCCTACGCCCTGGACAGTTATGGGTCAATTGAGCTAGGTTACGGGAGTGATTGACTGAAGCATAATAGCTGTTTGACCCATGAAGTAATTATAACAATGAAATAAAAGTGTACTACTCGCTAATCCAATAGTATTAAAGAACACAGTATGGGGCAATGTGAATGGCGAAAAGTAATATTATTTTTTTTAAAATAATAATAAAAATAAATTACATTAAAAGCATTCTTTCTAGAAACTGTTAAGCATTAGCACAGTGCCTGTTTCAAATATGCATTTCTTTTGAAGTCTTCATCTCGTGAGAGGGATGACTAGAAAAACTGCGGTCAGAACAAGGCATTGCTCAGTAAATTTATTTTTCTGGTACCCTGATTTCACTGTAAATGCTATATGTGTACTAGCCTACACATAAAGCTAGCAGACAGTTTTACAAATGTACTCTTGCCCTGTCTTTTCTTTTCTCGTTTATAGAACACAGTACTTGCAGAAGCCCCACGTCACGGAATCACAACCATCCACACACACACACACTCGACTCCCACCCTCCCAAAACGAAACGCTCCAACAACAATAACAGAAACCGCGTTGCATGTCTATACAAGATGCCGCTTGCCGACAAAAAGCTGATACAGCATTTCTCACGCGCTCAAAACGCTCACCAAGCACGTTCACGAGCAACCGCACCTCCTTTTCTACGAGAGTTCGAAAAAAAAAGTAGCCTCCCTTACCAATAGAGCGAGGAGTAACCTCCCTGCACCAGAAGAGCTCTGAAAAAGTCACCTCCCTTTAACAGGAAAGCTCCTGGGAGAAGAAGAAGAAGAAAAAACTTTCATAGAAGAGCTGAGCAAAAGGGGCGATACTTGTGACGAAGTCGGTATAGATGGTGTCGACGATTGCGAAGGAACCCACGGAGACCAATTACCCACGTTTAGACCCAAACGGCACGATGATACATGCTACGATACGGCTTCTTGCCCCACACTACCCAGAGACCAAATAATTCATGTTCTGATTTGCATTAGATTGCAGACCCTACCTTCATCTCAATCCCTTATATTCAGGATGTGCTCAAGCCCAACACTGCAGAGGGACGATGACGTATTTAACACGCAGCGCAAAGGATCGTCTTCGCTCGAATGGGTACGTTTGTTCAAGGTCTCAAATCACCTCCAAGGGATGCGCCTTGTTGTATCACGTAAGTCAATACAACATTAGACTGGTTTCTGGTCTTGTTGCAACACGTATGTAAACAAAACATTATACCCTCTTCTAGAAGGAAATGCCCACACATCCTTCGTATCACCCACACCTTATCAGTGTCTTGCCATTACCAGAGGTAAACTCACCGCCATCATTAGAAACGTTACTACAGGATTTCGGTCGCCAGGCTGATGCTCGGATGTAGACAAGGGCTCAGACAATGGGATTTTCCCCTCTCTTACCAACCTCACCCAAATTTCTTCCCCCTCCCTTCAGTCTCCCACTCTCCCCCACCGAAACAAAAAAGGGGAAGGGGTGGCTAGGGGAGGGGAGGGGGAAGCAAACATTCAAAGTCTGTTGATTTAATCATATACAAAATTATTTCATTCATTAAAAACGCACGCCTGTCCTTCATAAGATTGTCTTTTTCCTGTTGTCTGTGTCTCATGACGTTAAAAAAAGACAAAAAACAAAACAAAACCAACAAATACGGGGGTTTCACGTAAACTGCCCACATCACGTCATGTAACAATGCTCAAGCCCCGAGACTTCATTCATGCGCAGTCTATACCAGATAGAAACAACGCCACAATGAAGTAAAGGAAGATGGAGCACTGACCCAGACAGAAGAGAGTTCAGAGCAGTTGACATCCAGCACACGTTGCTTGCAAACACACACATCTTGCAAGCAACGGGCTTACCCTGCACAACGGCCATAGGTTGTTCTGGATGTCAATCCAGATGAGATGCAGATCACGCTCCCCACGACACGTTCAGAGGTGTCAAGAGCGCAGCCCGAGACCGACCCGCCGTCGCCACGCCGCCATCTTGAATCGCTACGAATCACGGGAAGACAGTGTTTGGCAAGGGAGATTACCCCCGGCCAGATATCCCAGCCTCCTGCTGTGACAAGATGGCTACGTCAAGCGCCAGTCACTCTTCAAGTACTGTGTGGGTTATCGCTCCTGTATCTGGCGTAGGAAGAAGGAGGAGGAGAAGAAGGAGGAGGAGGAAGCAAAGAAGAATAAAATGTAACTTGGAATTTCCGTATCTTTCACATTATATATCGGCTTCAATCTATTGTTCAGAGCTGTTTGAACTTCGCACTAAGGTTTTTCTAAACAGTGTTAGTGAGACTTTTTCGTCATTAACTAATCGTTGTTTTATAATTATGACAACCCCTAATGCATTCTGAAAGTACTTGTCCACTTTGATCACTGTTCCAGCTTTCCTCCTTCCTTTCTATTCCCACTCACCCCCACCTAAACAAATCTGTATAGAATACCTGTATCAATTTCGATTCATCCGCACCTCAGTTTAATTACATGCAAGTTGGCTCCTGGCTTTTGTGCTCATTTTTTTGTTCAGGCACGCCGAAGTGTATGAAAAGACGCGCCCCGGGAGTATTCACACGTACACGAGCCGCCCTCAAATCCCACACACACATTTTGGAAAAGACTTTCTCCCCTAACACAACACCAAATAACTGTTGAAAGACTGCTTCACAAGACTCCGTCCGCTAATACAACAGTAAAAACTACTAGTACTACAGCTTCCAAGGTTTTAAAAAAGTGAAGGAAGATTTAAGGGCGCTCCAGTATTATGTTTTCTTTTCATAGAATTGGCCATAGCATTATGTTTTCCAGAAGGTGCCAGCTATTATACCCTTTCAACACGTTCAAGAAAAGCAACATGTAATTTTTAATCAACAAATGCAAAAATCGACTGCGAAGCAAATAATAATAATGTCCTCGCACCGAGGTTGAGATTAGGCGTCCTATTTAAATCAAATTTCTAAAGTTTCCTTCATGTTCGAATTTCTGACGAGACAATTTCTTTTCAGTTTGTTCCTAGTTTTTACGGTGACCTTACCCTTCATTACTTTCACGATACTCGAGTCCATTTTGTCTCTGTGAATATGAACTTCGCGCGCGTGTGTGGCAAATGGGTTCCATTCCCCTCAACGAAAACCGCAAGACTAAAAGGAAAGGATTTGGTGTTGAGGTGTGGCCGTATTAATCAAGTGTTGCCGATTGATTTTCAGTGGCCCAGAGTACACTGTAGGTCGACCGTGAAGTCATAAATGAAAACTTAAACTTGAGACGATTGAAGAAGAAGAAGAAGAAGAAGAAGAAGAAGAAGAAGAAGAAGAAGAAGAAGAAGAAGAAGAAGAAGAAGACGTGTAGAAAGTATTCATAAAATAAAGTAAACGGGATGACGTTCACCAAAGCGAGCTCTAAGTGAAAACGTAACTTTTAGAAGAAAAAGAGAAAGTATGAATGAAACAAACTAATGAATGAATTCGCGAGTGAACAGAACGACACACGTGTAAATGAATTTCACTTGCAATCTCCAAATTTCATTTGAATTAAACACATCTAACAAGTGTAGTAAATTGATTTATTTTTCTAACTGAAGTGCTTGCAGGTCGACCGTGAATAAAAGAGTACAAAATGTCGACGACTGAATGACACATACAAAAAAAAGCATAACATGGATAAAATAAAATTAAACTCACCAACTGATGAAATGGACGATTCACAAGAATTAATGAATGAATTTTTTTCCAAAAGGTCATGCACGAATGAACCAATGAAAGATGTTTACAAATTAGATGAGTTGCAAATATCTTTTTATTCCTTCATTGATTCCTTCACCCATTCGGTATATTTTTTGCTATAAACACGCACTAAAAAACTGCTGAACTAAGGATTTATTCATACATGTTAATCACTGAAGAAGAAACATTACTGGAACGAAGCGACTCGCACTTCCTTAATTTATAAGATTGCTAGTTTTATACTAAAAGATAATACAGATCATAGAATGAACACGACCCCAAACAAATTATCAAGGCACACTTTTTACACTGTCATTCATATAATACCTTTCATTTCATGCAGTCGATGTTAATCAAATCCAAAGTACAATATATACCTTTCTATCTTCAAGCAACGCGGCAAGCGTACTAACAAATACATAATAATAATAATAATAATAATAATAATAATAATAATAATAATAATAATAATAATAATAATAATAATACTTATATAGCGCACAACCAAACTTGCTCTATTCGTGCTCATTCACACGCTTTCACAAGGGAAATAATGAATACATTAATGACTATTAACACTAATAACAGTTATGATTTTTACCACACTAATGGCTGTAAGTTAAATCTATACGACACATCGCATAACTCCATTATAATGCTAATCTTACGATACAAAAACAAACAAGAGCTTCTGTCATTAATTAAATTAAGTCGAGGAATACAATACAATACAATACATAGTTATTGTCCAACTTTCACATTATATATAAAAGCGAAAAACTGCCTTTAGTATTGAGCGCAAACTTTGCATAAAATAGTAAATGAACAAAAATAAAGTCAATGCGTACAGTAGTCATATATGGCTCAGCATGAAATACTCTCTCTCTCTCTCTCTCTCTCTCTCTCTCTCTCTCTCTCTCTCTCTCTCTCTCTCTCTCTCTCTCTCTCTCTCTCTCTGTCTCTTTCCTTTATTCCATGCTGAGACATGCACACACACCCACATATGTATATAAACACTACATAATCCTTCAGTACACTGTATAAGAAAATACATAACAAATACACACAATAATAACAATGATAATAATGTTTAAATTTACTTGCACAGACACACACACACTCATTATACATAATGAATAATAATGATTTTAATTAAGTTAAACATACAAACCGGCTTGACTGATGAGGCTAAAGAGTTAGCGATTACGGAGGATTAAGGTCGCACTAGGGATGAAAGGATGAAAGAGTTCTTCTGTAAACTTTTTCTTCGCGAACGGCCTCCGAAGAATTCGACCTTACTGCAAGTACTGAAAATAATTAGTCAGGGAGTGGAAGGTGTCGCATATGATGCGATTTGCCTTTGTCCAGCTGTTTTTGATGGATGCCAGTTATTTTGCTCGCCATCGTCACAATCCTATTCAAGCGCGATTTCTCCCTTGCTGTGAGCAGACCAAACCACATTATGATATTGAAGGTGATAATGCTTTCTACCAGGCACCAAGGCTCTACGTTTTATAAGCAAATACATGCGCTGATGGGCTTTTTTACAGACCGCATCTGCGTTATCCTGAAATTATAATTTATTATCAATAACAGTGCCATGATATTTAAAATTGCTGCACTGTTCTACCGACCCCATTATCAATAATGATAGGTGTGTGTTGCATGGGGTTTCCAATTGTCCAAGTAAGTTCTTTTGTTTTTGAAATGTTGAGACTGAGAAAGTTACCTTTAAACCAAGTATTCAGAGTTTATATATAGCCTAGGTGAGCCAGATTATTCGCCCTGAGTCGGGCGTCCAGCGCCATGTCATCAGTAAACTTGATAAGTGTCAGAAATGAGCTCGAACAGGAAATGTCATTCGTATAAACAGAAATCAAATCGGTGAAAAAACACAACCCTGAGGTACCCCTGTGTTATTGGATAATTTCTGTTGAGAGTACGCCACTCGGACTGACGCGCTGCGGCCGATAGCGTACAAACTCCCTGATCCACAGAACAATAGTACGATTTGTGCCCCAAGTCCAAAAGTCGCTTTAGTAGTAGGTGTGGCTGAATAGTACTTGAAGGCTACATAAAAATCCATGAAAAGTATGCGAGCATGGGCGCCGTTATGATCTAAATGATTTACCACTAGATTCAAGCGAGTGAAACATGCGTCTCCAACACCACTTTTAGCTTTGTATGCGAATGGAAGTGGATCCAAGCGATCGACCATAGCATGCAGCAACTCAGTACACATTATTCTTTCCGTGCATTTTGCAAAACTAGGAGTCAAGGCCACAGATTATAAAAATTCGATTAAAATACAGAGTAGCAATAGCTTAGATAGCACTATTCTCAATAGATGCAAATTCTTCAAATTAATCCAACTTTTCCTTATTATCATCACTAAAATGTACCGTTATTAGTGGGTGTTTTGAGTATAAATAAACCGATACGACTCATTTTTTGTTTGCTTTTATTTTTTCATTTGTTTGTTTATTTGCTTTCTTTCCTTTCCTTCTTTATTTTTTTCCTTTTTTTCGTTTTCGAAAAGAAGAATATATATTATATTATAACATAATATTTTTAAACAAATATTTTCAAATATCTGCGTCTTGTGAACGCGCGCGCGCGCGCGTGTGTGTGTGTGTGTTATTTCCTTCAGTCTTTTATTCCTTCCTTCCTATGCCAAAGAAAGAATATAACATAATATTTAGGAAAAATTAAGTTTGTGTGTTCTTTCATTTCTTACATTTTTCCTGTCTTTCCTTCCTTCTTCTCTTCTTTCTTGTTCACAGAGTGCACGGCTCTACTCTTACCTGCATTGTTGCGGAGTTGATTTCGTTATCCCTTTTGTTTGTGGGGGGAGGGGTGGGGAGGGAGGGTTGTTGTTGCGTGTGTATGTGTGCGTTTTACAATAAGGGATCGCGTTTGAAAATCTGAAGGCCCGGGGCGAAGTATTGTAACATTGACGCCCCTGGGTGCGTTATGTTAGAAGCCATGAAGGGCAGGGAGACACACTTCGCGAGCTCTTTTGTCGCAGTACCAGTAGGCAGCATAGATAACACTGCTTGCTTGTGGTTTTAAGAAATAGGGGTTGAGAGTTTCTCAGCAGTGCTCCTGTAATGTTTCCGCGGCATCAGCATTATTTATTGTATAACTGGCTGAGGTTGATTTTTTTTTAAAAATGTGTTAGGGGTAGGGTTTGAGGAAGGGTGGCGGAGAAGAGGGTAGAGTTTAGGTGGTTTAAGTATGATTCTGTTCTGTTCTTTCCTTTTGTTCTTCTGCTTTTGTTGTGTTGTTTTTATCTCTCTATTAATGCGTTAAGTTGCATGATGAAGCAATATAGTCATCACGCTTACTGAGAAAGTGCGTACATTAATCGAATAAATTAAAGGAATGTGCACACATAATGCTTTGTCTGAAGGTAATGATTATTGTTCCATCACCGTAGTTACAACAGCGCGATTCAATGCTTGTCTGTCGATTTTTAATGAAACACGTTGTCCCAGTCGGTCAAAAATACCTTAAACTCAACGATTTGCGTTTAATGTAATGAACCTCTCGCCTCCCTCATCCACCTACATCTTTTTTAATTGCTTTTCATTTCTTCTTCTTCTTTTTCTTCTTCCTCCTCCTCCTTTTCTTACTGTTCACCATCATCATCGTCACCAACATCATCATCATCATCATCATCATCATCATCATCATCATCATCATCATCATCATCATCACCATCATCATCATCATCATCATCATCATCATCATCATCATCATCATCATCATTGTTATTATTTCGTTGTCTTCTTTTTCGACTTCTTCCAACACTATGGTGCAGAACATGCTATTATTGGCGTAGCAACACTGCGCGACGCAGGAACACCGTAAGGGCAGTCAACGTGAGATCATGCTGAAAAACCCGGCCAGGCCATTGGACCAACGGCCAGTCGATGACCATAAATCTGCCCCGCCCCTGCCACTCACTGATCAGAGGAGGGACTGGTCAGTGGCACGGACAATGTGTCCCCGTGGGATCACTCAACAGCAGGGTCGAAGGGGATTTTACACAGTATCTGAAACCTGCTGATCATACGCCAATGGCTCAAAATGGTCTGTATGGGTATGAGGCACTCTGGCAACAAACCTGAATAACAGCGTTCTTTATTCTAAATACCGATCTGAAAGATGCAACTAACTACTGAATATGGAAGTATGGGAGAATAAGAAGATAAGGTTGTAAAGAAATTGGTTTATTTCCATGAGTCACTGAGGATAGGATTTATTATATTTATTACTATGTGGAAGTTTATATTCTAAGTATCACTTTATGATAGCTTTCTCCTTTCTTTTTGTATAAAAGAACTTCCCAGATGTACAGCTTAACAGTTTACTGACACATTTTGCCAATCCAGTAAAACTATAACTAAAAAGACAAGTAGAAGATTTGAAGGAGGTAAAACATGCACACAACACGTACAACACCCCCACGCAATGGACCAAAACACACTCACACACACGCGCACACGCACACACATACATTACATTACATGATTATTGCTTTAGGACCAGCGGACTCTTCCGAGCCAAATCAGGACCGGACAACCCCCGATCCGCATAAAAGATCTGCTGAAACAACCCTAGTGGTAAAACTGAAAGCTCTCCACCAGCCAGTCACTTTACAATAAAGATATCCCACGCAGGGGACGCTGAGGCTGTACTCTAATTTAAGGAACCCCCGTTTACAAAAACAAAATAGAACACAAACATCATTATAAATTATTCAACAAAACACATACATATAAAATGCCTTCATTGCTAAATAATAACATCATAGGAAGCCCTAGTGACCACCTGGCAGAAAGCGTCCAATATTCCCAAGCTGATCCAACAGACCCCATACACAAATAAGGAGTCTTGTCCCGGAAGAGTTTTCAAGAAAAAAGGTAGGTGACTGGTCTAGCGAAGAAGAAGATAGTATAGCAGATTGATAGAACAGAGCAGGAATGAGAAAGAACAAATGAGAAAGACAGCGACAGTGGGAATTTAAAGCACTAAATTTCCAGAAAGTGGGGATACTATTTATACTGAAACCCCCGGCACCCCAACGGGGGTATACACACATACAAACACACACAAATATACACACAGAACTCTCAACTCTCGTGTCCTACTCAACACGTTACATATTTGGATTGTATTACTAAAATAATAGTATGACCGTTCCTCCTCCCTACGCCTATTTCAGGAGATTTTCAATTAAACACGGCCCATTCAAGAGGAATCAAACTACTCGCTACTGTACCACTGTTTATGTTAAATGTAGAGCGTTTAAGATCTCACACGTAATGTCGACAGAAGTGCGTGTGTATACTGAAATCAGAGAGACTTCCGAGGTCTACGGCTGAGTCTAATCTAGGTGCAGGTCAACAATCTGTAACTGCTTGATACAATGTGTATGACTGTGTTGTTGTTTACGGCCGCAGTCTCTGATGCTCAGCTCTCTCTCTCTCTTCTCTCTCTCTCTCTCTCTCTCTCTCTCTCTCTCTCTCTCTCTCTCTCTCTCTTTCCATCTCCCTCTCCCTCCCTGAACTTAAAGAGCCATAAAGAGGTTATAGTCGGAGGTCAACGCAACGGACAACGGTACTTGATGCGGTCAACAGTAAAGTCGTTACGGTACAAATTTCAGCCCTAAAGCGCAAGTTGTAAGTTAGCCTCGCGACTAACCCTTCACCTGCCAAGTGTCACGTGTCTATCGATAACCTTCGGTTGAATTGAAAGGTTATTTTACTAAACAAATGGTTTAATGAGGATGAGAGTACACTCAGTCCCTTCTCCTCATCCCCGCTCACCCAGTATTGTGCTCAGTCGTCTGGGCGGCAGACTACGCGCCCAAAGGCTGCAAGGGGGCTTGTATTAGATCCTGATTTGACCAGCGCCTTGAGCAGCTCTCGAGCTGAAAAGCGCTATATAGGAATGATACAATAAATAAATAAAATAAATTGATCAAAGACAAGAATACATAATAGCAAAACAAACTTAATGGACTCACAAAAGCGAATCGAAAAACGCACACACTAAACTGTGAAAGTAAATGTAACAAACTATTATAGCCTACAGTTGCGTGCATTCGCTGTGAAAGCGAACTACAATTTCACCAGCATGGGTGAACTAAATGGTCCAAAATTCAAAATCAAAACTATTGCCAAGGAAGCACTCCTCCCTCCCCCCCTCCCCCCTCCCCCCCCCCCCCCGCCCTTAGCCCTGCCAACCGATGACTACTCCTAGCATGTAAATAATAAAACAACTTCCTCGGCTGGGAAAGTCTTGGTAGAAAGAGCAGTAGCCTTGACAAATTAATTGGAGACCGTTTAGGCATTAACTATACGGCGTTGACATCAGCTAGTTAGAGATGCATTCATTACTCCTACGATTCAATATGGCTACCACATGCCAACCCCTTATGCCCTCTAGCCTATACCCCAACCCATCATGCCATTACCCTCCTTCCATTCACCGCAACCTCTACTTCAGTTTACCTCCCCCTTTTCCAGACATTCAACAACCACATACCACTAGCCTTGGCCTAATAGGGATCCTTCGGAAGCGGCGTTACAATTAAATAAATACAAACACCACTGTCACTCCCCTTTGCAGATTGTAACCTACCCTCCTTCAAAAGACATTCGTGGGCGTTTGCTTTCGTACCTGAAATGTCCGAAATCACCTAAATTGTACTATATTATCAATCACAGAAACACACACCGCTCTGACAGACTTGATAATTTCAAGCACAAACACATTAACATATCACGCACGTACGAGTGCACACACACAAACGCACACAAGCGCGCGTGTGGTCATACAAACACATGTATATTGACTTTGTCAACCAATCTCCATTTCTAAGGCCACATTATCCTTACACTTAACAAACCGCTGAAACCCTCACCCCAACCAAAACACTCAGCATCGCAGCCTGAACTATTACTTTATCTGCTATAGAAAATAGCTATTCCGACACCCCCCCCCACCCCCTTCCTCATCCCCGCCAAAAAAAATTCCCACGTGCTGGCCTTATCCCATCTGTTTGTTAATAAGCGATTAAGTGGCGTAAGTCACAACACCAATTAATCACAGGTCACCGCAGAGTGTGGAGCCTCATACCTTAAGAACATGAAAACCTATCCTACGGTAATTTGGAGATAATTCGAGTGCAATAAATGTTTATGGCAACTGTGGGAAACAAAAATAAAGAAGATGCTGATTTTGATTTGCAAATAGAAGGAATCTTAATGCAGAACCATTATGCAAACCAACATCGTTATATTGATAATAGAAGCCAATAGAACAGAGTTCACATATTTTACAGAACCATCCGGCCTACAAATCCTGCTTATTTAAGTCAATTGCTGCTCTATGTGCTTGCATGAAAACCGCTTAAACCGCAATTACCAGTCGTTTTCCTGCAGGTTTACACAAGCGGTGTGGAACTTTTTTTGTTTTTTTAAAGCATTATGACTTCATGACAACGGCATTTAAGGAATTTAAGGGTTTTCTTTCTCGTTTACGCAGTCTTCCATTTGTTTTCCTTCCCCACCTTTCCCCACCCCATTTGTTATCTTCATCTCCCTCCGCAACACCATCATCATCATCATCATCATCATCATCATCATCATCATCATCATCATCATCATCATCATCATCATCATCATCATCATCATCATCATCTTCTTCTTCTTCTTCTTCTTCATCTTCTTCTTTCGCTTTCCTTCTCTTTTTCGTCCGACTTATGGTACTATTTCTTCCATTTTTCCTCCTTGAACTTCTTCTCTTCTTCAGGGTAAGCCTAATTCGGGGGAAGGGGGGGGGGGAATCGCACAATACTGAAGCGGTGTTTTCCTACTTTCACCTTACTATTCTACCTCCTCATCATCCACCATGCTCCCTCCATCTGCTCGCCAATCTCTCCTTCTTCCTCGTTCGCTGACGTACGGCGCCGTACGTGCATGTTTAGACGTGTTTGGCTGTCATGTTGCGGTCTGTGATGAAATGCCTGCGCTGTTAATCAGGGTGCTAATTGTAGCATGTCATCGCCATGTTTGTGGTCCCCCCCTTTGCATCTGAGTCTGTCACACGGCTCTGGAAACAATCTCTTTGACAAACTTGCCGCTTTCCCATCAAGGGCGATAGCAGTGATAAACGACCCAAGGGACAAAACTTACTAACTCAGGAGGGAAGAGAATCAAGAGGACGCAACCAATAGCGCGCCTCTTAAAAAGGGTATGGATGGATTTTTAATGTAAGCCTGTTCACCCAACACTCGGAAATATATTTATTAAATATTTTAAATGTTTAAGACTTGTTATTCACGTTCTTCTAATAGTAAGACTAAAACTTATAAAAACCAAGAAACGCAACAGTGGTGCGTTAACTCACGAAGGGACAGAACCCCCAAAACCCAAAGAGCCACTCTTTGGAGCAAATCAACGGGATTGTTTGTAGCGCAGTTTTGGGAGGCGAGAGAACCACGAGGACTCTGGGCGCGCAAGACCTTTAAACTTCATTAAACGCTGAAAATCGCCCGATAACCGCCTGACTACTCCAGGCCATCTTGGTTGCTCCGTCGTCCTATAAGGCAAGACTGAAGTTATCGAACTCAACACACTATTCCAGAGACTAGGATTGCCCCTTTCAGAGCTACTCGTCAGTCGAAGTCAACGGCGGTTAAATCTGTTAGAAATCGCCGTTTGTTGTTTTTTGAGAAGCTGAGGCGATATCTTGGGAAACCAGTTAAGGGCAGATTGTACTAGCCCTAATAACAGAGCTCAGCAGATTTGTTTCATGTACAGTCAGAGTTCAGGAACTATCCACTACTGGGCGTAATAATATAAAACTGTGACCGAAGGGCGTCTTCGCTATGATGGCTCCAAACGAAGTCGTGGGTAACTGTGCTGGATGTCGCAGATGGCAGCCGTTGTTTCCGTTCCAGGGTAACTACTCAAGTGGTCGAAAGGCTCGAAACAGCTCTCGAGTTATCAAAATCCATCTCTCAGTGCTCAGAACGCTAGACTGGCCGTCATAAATTGCAAGCAATTCAAAGCAGTCAAGATTTCAAACCCCCTACAAAGGTAGTGCCAGGGTTTCAACGTGTTCCAACATATTACTCAACGAGCATGATCTAAAAAGTGCATAATAATTATAGGCAAAGATGAAGCCGACATCCAGAAAATGCACGCATGGTTGAACACGTATACGCAAAACTGATACAGAAAAGCTGAATTAAGCATGGAATGCGAGAAAGTCAACCTGTAGTGTTTCAAAGAGATTGCTAAGCCGGCTTCGTGTTGCTATATAGCGTATCGGATTTTACGTTCTGAAAACCTTTCTTTTTCTAGGTTAATGGGGGCTCACTGCATCGCCTTCAATTTCACTGTGCTGACCTATGGCAAGTTCATTTTACCAGTGCAATGTATGAGTGCACGTCAGTGAGAAGAACTGTCTGAACTTCGCCACTGCCCGTCTGATGAATGATCACGAACAATACGACATAAAAAATACATAGATGCTGCAACGAAATCACTTTCGCTTGGAGTTTCGGTTGTACTACGTCACACATTTTTTGAAGGTCACGTGACTTCATCCTCGTTCCAAGAATGGAAGCCAATTTCGTAAAAATCCAAGATTACAGCAAACAGCATTTCGTTATTATTTTTTTAATGTTATCGTGGTCAATTAACAGCATCTTGTTCTAAGAAATACTTAGATTGATATTCGGATTATTGATTCGAGCGTCTTATACCATTAAAAATGCTGTTATGAGATAGTAGGCATTTGCAGACCTGTGCACATCTACGGATTTTCCGTATTTTCTCCGATTTTCATGAGCAGAATACGGATTACTTATTAAAATTCTATTAAAATTCCGAAATTCAGATTTTTTTACTTGAACTGTCGTTACAGCTTGCTAATGAAAATTTTTAAAAACTACTGAAATTTGGTTTGTTTGCTACTGATGAGCATTTTGAGTGTGCACAGATCTGCATTTGTTGACTGATGCATGTATTGATAGTCTTGGAATTGAGAGATCCAAAATGGCGACAGGGAGGAAACCCAACGATTTGCATTTTATTCCGGCTTGTTTGCTTCAAGGTGATATTACATTTAAATCTAAGTAAATTAGGTGTTTCAAGTTTTCTCCAGCATCAGTATTGTAGGCCTTGTTGTAGTATCCTGTTTGGCAGAATACATACGATTACTATCCCTTGGAAAAACGATTTTTCTGGTTTCACTACACGAGAGTTACTCTAAGGAAATCACTAAACAAAAAGTTGCGTCCCTTATTTCAGTGACGCGAAGTTCGCGGACCCGTCTTTCTCTACTGCTAAAGTTATGCGAAAGCGGTTAAGTTGAAACGGCTGCGCGCGCATCCTTCATGCAACGAAAGATTATCGAAACGAAACTCAAACGAAATGCGATCTATATTTCTCTGATATAGCAAGTTGTGTTTGATACTTCTATCCGACAAGCATAGCTGAGACTAGGCTTCGTCTAATTTCAGCCGCGTTGCTCGACGTCTATTAGGACGTGTTAAAAGGGTACATCGTAAATACAACCTCAAAATGCTGTGACATCATTTTCTAAACTCACATCATCATTTCTAAGTCTATATTTTGTTAGACTGCTTACTATTTAAAAAAAAAATTAAAGCTCTTTATTTTATTTCTTGTACTGACTACTCTGACATTTTGTTTTAAAACATATGCACAGGCCGCGCCGAACTTTTCACTGTGGATTTTTACGAAGTGACATCTTCTTCTTTAAAAGATAAAATGCAAGAGTTCGTTGCAGGGTTTGCAGAGAGCTGGAAAGCCGAAGCGATAAAATGATTCTGTTTTGTGTAATTTTGTTTTATATGAGGGACGGGTGATAAATTCAGTAGGAAAACACTGTAAAGGTCTTCATTGTCGAAAATAAGAAAAATAAGTTTTTTTGACGGGGAAGAATCTCTTTCGCTCTAAATCTGACTTGTGATGTTTTGATTTTTCTTATACATTTGACAATTTTCATATAGGATTAGTAACATTATTTACTGAATTTACTTAATTTTAATCAAGAAAAAAACAAACTTCTTTAATACAAGAAAAAGATACATACTGTTTTGAATTAGGCCTACTTTTACACACTTACGCACCCAGCTTCTCTCTCTCTCTCTCTCTTTCTCGCTCTCTCTCAAGTCTCCAAGTTACATGTTGACTGGGAAACCTGTGCCTAGGGATTTTGCAGGTCTTGGTTTTCCGTAGGTTAATGTGAGCTGGGGGGGTGCAAACGTGTAAAACATTATGGCTATTTGATAAGTGGGCAGAGTGGGGTGGGTGAAGTGGCCATGTTTTCTGTTATAAGCAGAAATAAGCGGGCAATGCTTGCTTTCACTCTCCAGACTGGCGCAACTCTCTTTCATCTTGCAGCACAAAAAAAACTTTAATGGCATCTTACCCACCTCTGTCAAGTAGCTGACGGCAATTTTCGGCTTTTAAAACACGGAGTTTCCTTTGGGGATAATCATGCTAGGGTTAAGCCCAGTAATAGAACAGAACCGAACTAACTATGCAGCATTACGTAGTGCGTAACTTGTAGACCTATTCGCCTTTCTTGTTTGTTAGCGTGTACTACGTAATAACAATTTAATACAACTAAACATACGCCTTTAGGACTATTTAAGATATTATATAACTTAACATGTAACGTTCTCTTTGTAAAGGTCATGAAGTTTGAAAACAACAAAGAGTAGAACACTCGGTTGGTTTATATCCTACGTTGCCTTTAATTCTGGACCAAAACTCGGCGTTCGAGATCGAGAACGCAAAGTAGAAGAAAACTTCGAGAATTCTTTCTTTCTTTCATTTTGTTATTTTTTTTTCTTTCCAAAACGGTGATAGATGGAAGCGTCTAATGCATAAGATGTATGTTGGAATAATTGTTTTTCTTTCTTTGTTTCACGCACGCACACATGCATACACAAACGCACGCGCACACACACACACACACACACGCACTGAATCCCGCAGGCGCACACACACGCACGCACGCACGCACCCATTTCGACAACCCAAACCGTTAACTTTAACAATGTTGTAATGAACTCGGCGCAGTTCGTCGATTACGCCACCCGCACTCTGAATCCTCTCCTCTTCAACACCTTCTAGACCTGATGACACTGGTTGATAGGAACCGAGAGAGGCTTTTACAAAACCACACACACACACACTCACAAAACAATGAAAAGCAAAAGGTTGCGTTCATATTCACCTAAACGAACACCTGGATTTAAAATCAAAGATACAATAGAATACAACTGCACGAAACATGGGTGTTTTCAGTCGGCGGATACGGAAGAGTCTCCTTTTAGTTCCAGCTTCACATAGATTACCGACCCTTTTCCAACTTCTTTACCTGACAAGCAATCTGCAATGGGCAATGCCTGGGGAAGGCAAAGATAGGATGCAAGGAATAAATCAGCGCCTTTAAGACTAGGATTAAGCAGCAAGCCTGTATTCGCGGATGTTAAGCCTGAAATGGGGTCTTAAATTAAGGTGCATACGAGGCGAACTTCAATGAAGGATCCGTGTGTGCATAATTTATTGTGTAATGGAATTAAAATAATGCAGATTAACACGCGAGTAACTCAATAAGTTTTTTTTAATTTAAAACTTTTTTGGCGGGGTAGGGCAGATCTTCTACTGCTGTATTCTAGACAGTTCGATGTACTCAAAAATTAGGATAGGATAGGTAAAGGAGTGACCTCAGTTGTGCAGTCTTTACGACTTCACAATAAAAGTAGAACTGAACTAAATCTTTAAGCGGAAGTAGCTTATCATTGTACTAGAGAAAGCTCGATGCATTGAAAACTTTTAAATCTGTATTTAAGGAGTAACCTACTTAAGATTTCTACATTGATGTTTAATTTATCCAGATTGAAATAAGAATAGTTTCTATAAAATCAAGCACTAGTCAATATTAGTGAGCCTAGGGCATTAGAGTCACTTCATCGTACAGTGAATATGAATATAAAATGAAAATGTCAGTCATTCCTGCCGACTAAAGTACAGGAGTGCCGCATCAATCTGTGTGAAGGATCGTCACTGTGACTAACTTCCATTCCAAACAAAAGTATTCGGAAGTATTCGGAAGTATTCGGAAAGCTCTTTCCTTTTCGTTGGTTATTAAGTTTAAATTGACTTCGACTTTGGGATTATATTCCTCATAATGCTTTTCATGGAATTAGTACAGTGAGCACCGCTTGCGTTTCAGCCGACGGTTTTTATAATATAGCGGAGAGTAGAGGGACCCGCGTGAAAGTCATGCATTCTTCCCAAAACTTGGATATTATGTTAGATATCTCTAGGCATCTGGTCATATCCAGACCACAGAAGAGCTGACAATAGCAAAGTTCTGTGGAAGAGTCAAACACCAACTTATTTCTTGCTGCTTTCTTTGTTTGCCTGCAGGGTCTTGGTTTACATTGCTGGTTTCCTTAGTATCTTGTATAAAACGTTTGTTTAAGAAGACGGATGAGATGATGGCGGGCTAAAAAAAGTCTTTTAAAGCAAAAGAGAGACAGAAAGACAGACACAGGCACACACATTGAGAGACAGACAGACAGACAGACAGAAAGACCTACATCAGAAACAGAGAGATAACAGTGTCATTAGCCAAGTTTTCATTAATTAACGTTATACTGGCACATGTAGTGATAGAGTATCATAGACCCTTCCGAAAATGCTTGGTGGGATTAAGCATACAGAGTCAGGGTAGCGGAGGGTGCTTTACGGCCATATTCTGCGCAGGGTAAGGACTCCATGTTGAGACTGCGGGTGGTCTGAGTTTATTCCAGAGCGGCGCGGCAGTGGTACGAGTGCCTGCTATGGACACATCACCATTGGGCTAGCTCTACGGCTATGAACCCCATACTCTTGGTATACTTTCCACCACTACTGGGGGATACAGCGCAAAATCAAGGACACCTCAATACAGAAAAATAAGTTAATTTGCTCTCTCTCTCTCTCTATCTCTCTCTCTCTCTCTCACTCACTCTCTCTCTCCTTTTCAACTTTTGAGAAACAGAAAGCAGACAATCCAGCTGTAATGCGTACATCAACTTATTACTGAACATAACATGTACTTCTATAGATAGAGAATTCATAGCAAATCTGTA
Organism: Oncomelania hupensis; assembly: GCA_036898135.1. NCBI lineage: Eukaryota > Metazoa > Mollusca > Gastropoda > Littorinimorpha > Pomatiopsidae > Oncomelania > Oncomelania hupensis. The sequence goes on from CM072512.1 coordinate 14,808,225, forward strand.
TCTCGACAGCTTAAGCTCAGCTGTAGGGAAAAGCAGCCCTAAACTCTGTTAAAGAATGTAGAATAAATGAATGAAGAGTGAATTAATAAAAACGTTATATAATGCATCATCGTTTTCTACATCAGAGAGGCTTGTTCACAGTGCAAAAAAGGGTTTTGCAGAACAGAGTGCAAACCATTACAACTACCTAGGAGGCTAGACCGCCCTCCTAGCGTCTTCAATACAATATACTACAGAGCGCAATGCAACTACTACTACTACTACTACAATGCATGCAGAAAAGCGTCAGCCCGTGTCTGAAGCGTGACCCCGTATCAGTATCACCAACGAGGGCACGGTGGTTTGGTATCACTGCTACTACAGGAAACCCTCGGGGGTCGAGCAACAAACATTTTGTAAGGCGAGAATGGTAAGGGTGGTACCTTGGCATTCAATGGAACTGCGGGGTGACGGGGTGGAGGGTAATAACTTGAATAGCGCGGTTACTACGTTTGTGATGTTAGGTGTGCTCAGGAATAAATTAAAGTCTGCACAAACAAAAAAAGACAGAAAAGGGAAGGGAAAGAAGGAAAAAGGTCAGAGGGGAAAAAATGGAATAGGAACAATAAAATTGGCAAAGATATGGAACAGCAGACATAGGCGTCCAAAGCTGTAGGGTTAGTAAGTAGCCCGAGGCTGCAGTATAAGCTTTTTTGTACCAATATTGCCTGAATTCTCAAAGTAACACTTTAGAAGTGTGCGTGGACTATTACTCACACCAAAACCTCTTCTTTCAGCTAGATGGTGCCTTAATAATAATAATAATAATAATAATAATAATAATAATAATAATAATAATAATAATAATAATAATAATAATAATAATAATAATAGCTATACGCGCCTTATTCCTAAATCAGACTGAAATCGCGGCGATCTGTAACCAACAAACACGCTCACATGTTACAGACACTCCTACGTACACAACAAACACACATTCATCATTCAAACGTGTGGTGTAAAGGAACGTCGCTATTAGAAGACGGAAAGGAAATGGAATTGTATTGTGAAGCACACTGTGTCCAAAACCACTATTGAAGGAAGGGAGGAAGCCGGAGTACCCGGAAAAAGCCCTCGGTTACCTGACAATCTCGTACGTAATTAAGTCATATAAGTTCGCCCCCTTCGGGGTTCGAACCCGCGAGCTTCGGCACAGGGAACCAGCTCTATCAACTGAGCTATTAGGCCTTCCTCCTTTCAGACTCGCGACTTTAAAGCAAAAAGGCAATGATGTCAACATGAAAACAAGTCTTAGGCAGCGGTCAAATAATTAATATCCCAAATGAAATGTTAACACCTATATGCAATTCAACGACTTATCAGGACTTGTAGGCACATTCAGTCCACCTTATGACTTAAACTTACGATCTAGCCCACAGGAAGACGAGACAAATATCAGAGCCATACAAAGAAGACACAAGCATTGCTTGACCTGTCCACTCTATGAAAATATACAAAGTAGTTCCGGAAATTTCTATCGACAAACTATAACGTCAATCACTCGTTAAACCTTTGATGAGCAGAAGTTGGTCAAGATGTCCGGTCAAACTGCTCATCCAGTTCATCCATTAAAATTTAGACTGTAATGAGTCTGTAGTCCTGTAATTAGTATGAGGACAATTCATCCAGAATATTTCAATATTGAAATGAATATCCAGTAGTAAGTATTTGAAGCAAAACTCCTTCACAAATGCAAGGCGGACTTTCATGTCTTTTGATGTCAAGTGTGCAGTTGGCCGTCTGACCACGATGACCACTGTCCTGTACCAAGGGACATCATCGGAAAACACCGACCGGAAGTGATGGCTGACTTGGAGTCAAGATGGCGCAGTTTCCGGTTTAATAGTCGGCACGCGAGCGAGATAAAACAGGAAACACTGTCGACACACATTGTCGTTGAATGTTCAGATTAAAGAGTATGCCTATACTTCCATACAGGAATGTAACAACTGATTTCAAAAATAGTATTTAGAGTTATTTCCGTTGTGATCTACATTAATGCAAGTTTACTACAGCGCGGAAAACCAGTATTCCGACCACAGGATACTGTCGAGACTCTCACGCCAGAATATATTTCATTGTTATTTATTTCCCCAAGGCGAGAAATATGTCTCTTCTGCAGATGTTTACGAAACGACTGCTGTTGATATAGTAATAAACAAAGCAATCCAATAAATCGGTACATAATATAATACGTAAAATACCACACTAATTAAAGGTGTCTTTGCCTAACTATTCGTAAAAATGCACCGGAATGAAAATTATCTCCAAACAGGGCAACTGTGAGGTCAAACACAACGTATTTTAAAGTTTGTGTGGTTTTTCTTAAACGTAGACTTCATGTGCTCAGAACATATTTAAGTTCATCACACACTTTTTGATTGTAAAATTGTAACATCAATGTACAAAGATCAAGAAATTATTATGTCAGAAGATGATGACCTGATAAACATTTTGGATAGTTCTGTTACAAGTTGACATTGCTAGAATTATTACGAAAACTGAGTTGTACAAATAGTTATGACTGTTATGTAATGTTTGTATTTTATTCATTTGTTCATATTTTTAGCTGTCTAATATCACTTTGTAGTGAACAGAGGTACAATGACAGAACTGAATTGATTTGATTTCGTGTACATAAAATTACGGAAATAAAATAACGGAACAAATAAATAAAATAAAATAAAATAAAATAAATAAATAATAAATAAATAATTAATTAATTTAAAAAATGTATTTTATTTTTGGTACGAAAATGTCGATCTCAAAATTGTTCCACAAAAGAGAAGCGTTGATGGCAGTCGTGAGCACCGGGCAGCCGGGTGCGTGTTGAGGCATGATAAACAACCATACTTGTTAGTCAGAGAAACGTTGCGGATAATCTGCCCCTCTCTCACTTTACTTTACTTTACTTGTATAGATTAAAGTCCCCGGACACATGGCGTATAGGGGACAAATCCCTCTCTCACGGCTACTGTTTCCCTTTTATGTACTACGATCCACTGAGTATGAAATGGCAAAAGTTCTAACAGGGCGCACCAGTCAGCTCAAAGTACTGTTCTTATATGTTGAAACCATCACACAAGCCATTGGACAACACGATGACATGCTCGCAGGGGTGAAGAAACGGAAACTCCGATGGTATGGTCACGTCAAATACCATCCTGCAAGGCACGGTGCAAGGAGGCAGAAGTAGAGGGAGACCAAAAAAAAAGAAGCGGGAGGACAACATTCAAGAATGGACTGGCTTGACACTGAGCACTGAACACTGACATGACGGTTGCTAAGGACAGAGAAAGATGGAGTACGCTGGTTAAACGATCCTCTGGGGTGCACCAATAACCTTCGAGTTACGGGATAGGATAGAATAGGATAGGATAGGATAGGAAAAGCTTTGTAGTAGTTTTTGGGGTAACGTTTGGTTAAAGCTCTTAAACTGAAGAAGTATTATCTTCAAACTGTATACGTCGCGATGTTGTAAACTATTTAAATATTTGGAAATTTATTATCAAACCAATCAAACCAATAGCCAATTGTACTCTTTCTCTCTCAACTGCTGGAGGTCATTTTGTTACAAGCTAATTAAAATGCTTGAGCAACGGGTCTTGGCCATTGACAGACAGGTAAAGCATGACACAAGTTGCAGCCTTAAGGCAATGCGACAAATCAGTCAGTGTCTCTACAATCGCTTGTCTTGTTCTAATTGTCTATGTAGCCCACCTTAAATTGCTGTACTTTCTTTCATTAAATTGTTAGGTAAGCATACTATAGAGAATGCTCGGTGGGTCCCTACAAGTTTGTTTGGGTATAAAGTTTGTTTCTAATTTCCTTCTGTTCCTTTATCACTTTTTTACTTTCCGTCTGTCATAAAATCTAACAACAATAATAATAATAATAATAATAATAATAATAATAATAATAATAATAATAATAATAATAATAATAATAATAATAATAATAATGTTCTTCATTTGTAAGGCGCCTTAGCCTTAGGATCAAGGCGCTGGCCGATACAGGATCTAACTCAAACTGCCCGAGACGCCCACCCGCAGCCTTTGGGCCATGCGCATGGTCTGACGCCCGGACAACTGAGCACAATCCTGGGCAGCCAGTGCATGCTGGGTGTGTTCTTGTTACCGGCACTCACCCGTCTAGGACATGAGCGTCAGGATCTTTAAAGTCCGTTATGATGGAATGTATGCGACACACAGACTACACCTCGGTTTATACTCTCATCCGAAGGAGTATGAAAACAGGAGTAAAGTGTCTTTCCCATGGACACAACACAATGGCCCGGCCAGGGCTCGAACCCGGGACCTTCAGATCCGCAAGCCGAAGCACTACCATTAGACCACAGTGCCTCCCATAACAATCCCAATATCTTATCATTTTCAGTGATGCGTTTCTGTTCCTCATTTTAAAAAAAAAGCCATGACACTCGAATTTCCCCCCCCCCCCCCACATCATTAGCAAATGTTGTTTAATATGTAAAATAATTATTTCCCATCTTAATTTTCTTCTTTTTTTTTCTATCAGTGAACCTTAGCTTCTTACTAACCAGCACCCAACAAACGAACAGTCCTCGTGGACATCTGAAGTTACCTCAGTTCCCAAAGAGTCAACACCTACCCATTGATCACACGTCACTGCTAGGATAGCTGCAGGCATAGAGCGAACAATTAACCCTTCATTGACCGAGAGAGATCAAACTCATTGAAGCGCTTAACCAACTAGTGGACAATACTAATTAGTCATTCCAGTTTAAGAGACTAAGTGTAGACGTGTGACTAAGAGCTCCACGTAAGGCTTAAATCGGCTTGTTATATACTAGTCAGTGTCTGACAATGTATTACGATTGCACAGAGTTTTGCTTTTAATAAACAAACTACGAAAGGCAAAACAAAGTTACAAGGAAATCAAAACAAAACGAGCTAGAATAAACGTATTATTATTTATTCTAACTAAATTTAAGCGACTTCCAATCCTAAACAGGCCTTTTGAAGCTTTTACTATCAATCGACTATACTTGTCAACTTCTAACCTATTATTTCGACCAAGACCACAAACAAAAATAGCAATACTAAAGCTGTTTTGCTTGTTTACGAAATGCGAAAATGCACAAATGTTTCCTACATTTAAATTAATCCGCATTTTAAATCCATTTATTTACTCCATTTATTTAAGGGAAGAAACAAACAATGACTAACTGTTTAGGTCAGTCAGTGCATCCCAAAACGGGGCATTCTGAATGTCAAGAACATGTCCCCCCAAGGATGTGCAATACGTTAGGATGTCCCTTGTAAGCATGTATACATGCAAACCCCTCTTGCTGTAGGAATTAACATGCCAGCAATAGACAGCGACTTAATTAAAATTGCAATGCATTATGAATAATAATACATGTACCGGATGATATTTGGAAGTTATCTTTGTTATTGTTTTTGTTGTTTTTAATTAACAATAATTTAATTTTATAATTCAAGCGGTTGGGTGGAAGGACCGTTGGTGACTTAAACTGTTGATTTTATTACCATTAAGCAATTTAGAAATAAAACTGAATTGATTTCAAAATCAGAAATATCTTATTTCTTAAGTACGACGACATTTCCTTGGTACTGAACGCCCAGTTTCCATTGACGGTAACATTTCAAATAAATGTTAGGTGAATCCCCAAAAGCCGACTGCAAGCATATTGTTCTTTCTCTATTTTTACATTGCGACCATCGGTGATACAAGTGCAACTGAAAATTCCGCCGATGTTGCGGGAAAATGTACCAAACTATTGTCAGAAGGCTAATCACAGTGGGTGATGTAAAAGGTTGGTACGTGACTTTTTATCGTGAAACACACCCTTCTATTGTTAAATAATGTTGATCTCGGGATGCTACACAGAACTCAGAATGCAATCATTTCCTGTTTAAAACAATACACAAGGTAATCTGAAAGTTCCAAAATGCGACGTTCTCCCAAGAATCACGCCTCTTTATTGTTCAGCCATAGATCATGAGAAATCGGAATGTGCACCACGATTTCCTGCTAAATGTTTCATTATCTCAACCAACCTCTACACTCAATTATATGACATTACTTCCTTTCAACCGTTATATCAGTACAATTATACTGCCTTTAATTATGTTATTGCATCGATTATGTTTGGTTGATTATAAAACTGGTCTCGTCATCTCATTTTCAAGGAGGTCCAAGACATTGCGATACCGAAATTGAACTTTATTTGTTCATACAGGTTACTGCGTGCACAAGTCACCTATATACACAGATCTGACACTCCTCTCTCTTCCCATTACATAATTATAATCTAAGCTAACTACCGCAAGCTAAATAATTTTAGAAATGAGAGCAAAAGAGCCCCACCCTGCAGTGTTTCCGCCTATGTTGAGATGTCAGTTTCCGAAACTCCACTGCGAGTTGTGATACACTTGTCGTTAAAGGCAAGATGGCCGCTTGTAATAAGCGTCTCGTCGAAACTGATACCACCGAACGTCATCATCACCATCAGCACTACCACCACCACAACCACCGTCATCATCATCATCATCATCATCATCATCATCATCATCATCATCATCATCATCATCATCAATATCATGAACATCATCATCATCATCATCATCATCATCATCACCATCATCATTATTGCCCTCTAATATCACGCTGGCTGTGTTGCAGCAGAAAACAATAATTGATTTAAAGAGAAGTGTAAAAAGCAAAATTGCCATTTCGGAAAATAACATCAAAAAATATTTCAGTGTATTCGCATTAGTTGTATGTTGTTTCACTAATTACTTTACAGTAACACTTCACAGTAAATACAATTATTTAAATGACAATTTAACAGTGAGCACTGGTGGCTAAGGGCAAATTTATATTACTCGCGGAAAGCAAGCGGATTTGCAACAGTGTTTCAAACTATTCCCATGGATAAATTCCATTACGCTAATAAACTCAAGGCAAATTGACAGGTAGGCCCAAAGGGTTTCAAAATAAAGTCATCAACTTCATGTCCGACAAGCTTGAAATTGCCCATATTCGGACAGACTTACCATATACAAAATCCCTATTTCCTCAGATTTAATCGTAGTCTGTGCATAATCCAATAAAACAAATTCATTCATCAGTGCCCTCCGGTATCCGAAACAATCGGAAACTGTTAACCGTAACCTCATGATGTACGATCGACATTCGTCATCATGACGTCATGGCATCGACATCACTAGGCTTTCCAAGCGCCGCCCTGTGAGGCAAAGGTCTTAAATTCATCACTAACGTAACTCCCCTTTCTCTCAAAATGAATATTAAGTGACAGGAGAGAACACACCGGCGACATAACAAGACGTTTGTATGATTTAAAGAAACGGCGCGTAACGGTAACCCTGAGGTGCAATAATTCGCGACGTTGCACTGACATATATTTCAAAGTAATAGTTAAAACCTTGCTGCGTTGACGTTTTTAAGCCAAGTAATTTTCTGGATAGTCATCTTTCACCGTACGTGCAAAACTCACACTTGGCAACATCTTCTTTCTCCATTTTATTAATAGGGCGGCTTTTCGCTTGCATCGCACGAGCATCTTAAAACATTACATTTACACGAAATACTGTTTTTCCTAAAGCAGGCGTGTGTCTGTCTGTATCTATACCCTAGTGTCAGCAAATGTTTGTTTTCATGCAATTCACTGTGTGAAACATATTTTTCTGTTTCAAAAATGTTAGAAATTCTATCAAAAGTGACAGAATACACTACTCTCAAGTCTACTACTAGTGCTGAAAGGACCGCTCAAGAAACCCCTTCCTTGACCATCTTTCCCTTAACAACTACAGTAGTTTCAGAACATCTAGGGAAGAGGATGATATCAAGAGAACAATACCTTCAGATCCGTTCCCACTCTGAAAATTACTCTAAATACTCGGAAATAAATGCACTCAACCTTTTTATGCATGCAATGTAACACAGTCTTGCAACTGGGGCAATACTGTTCGCCGGTAACGATTACTAGTTTCTTTGGAAAGTTGAAGTGCCTTTGCGAATGATTGTAACGAAACCGGTACGATATGATTAATTGAGAGCAAATGTACTGGTAAACAAGGAATAAGGCACATTACGGAGTTCCATCTTTAAGTGCAAATGTACCATGTGACCATGCACTGAGATGACTGAAAAAGAGGTCACAATTAGTTCACCTTCTATCTCATAGTAAAAACGGAATTAACTGTAACACCAATAAGCACATAGAACAAATTCGAGCAAGGGAGTGATTTTCCATCTCATCATTACGAGTTAACTTGTTTAACAGTTAAGTGCACATATATGACGGCCTACTAGCCATAAAACCGAGAGTTACCATTATCACGAGATACTGGAAATTAACATGTGTTCTGTGTAATTTGCAGAGATACCGATAATCCACAGTGTTGATTAATAACTATCAGTATGTGCCAAGCCTTCCTAGCGCCTAAACCCGATAATTACAAATATCATGAGATAATTACAACTATCATAGGAACATTACAATTATCAAGGGATAATTACAATTGTCATTGAAAATTACAAATATCTTCGGGTGATAATGTTTAATTTTTAATTTTGTCTGGAAATGGTCCAAAACCGAAAATTGTAATTTTCACTTGATAATTACAATTTTTTAGTGTTAACTGTAAATATGTCGTTGATATTTGTAACTATCGCATGATATTTGTAGTTATCAGGTTTTGGCGCTAGTAGGCCGCCATAATGTGAGTTACACAGAACACTTGTTAAATACTATTATCACTGTTACCTCTAAATGCACGTTTTGGCGCTAGTAAGCCACCTCAGACAGAATTAAGTAGAATCATGTAAAAATTGTAATTATGAAGTGAACATTGTAATTATTATGTGATAATTACAATTTTCGGTTTTAGCGCATGTCCATGAGGATTGCTAGAGCCAAAACTGAAAATAAAACATGATCACGCGAAGATATTTATAATTTTTTAATGATAATTGTAACTATCCCATGATATTTGTAATTATCTCATGACCTCAGCAGTCCTCATGGCATCACTCAGTGTCAAGCTAGTCCATTCTCGAATGTCTTCCCACTTCTTTTTCTGTCTCCCTCTTCTTCTGCCTCCTTACACCGTGCCTTGTAGGATGGTCTTTACAAGGCCTGATGCTTTGGTGATGTGGCCATACCATCGGAGTTTCTGTTTCTTTCTCATTGTGTGCAAGTCATCGTGTTGTTCAATGGCTTGTGTGATGATCTGTCGGACTTCGTCGTTGGTAATATGCTGGGTATAGGAATACTTCAATGTATCACCAATCAAATAATTGCTGGTGCACTTTCAAGGAAGATAAGTTAAAAAAAATTTTACTGAGTCCTTGTGGGAGATATCATCCCATAAAGACTCGCCGAGTACTACTACTACCACCACTACTACTAACACCAGGGATCAGTTTACTAGCGCGCCCTGCGCCATTGACGCATAAAATTTAAAAATGACCCATCGACAATTCTTGCCAGGGGCCGAATGGCGCTTCAATTTTTGGTACCAGTGCGCCACCACAATAACAGTGCACTGTATTGGAGGCGACAAACGTGCTTTTGCTAAGGCAAGTTCAGCGATTGGCTATGAGGGCCCGGATGTTGATCTTTCAGCCAATAAGAAGTGTTGTACAATTCTTCCAAATCAGAATTTGCTATCGTCTGCGCGTATGTTGTGTCCATGCAAGGAGGATTTTGTGTTTTTCTTTGTGCCGCGCGCTTTGAAAATGCCCCGACCCCACCCCCCCCCCACCCCCCTCAAAATAACTAAACTTGAGGTAGGACAGTCTAGACTGTCGTTTGCTGCTGTTAAACTACAGTCTACAGCCGCTAATCCTACGCAAGATGATTGTGTGAGCCCCGAGTCAAGTCAAAATACTGATCCCTGTTCTGGTTAGTGTTTTGTTGGTAAACATGCTTCACAACACATGCACACTCACAATAATCTATTTTGTTTTAATTTCTGTAATAATATACCCAGGTTATCTTTTACATGTACGTAAATTACTGCTGAAATCATGGCCCATTGAAATTTGATCTGAGGGGCCCAATGGCCCATAGCTTTTTTGTGTCAGGCTGAACCCTGTAACACTATTAATAAATATTACTACTAACGGGCTCCTTGATACCTACTACTACTACTACTACTACTACTACTACTACTACTACTACTACTACTACTACTACTACTACTACTACTACTAGTACTACTACTACTACTACTACTACTACTACTACTTTAAATTTCTTGGAACGGTCATTTCCAGCAACCTGTCTTGGGACAATAACAGCATGCCCATTATCAAGAAGTGTCAGCAGCGCCTCCACTTCTTGAGACAGCTCAAGAGGCTCGGACTTAACCAGACAATACTCGCGCATTTCTATCGCGCCGTGATTGAGAGTATCCTGTGCTTCAGGTCTGGTTTGGAGGCGCCACTTCGGGCGAGAAGTTTCAACTCGAAAGAATTGTGAAACGCGCGGCAAAAATCATAGGTTGCGATTTATTATCCCTCGCGTCCTTATACAGCACGCGTTTGGCAAGAAGGGCCAGCAACATTACTGGCGACCCATCCCATCCAGCCAACCATCTGTTCGAGCTCCTCCCGTCAGGCAAACGCTTCAGAGCACTAAAAGTTAGAACAAGCCGGTTTAGACGCAGCTTCTTCCCCGAGGCTGCCCTCTCAGTACATGTACCAGTGTCCTCAGTTATCCACATAGCATGAGCTAGGTGTTATACTTAAACGCCAACTTATTAGTTGCGATAACGTGTTAGAGGTGCAATTCTGATTCTTTAATGTATTTTATTTTATTACGTTTTAATTTGAGACCCATGTGGGTATGCGTGAGTATGCGTGTGCGTGTGGGGGTTGCGAGTGGGCGTGTGCCTGTGCTTTACTCCTTAAAATAACTTCCTCTATTAGAGTATTTTAATGTTTTAATGTCCAGTGGAAGGTTGTTTGTTGTTGTAGAAGGACTGAATGTTTTACCGCATCACCAAAACAAAATCCTATGTATTTTGAATTCATTGGGTAATAAAGTGTCTTGACTTGACTTGACTACTACTCTTACTACCACTAAAATCGCGTAAAGTCTCGACGAAGACTACTACTACTACTACTACTACTACTACTACTACTACTACTACTACTACTACTACTACTACTACTACTACTACTACCACTATTACTATTACTAACTAGGCCTACTACTACTACAGTCAGGGTTATTATTTTTATTATTATTATTGAGGATTTGTATAGCGCACTTATCTCGCCGTACTCTAGACTCTAGGCGCTGGCCGATACAGGAACTAACTCAAACCGCCCGAGGTGCCCACACGCAGCCTTTGGGCGCATGGTCTGACGCCCGGACAACTGAGCACTTGACTATCCTGGCCAGCCAGGGATGGGGGAGAAGGACAAAGTGCATGCTGGATGTGTTCTTGTTACCGGCACTCACCCGTTTAGGACATGAGCGTCAGGATCTTTAAAGTCCGTTATGATGGAATGTATGCGACACACAGACTAGACCTCGGTTTATACTCTCATCCGAAGGAGTAGGAAATGGGAGTAAAGTGTCTTTCCCAGGGACACAACACAATGGCCCGGACAGGTCTCGAACCCGATAATATAATATAATATAATATAATATAATATAATATAATATAATATAATATAATATAATATAATATAATATAATATAATATAATATAATATAATACAATATAACATACTATTTTGTTTCTTAGAACGATAGCTTTTTCATGTAGACCATCCTAGCATTGCCTAATGAGAAAAATGCAGCTCAAGAGAATCGTCACTGTCCGCAGTGACTGCTAGTATAATCTCCCCTTTCGTTCCTCAAAACATTTGTCATAAAGACTGCCGATGTCTAAAAATTCGCAGTGCACGTTTTTCAAAACGATTCACAATTTTTGCATTTATATTATATTATATTATATTATATTATATTATATTATATTGTATTGTATTGTATTGTATTGTATTGTATTGTATTGTATTATATTATATTATATTATAGTATAGTATAGTATAGTATAGTTTAGTTTAGTTTACATTTAATATAATGTAATATAAATTGTGTTTTTTTGTACAACATATTTATATTTCGTTTTCAAACGACACGTCAAATGTGCAATGTGTGTGTGTGTGTGAGAGAGAGAGAGAGAGAGAGAGAGAGAGAGAGAGAGAGAGAGAGAGAGAGAGAGAGAGAGAGAGAGAGAGAGAGAGAGAGAATAAAGATTTCTTGATTTGAATATCCTAGGTGTACGCATCAGCAGCAATATTAAAATCTGTCCATTCTTATGTTTTGCATACAGGACCATAAACAGCAGCTAGTCTCTGATATCCTTTGCGTTGGCTGGGAATCGGAGCGTGTCGTGGTAACACTTGAGAGGGAGGGATGACAAATCGGGTGGATTATACCCTCGTCGCGGCTGCGGATGAGCCAGATTAGCAACGTCACCCACCTTGTTGCCGGTGATCTGTATCTCTCTCCTGAAGTGCAAACGTCTTTCCCACGCTCACTTGACGAGACGAGGACACGTGGCAAGTAGACGACCAGTAGGCCACCATGCTTGTAATTACAGCTAACCCACAGTTAAACAGTTTAGACCTGTGCCCAGTGCATGTTGCTTACCTTTACTAAGAATTCTTAACCAAGTCACTATAATAATGAGAAACAAAAGTGTACTATAAACCAAGTTACTGCACAGATGGCCCTCCACGTTGCAATGTGTCTCCGTAATTCCTCTAGATTTGATATTATGCTTACTTACTCCCCTTGCCTGTAACTGTATGGTTCATAAGCCTTTGTACTTAATCTGGCTGTGTTGCACCCCTTGCAAGTTTTATTTCACAATGACACATTATTTTTATTATCACTGGATTGCTTTCCCTTTGAGCCAATCACAACGCGTAGGAGTCTATAGTCAAGGGAGACAATTTGACAACCCATGACAGACGAATAAACATTGTGATGTGCACTCCCTTTCGTGGTCATCGTTAATCCAAAGGTAGAAGAAATAGAACAATTACATATTCGTGCATAAAGGTCCGGATGTAGGTTAAAATTAGCTGGAGCCAGGGATCCACAAAAACTCTGTATGCCCTAATCTATACAAGGACGCGCAGTCTGTCATACTGAAATGCTCAGTGTTTACATCAAAAGGAATGTGCACTTAAATAATGTTTACTCGTAAACTAATGCGCTCCGGTTTGCTTGACAATCCTACACGTGCAGTGTATCTGTATCTAAGCGCATAACATGCAGTTAAAATAATTGGCATACAGCGTACGAGAAACACCGAATCTTGATGCACAGAACGATACAGTGCCAAAAGAAATGTGTCAAAATACACCTGCCCTTTTGTCTCAATCGTTCACAAGAGCGTGTCCTAGAATGCAATTAATTATTCTACTATACTGTATTATGCTAAATGTAATACACCACATTTCCTGATAATTTATTAAGGATTATACATATATTTTGAACAGATCCTTCAATTCATGCAAAAATTTAACAGCGCATACAGACGTGCTCAGCAGTTTCTATATACTTTGTATGATGATCTGTGCCTGGGCACGAGCAACTCCTTGAATAGTAGCAGTATTTCCTGGGCAGTGAAGATTAATGCTATGCGTTTCCTGCGAGCTCGCTGGTGAAGATGTAAACACAGCTATTTCCTATCACAGTGCAAAGGAGCTTCCCCTTAACGTTAAGGCCAAGCCGCACGCAGCATTATCGGTATCAGAAACCACAAAACCTTGCGCCTACGCATTATATCAACGAAGAGGATCAACGGTGAGCAACCTCGTCAACGTTGATCTTAACTTAAACCCGATTATTTCAAATTGTTAGCCCTTACGTTAAGTAACTGGAACTGTCCGAAACTTTCAGACTCAGTCAATGTGTCTTAACGTCTGTTCACACTTAAGTGATTTTAGACAAGATTCAGATATTTTTTTAACAGTTAACAAGGTAAAGAACACAATTAACCGAACTTACTAGATTCTCTAAAATATAAATAATATGTAGTAGTAACTCTCAGAGACCATAACTCATGAATCAGAATCCAGATGGAAGCCCAGATTTTGGTTGAATGTATTCAGCATGTGATTACAGATGCATGCCAATTAGGGGATGCCACTCCACACCGACTAGCAGTTACTTTGTTGTGTGAACCTTTACACTAAATTAAGTACTGTAGATTGCACATTCTTGAAATTGCCCGCTCTGCAACCCGCTTGACTGTTTTATCCTACTCCACATTTATTTAAAATTTGCTATTAAGCTCATCCCATAATCTATACCACAAAACTAGGGCTTCGCCTCTCCGCCCTCAATAACGATAACGTTCGAAGCTTTAAAAGGCCATCCTTTCACATGAACTGCAGAGGAAACGTGCGCTGTAGCCTGCAGTAAGAGTTTGAAAAGTTAAGTGTTTGCCGAGTTCAAATTATTTAGCTCAAGTAAAATTTAAAGTGTTTCTAAGTACTTTGAACATGTCCGTTTTGTCCTATTAAAAGTGTGGAAGTCCGTTTCATGCCAGCTACAGTTAGAAATGTACAGTCATTAATATAATCTGGCTAACAAGAAATGTTGTCCAAACCAAGCAATGTTGATACTTCAGAAACCTAACGTAAATCTTAAATGGCACGCTCATCGGCTCACAGAACTGTTCAAGGCGCTGAAGCAACAGAAATAGAAATTCGCAATGCGCTACTTCAACACTTGCAATATTTCATAACCTATATACTTATAGTACCGCTATTTATAACAATAAAAGCGAAACAATCAGGGTTGCTGAGGACAGGGAAAGATGGAGTACGCTGGTTAAACGATCATCTGTGGTGCCCCTACGACCTCCGAGTTACGGGATATGATAGGATATATACTTATAGTACCGCTATTTATAAGGCGCACTTTTCCAGAAAATTATACAGTTCAAGGCGCACATCACACGCAGCCGCTCGTATCTCCCATCTATCTCCCAAGTTGTCTCCACCACATACAAAAAAACTGGCTAAAACACTCAACGGGACAAAAATAATTAAAATAATAAAACGAACCTTCATCCAGCTCCAAAAATAAATGCATGCACTAGAAAACGTGTTTACGCGCGACCGCTGCTAACTAGCACAAGATTTGTTTTAAACAAATCCTGTTAAAGCATAGTCAAAAAGCTTCCTCCCTCATTCATTATCCGTGATAAAAACAACAACACCAGCTGCAGCAGTAGTAGTAGCAGCAACAATAACAACAACAATAATGTAATTTCTTGCAATGTTCATCCATCAACGACTCTAGTTTCAAGTTTCAATAGGCCTACTTAAATCCTGTAGTTCACCCGACAACAAAAAACTGACTTCACCATATCGGAAATAGTGAACGTTTATAAAACAAACATAAAAGATAGCTAAATGTGTACAAAACAGAGGAGGACGAATAAAGAAAGGAAGAAAGACAAAAAGACAGCACCACAACATACGGAAGCTGTCGCAACATCTTACATAAAACCATAGAACGGATGACTAGTGCGGACATGTGGATTACATGAATAATAACAGTAAATAATAAAGGTCTATGCTTACTGACCACATTTGAAGTTAACTGAAATTCCTCTCACACACGAAATAAAGAATATGAAACGTCACATCCTTGTCAAGCCAAGTCTTCAGTCATCATCGCATACAAACGTCAGACGCCAGGCTCAAACCTTACGTGTTTACGGTCTAAGACAAAACCCGACAGGTAAGACAGAGCACTAAATGATATTTATGCTGTAACCTTGGTCATCTATTAGTTCAAGGTTTATTATAGAATGAAGATGTCTCTTCAGAGAAAAAGGAAAACGAAAGACATGAAATTGCGAGGGATGCTCGTTAATTAATATCAATTTAAGAAAATTCTGTCAGGCTTAAAAATGTGGGTTGGATGATAAAAAGAGAAAGAAAGAAAATTAACGAGAGATGGGGTGATGATGACGGTGACGACGACGATGATGATGATGATGATGATGATGATGATGATGATGATGATGATTAATATTATTATTATTATTATTATTATTACGACGACGATGATGACGATGATGAAAATGATGATGATGATGATGATAATTAAATAAAATCCCCTTCCACTACTTTTAAATGTGTGAATACTTAAAGCTACTTGTCCGAGGGGTAAGGGGTGCGTGGATCAAAGGAATCAGAATACAACGACATCTGAATTTTCAACTATAAAAATAAAGTCATGTAAGTGTTATAACAATACCGCAAGGACTTCGCTTTACCTGTGACTGAGGCAGCGGAACAGGAAACGAAACGAAATTAAATTAAGGTCCCCTGACACAAAGCATATAGAGGACATCGATGGGCTAGAGCCTGGAGTAGAGATACCACATTCGTCCAAGAACAATTCATTTAAAACTGTGCATGCAGGTCAAGGGTTATTTCTAAACTATACAATAATAATAAGAAGAACAGACATAATATATAATTCTTTTTGTGACGGATGTAACGACTCTGGGTGCAAATTAATTGTATGCATTGGTGCAGCAAATTGCTAAACCAGTTTTAATTTATCTTTAAAATTATAAAATACGTAAGCTTAGGTTTGCTTTCTAGCAAAGGAACACTAATGATTTTCCCCCTAAAGAAAACGATAAAGTTATACAAGCTTGCAGACGCTTTCTACCACGAAGCGTGCCCTATGTTATGTTCATTTGCATTTTGAGTTTTATTTAGCAGCGCTATATTTCACCAAACTTTTTTTTAACCAGTGATGCGAAAACAACGTGAAGAAAACACAAAAGGCAGAAGGATAATAAGAAAGATGTTATTCTGGCTTCAAAAGATGACAACAGCTAAAAACATTTGTTTAAACGACAATTAAACAAAACAAGAAGGTTGAAGAGAACAATTATGACAAACAGCACAAATTAATGCTCTAAAATGAAGAGAGAGAGAGAGAGAGAGAGAGAGAGAGAGAGAGAGAGAGAGAGAGAGAGAGAGAGAATCAGAAAAGGTACAATATAGAAAACACGAACCAGGGGAGAAAAACGGATTTTTAAAAGTGCATATTTTTTTAACAAACGTTTACTTTAAAAAAAAATTGTTTAATTTTAAACACAAAATAATAAAAGAGAACAACAAGGTTTGGTGTTGGACTAGAATCAAGAATAAATCAGAAACGGCGATTCCTTTAAATTGAACAACTTTTATTTCGGTAAACTGAAATGTGTTGCCATAAAAATTATGTATCAGTAGGGCCTACAAATACACATAAAGAAAGTAAAACAACAATAACAACAAATACTGACTTAATACACACACATACAACACAACACAACACAACACCAACTGAAGTACCCGGTAATAAAGAAAAGTGTCACAATTAGGGGGAATCAAAGCAGGAACGTCAACAACGACGAAATAAATCACTACACTTGCACAGACAGACAGAAAATGAGCGCCGTGAGACCCAAAATTGTATTTAAGACTAAAAGTACAAACAAGATGATTTTAGATCAGAGCTCCAGAAAAACAAGAAGGCACGTACCTCCATAGCTTGCCCAGGGTCTTGCTGAGTTCAGCGTTGTGGAGATGTGGGTATTGGTCAGCCAGCTTCCTGCGGGCAGCTTGGGCCCATACCATGAAAGCGTTCATGGGCCGTTTGATGTGTGGCTTTCTTTTCTCCCCGTTCTGGTTCTTGGCAGGCGTCGTCACCAACGACCAGTCGTAGCCATCCAGCACGTGCGACACGGCTTCCTGAATCTGTGCCGAGTACGGGTCGTCCAGGTCCCCAGAGGGCGACAAGGACTTGGTGCTGCTGTTGCTGCTGTTACCGCCGCCGACGGTGGTCAGTGTCAACTTGGGGATCATCACCGATGACGCCAATGATGAAGCTAGAGACGCCGTCGATGATGAAGGGATGTTCGATGATGCTGAAGACGATGAAGACGAAGACATGTTCGTTTGTGGAGGGTGGGAAGGGTGGAGAGGGGCGTTGTTGAGGTTGAGAGGGGAAGAGGAACTGGACATGGGGGAGTGCGAGCCTTCCCTGTCACTCATAGTGGCACAGGTGTGTTCTTGAGTCAAGGTCCCGTCGTGTAAAAAACAGAGCTGTCTTTCAGGATGCTGACGATGCGTCGTCACTGCACGCACGCGGTCTGCATGACCATAGTTCGCGCTCAAGTGGAACTAAACAAAACAACCCCGGATTGTTTATAATCTCAATGATGTTTTTAAACCACACTAATGTGTCAGCTCGCGAAGTCGCACTTATATTTCCACTGGAAACCAAACCAAGGTAGCCTAATGTTCTTTCTCACTAACGGGGCAAAACTAACTCAACTACTTAAATAATACAAAATCCTCTCTTAACTGTCCACAATGCTTTTATAATACATCAAATAGAAACGCTGTTAAAGACATAAAGTCTAGAAAATTATGGCATGATGACTTGATGACATTTAAAAGAAACACATTCACTGTAGATTGTAGAAAACCAGAAATCATCAAAAGAAATGAGTCACTGTAAATATCCAATGTAGTACGAGTCACTGTCCATGAGGTCGATTGTTGAATGAAGTGATAACACTGACAAAACCCACTTTTGTTCCAAAACTGCAAGTTGCGTAAAACTAGACAAGCCAAGGGACGTAAAAAGCTGCTGCTGTCTTCAAGGAAGCAGACGACAGTGAAGCGTTGTATGCAGGCAAAACAAGATGTCACAATGTTCAGCGCACCACACACGTACACGCCCGCTCGCCGTCTGCAGTAACACTGCTGTCTCAAGAAATCAGACTGGAGGGAAAAAGTGACGGGAGCTACCCACTACACAACAGAAGCTCGCGCGTCTTCCGTAATAATGAATTACTTCAAAACCACCAACTTGACGAGCCCCCCCGTTCTCTCGCTCCAACGAGCCTGTCTATGGTGGGGCTTATGCAAATTAGCACGCTCCGCCCTCTCCAGCGTCACCTGTGATTGGATAAGCCGGTCCTGTCTGCTGCCACTATTGCAGCTCTCTCTCTCTCTCTCTCTCTCTCTCTCTCTCTGCTACCGAATTCTTCTGAAGATCGCGATTTCAAGTCTTTTCAACTATACTGGAATATCGGTGTGAGAGAATGAGGGTAAAAAAAAGGGGACGCAACGTTGATGTGAGGCGTCAAAAAACCCAACTTCTACAAGTTTATTGGTTAGGCTGGGAATTTAAAAAAAATTATACACAAAGTTTAAAAAAAAAACCAACATGCTATTCCACCTTGTACGACATTCAATGACTACCCTGGGAAATAGATCATAGGCCGGGAAACACCGTTCTCCCTCTGACCGCTATATGATGCTGGTTTGCGTCCGAGTGCCACAGCCTTTGATGTTTCAAGCAAAACTCCGAACTGCTCTTGGTCGATGGGCCAAGATTTGAACCAGATGCATACTGGAACCTGGCCACTTTCTCGTGAGAACATCCATAAGTATGCCAGTAGATCAAATTGCATACCACGGTCTGAGTCCATTAAGGTACCCCAGCGGAAGCAAGCGTGGAATATTGTGTGCACTGTATGCCAACAAACCAAACCAAAGAATGTAGAACAAAAAAGAGAGAAGATAGTTTGAAAGGTTATTTTGATTTCTGTTATAGTGTTTTGTGATACCGGGCACTACTTTGATAACTATGAAAGTACGAAGATCTAGTCTGCGTATTCCAAGCTGTTGTTATACAATTACGACCAGTAGGCTCTTTGAGTGTAGATTATTCCTCCGTTTACCTTCCGCTTCTTCAAACCTACCTGCCTTTTTTTCCTTCCGTCTTGATTTCTTATTTTCTTTCTCTTTCGACGTTATATTAATAAATTTGCCTTGAATGTTTGATACGGAATTGCATTGATTGTTATTGTATATTGCCGTTCAAATTATTTTTTTATGTTGTCTTCGCATTCCCTCCGTTCCCCCTTGTCGGCTAATAGGCCTTTGATCATTCTTTCTATTCTTGTAGTCTTTTTGTTTATTTCGAATAAAGGAAAATATTAAATCTTCAGGTATAAGGGTATATATACACACTACAACACATTTATATTGCCTCGAATAAGGCATTTACACAAGCGTATACCATTTGAAATAAAAAGAAAAGTACATTTTAAGGCGATGTGTGCTCCACCGACAAAGCATTACAATCATCCCTTAGTAATCTCACAAAAACATAAAATATATCATTGCAGCGCGGATAGGAGGAAACGGTGGAATTAGTATATATGCTATCCTGTATTATGGGTTATTATAGACAATCGAAGCGCCAAAAGATTGTCGACAATTATATTGAAGAAGAAGATAAATTTAAAAATAAAGTAATAGTTTCTTCTACGGCAAAAGAAAAATGTTCTTCAATACAATGTACATGCTCCATCCAATTCATGAAGCGATTCTTTCATTACTTCCTGTTGTCCTCTCAACTTCCTCTACCTTCCTCTGCCACACTGCTAGCTTTTTGTCCTGACTCTATCCATAGAGGCGCGATGGCTCGTTGAGGAATACGACGGCAAGAACAAAACGAAGCGTTGAATGTTACGCGATAACTTTGCGGGCATTGGTTCCAAATATTAAGGTTTAAGGTCTAGAGTGCTGAAAACACACCATGCATGACTCCCATGCACAGGCAAACGACATTTCCTCCTTCGGACGAGAGTATAAACCGAGGTCTAGTCTGTGAACGTACGAGTTCCGTCGCATGTACTTTACCAACCCTGACGCTCATATCGTAAGGGATGAGTGCATGACAGTTTCACGCTACATAGATACACCCAGCATGCACTAGTTCTTTTCTTCCCCCCGCATCCCCGGTCTCCCAGGATTGTGCTAAGTTGTCTGTGAAGTCAGAGGAAACATACGGCATCAAGTGGGCGCTTCAGGCAGCTTGAGTCACAGCCCGTATAAGCCAGACCCTTGAGCAACTCTTGAATTTAAAATAGCGCAATAGAAGGACACCAAATAAATAATTAAATAAACAAATTAATAAATAAACATCTCTCTTTCTATCTCCTCTCGCTTTCTCTCTCTCTCCCTCTCTCTACCTCTCTCTCTCTCTCTCTCTCTCTCTCTCTCTCTCTCTCTCTCTCTCTCTCTCTCTCTCTCTCTCTCTCTCTCTCTCTCTCTCTATTTTTCTCTCTCAGCTTTAGGATTCAGCTCAAGAAAGTAGTTTCCAGGTCAACACATAAAGCCATGACAACAGAAAGGGAACGATCATTTGGTAATCTTTCTCTACCCAACAACTTACGTGCATTCAATTCTCTGAGGGAGGGTGGCTGTATTAAGATCTAACGGGTTCAAAAAGTGCACAGGGGACGTAGAAAATAAACGGCACGTGCTGCGCAAGGCATCACGGGACTCAGTCCACCAAGGACATCGCACCTTTCCCCCACGGCGCATGCGCAATGTTTATTTCCTTTCAGGTTGTGCACCCTGTTTCCGGAATAGAGGGCTGACAGGGTGCTTCCGGTGCAAAAGTCACTACTGAATGTCACTGCGTAAACATGACAGTCACTGGCAGTCACATGACACATCTCCCCCTAACAACCCTCCCTCCCCCCAAAAAAAGAAATTCTTCTTCTTTTTCTTCTTCTATTTTAGTTGGCGCCACAGAAGGTTTGAGTTAAGCCTATATCCTGTATCGGCCAGCGCCTTAAGCCGCTCTTCAGCTGGAAAAGTGCTAAACACAAGAGCGAATAAATACATCAAGGAGTACTGTTAGTACTCCTTGAAATACATTTTAAAAAGTAAGTTTCCCGAAATGTTTGTGCCACTTTTCTTTCTTTCTTTCTTTCTTTTTTTCTTTCTTTCTTTCTTTCTTTCTTTCTTTCTTTCTTTCTTTCTTTCTTTCTTTCTTTCTTTCTTTCTTTCTTTCTTTCTTCTTTTCTTTCTTTGTTCTTCTTTCTTTTTTTATTTCTTCTTTCTTTCTTTAAAAAATTTTTTTTTCTTCTTTTCTTTTTCTTTCTTCTTGTTTTCTTTCTTTTTTTAAATTTTCTGTTCATGTCTTCTTTTCTTTTCTATCTTTCTTTCATTCCTTGCTGTTACATTGCATTTTTGTTGATCAGCTGTCTCCTATCTACTCTTTAAAAGCAGCATACAATTGGGTAATATTTCCTTGACATTGTTTCTTCGATCTTCATTGTTTCAGTCAAGGGGAGGAGGAGGGGGGGGAAGGATTAAACACATTTTTTAAAGTCATAGTCATTGCGCCCGCATAACATGAAAGACAGACAATGCACTAGAAAAATCCTTTGGCGACAACTAAGTGCCTGCGCCAAAGATAGATTCAGAATAGTCGAATGTCAAGAACAAATTGCAGAAAATCTATTGCGACTTTGGCTGCCCGCATATACAATACAACGCGAAATAGATCGAGGTATCCATTCATTCTTGTATGAGTTACCTTTTGCTGGATTCCTTCCCATTATTGGAAGGATGTTGCTGATAAATTGGCTAAACAAGGAGCAATGAAAACCTACAATTCTATATAATATAAAGCCTCCTTCATTATTTGATTTATTATCGTTATTAGAAAATTATATATGTGATAAACTACCTTACAATAAGAAGGTTGAGAATTGCTCTTACCCAAGACAGTTATTTAGGCTTATTAATAAACTTAAAGAAAATTCATGGAACACCAAGTTTTCCCCCCCCAAAAAAATAATTTATACTTGTTTACATCCAATTTCTGCTAAACATATTTTATATGAATGTCCTATTTTAATTCCATTATGTAAAGAAAAGAACAATAATACTGAAAAATCCGTTGACATGTTATTGCATAGCCCCGCGATAATAGACATTGCCCATATGCTTTATATGTCCGCAGTTTTTTTGTTTTTGTTTTTTTTAATCAGTTTATAGTCCCCTCTCTTCCCGATAAGGATTTTTAGAGAGGCGACTCTGATTATGTCCGCAGTTGGTAAATATTTTGTAGTAATATTACTTTTTATGGTTATGTTTCAACTTTACATTAAGTTGTTAGATTTACTTGTATGTTTGTTTGTCCATGCGTGAAAGAGAGTGTATGGTCTAAAATCAAATACGTGTGAAAAGACGTTAAAATAAATTATTGAATTTAATTGAATTGAATTCTCGTATATGGCATAATATACGCATTGCTAAGGTACTGGAAAGCCCGAACTAAATAATGACAAAACAAAATATATCCGACGCGACTCGGGTTCCATAGAGCAGATAATGCAAACGATCCCAAATCGTGACAGTGTTATCTCCGGAATACAGCAGGCTGATCGATAGTGCATTGTCTTAAGGCCAGAGAACCTTTGTTTAAGAAAAAGGCAACAGCACAGTGGGGAAGATCATGATGTTGTATATGTCAGCCTATTGATATGAACAGTTGTCAGATCTCCACTTAGGTTAAAGGGTCATGGTATTCACGATGTTAATTTGTTGTTGTTGCTGCTGTTGTTTGTGACTATTAACCTTACTTGGGAAATTGCATTGTTGTCTTATTGAATCATCAAATGATGGGGACGCGTACGAAGCTCAAACAGGCTACTGCTGTAAGTGTTGAGTTTGGTGGGAGATGGGGGAGAGAGGAGTGTGGGGGGGGGGGGGGGGGCAACCATGAGTTTTCTGTGGAAACTGCATTGCTGTCACATTAAAAGATGATCATTTTAGTGTGAACGCGCAGCTCTAACAGGTTACTTAATATATAAGCGTTGATTTATTTGTGTTCTTATCCACTGTAAGTGAACAATGTTTTGTGAGTGAGTGCGCGCGCGTGTGTGTGCGTGTTTGTGTGGGTGTGCGTGTATGTGTGTGTTTGTATGCGCGTGTGTGTGAACGTGTGGTAGCAGGCTGGCTTAGCTATAATAAGCACTGTCGTAGGCCTCACGCTCGCACCCAATGCGGGTATTTTTAGCTCTAGCCGGGGACTCCTGATGCTGTTGGATAGACATCGATTTTTATACCCATCAATCCCGTACGCTGTTCATTATTATATAAATCCAATGTAATTAAATGTATCACACTGGAAAGAGGTTATTTAGGGGGGGGGGGGGGGGCTAAACTTATTTGTTTTCATTTGCGAGGAGGGGGTGCAAGAGGAAGAGGGATGAGGGAGGAAGAGAGGGGGGGGGGGCAGTTTGGGGGTGGTGGTTTGTGGGCAACCGAGGTCTAGTTGTGCACGCACGCATTCCATACATTTAAAGATCCTGACGCTCATGTGCTAGACGGGTGAGTGCCGGCTTCACAAATACATCCAGCACGCACTAGGTCCTTTTACTCCCCATAGTCGATCGTCCAGGATAGTGCTCAGTTGTCTGGGCGTCAGGCAATGCGCCCAAAGGCAGCAAGAGGGCGCCTTAGGCGGCTTGAGTTAGATCCTGTATCGGCCAGCGCCTTGAGCAGGAAAAGCGCTATATAAGAACTATTAACTAAATAAATAAATAAATAAATGGGTGAGGCTGAAATGTGTGATACTGGGCTCCTTTAATATAGAGGCCGAAGAAAGAAACCCCACGCAAACATTAAACTTTCGACTTGGTATAACAATGAAAAATAAAATAAAGTAGCATAACATTTAAAAGGCCCCAGCTCGAAGGCTTTGTTAACCTTTGGCAAAAACGGGTTTACCCGAAATGTTAGCATTGTTATCACATTACACCATGATGAAGAGGGCTTTCCTTGCTCGAACCAACCGCTAACGTTTGAATATTCAGTTGTCGGGTCTGACAGGGAGTGTGATTTCTCCTGATTAACGGTATATTCAATAATACTGTAGCTGTGTGTCCTCCGACGCTATTTGTTAGTGTACAACAAAGCTGAAGAAATGTGTCTCTGGTGTCTGTAATAGGGCAGGGTCTATGGTATTAACCTAAAACACAAAAAACTTAAGAACAAATTTTTTTAATGCGTTCTGTCTCTTACCGGCTTCGATAGCTACTATTTCCACAATGCTGGCTAGCTGGCTAGCTAACGACTGTTGCTATAAAACTACATAAATCATTCATAAAAAAAAACTATTCTTTCGAAAGTTTTTTTGTTTGTTTTTTGGGGGGTGGGGGGTGGGGGGGTAAGCTTATTTCTTTTTTAGTGTGGCAACACTCACTGTGAATAATAAAAGGATCTGTCAGAGGGCGTGGTCAATGTGAATCCCTTTAAACATCCTTATTCAACCCAGACCAAACGCTCGCAATATGAAGAGGGTTACTGGGGAAAAAAACCACCTGAGACGTTTATTAAAACGTTAAAAGAAACAAATAAAATATTATATAATCATAATCCAAAGTGGAAACAATAGACAGAGGACGCAAACAGCATTCGCGCTTGTCAGTATCCCATCCTATCTTATCTTATCCCCTAACTCGAAAGTCGTTGGGGCACCACAGATGATCGTTTAACCAGCGTACACCATCCATCCTTCTCTGTCCTCAGCAAACTCAGTGTCAAGCCAGTCCATTCTCGAATGTTGTCCTCCCACCGTTGTTTTCGGTCTCTCTCTTCTTCTGCCTCCTTGTACCGTGCCTTGCAGGATGGTTTTTTGCAAAGCCAAAGTGACGTGGCCATACCATTGGAGTTTCAGTTTCTTCACCGCTGTGCTTTTCAATATTGGATGGTTTAATGTTCAAAACTATTAATGCACACAAGTGTGAAAGTGATGATTTTGAATGCTGGTATATATACTGCTGCAGAAAATCAATCTTCAACTTTGCACTACAGTTGCTCTGCCTTAGGTGGGGATCAATTGGCAAGATGCGAAGCTTTACGTCCTATTATATAATGTTAAGGATTATAAACTTGACAGTAAAGAGACCATCTTAAAATGTAAAATGCCAGACCAGGTCTGGTAATTAGTGAATCTATCGGATGGACATTGAAACATCAGTTGTTCTCATTTCACACTTTATTGGAACCTTTTTCTTCTTCTTTTTTTTTTTCTCCATATTCAATCCGCCCTCTTATTTAGATAACCCACTTTTTCTTGTAGGTTTACTTTAACATTAAAATTGTATCCTGCGTTTAGTGTACTCTCGCGTCGCCCTTTCTAGTCCAGCTGTACCCAGAACCAACACCTGCGCAGCTCCATGATCCTGGATCGACATTATGCCTACTATTATTTAGCGTTAGTGTATGTTCAACTGCTTCAGTTGGATTTATTTTATTATTATTGGTTGCGCGCATTAATTTGCAGGCATCTTGTGCATGTGAAGCTGAAATCGGCACAGAGTATATAAGACCATGGCAATAGTGTTTGTAGTTTCTGTAGAAGTTCCTCATTATGTACTAGGCAGACTGTTTGGATTTGACCTGCACGGGCTAGCGGATCGTTGCAGACCAGGTAACATGGAAAGGTTGTCTTTGAAGTGGATTGAGTCATTGAGAAGAGCTTTGAACCCCAAAACTAAGTGTTCACCTTCCCACTTTATCAACGGTAGCTGCTGCTGCTGACCTGCTGCAACTTGGTTCGAGGGGCATCTTTAAGTTGGACTAAAATGTAGATTTAGTCTCAGTAGTAAAAGCATTCGCCTGGCACACAGATTGCCCAGGTTCGAATCCCAGTGCATGGTGAGCGAGATTTTTTTAAAAAAGTGACCATTTCAGTTCAGTGCTGAATTTAGGTCTGTACCCCTCTTTTCCTGGGATGGTTAGACTTTTCGTCTGCCATATCGTCATTGATGTAGGACGTAGACGCT
>CM072512.1:14840016-14842516 GCA_036898135.1 Oncomelania hupensis
CCTGACAGACTAAACACTTTTTATATCAAAACGCTGGCGCGAGAGAGAGAGCGAGAGCGGGAATTAGGCCGTATTAGAACAAACAGATGACACGCGCGCAATCTCTCCCATTTTTTACATCAGTGTCACGGAAAATCGTCTGCTAGCCCGGTAAGTTGTTTTCTCCCTTCCTGCGCGATAAGCGGCGGGGATTATGGTTCTTGCTTTGATGACGCTGTTGGCAAAAGATGGAGCGGAGTTTATACGATATACCAAAACAATGTGATGGGGGCAGGGAACACTTTCTCAATCCAAGAAATATATTTATATTTCCCTGCAATAATGATAAGAAAATACTTTAGGTGCTCCATTACGGTGAGAATGACACAATCGCTGATTTTATTTTTTTTATTTTTTTAAAAC
The DNA here is from genome assembly GCA_036898135.1 of Oncomelania hupensis. Lineage (NCBI taxonomy): Eukaryota > Metazoa > Mollusca > Gastropoda > Littorinimorpha > Pomatiopsidae > Oncomelania > Oncomelania hupensis. The sequence goes on from CM072512.1 coordinate 14,840,419, forward strand.
CACGAATACCTACTTTCCACACCCCTTTTCCTTCCCCCACCCTCCCCAAACCTCTCTGCTCCTTCCACATACACAGACCTCGCCCCTTACCCCAACCTAAACCCACACGCACATTTACCTTATCTACAGGAGGTAGGTAAATCGGTACCAAATTTCAAAGGGCCCATTTTGACCACGATTCTTCGACAGATCCTCACAGTGAGTGTTGCCTTACTGAAGAAATAAGTTTTTTTTTTTTATAAATGAATAAATTCCGTTGTTTTGTACCTATTAATGGAAATAGCCCTTAGCTAGCCCGCCAACATCCTATGCTATCCTATCCTATCCTATCCCGTAACTCGGAGGTCGTAGGGGCATCACAAATGATCGTTTAACCAGCGTACTCCGTCTTTCCCTGTCCTCAGCAACGCTGATTGTTTCGCTCAGTGTCAATCCAGTCCATTCTCGAATGTTGTCCTCCCACCTCTTTTTCGGTCTCCCTTTTCTTCTACCTCCTTGCACTGTGCCTTTCAGGATGGTCTTTGCAAGAACAAAGCCTTTGACTTGGGGCCTTTTGAAGCGATGAGTGAGCCTAAAGGTATTTTTCCTTGGAGGTCTCTGCAAAATCGTTTTGGCGAAAGTTTTGCCAAGCGAAACTGTGGACTCTACTACGGTTTTTTCCCCAAGGGTGGATTTTTTTTATAAGGCTATGGACCCAAAGGGGGCTGATCTCATGAGATCTCACCCATGAGATCACACATATGTTGTATTAGAACTTCTCTGAAACTTTTCTTTTTTTGCTTTGGCCCCTCCTCTTGATATAATCCCCCCCCCCCTCTCTCTCTCTCTCTCTCTCTCTCTCTCTCTCTCTCTCTCTCTTTTTCTCTCTCTCAGATCTGTGTTGTTTTTTCAATATGGAAGTGAATATATTGGGTTAGGTTCGGTGTCTTCTTCTTCTTCTTCTTCTTCTTCTTCTTCTTCTTCTTCTTCTTCTTCTTCTTCTTCTTCTTCTTCTTCTTCTTCTTCTTCTTCTTCTTCTTCTTCTTCACATATTGGGCTAGGTTTGATAAGATATATTCTTCTTCTTCTTCTTTTTCTACTTCTTCTTCTGAACATATTGGGTTAGGTCTCATAAGATCTCTTCTTCTTCTTCTTTATTCGTCTCAACAACAAAGAACAGTTATCCCAATCCATTGAAAGAAGTACGAAAGAATAGAAAAGAAGAAATAAATACATCTATAAAGTTAGTTAAAACTGAATCTCTCTCGCTTTGGTTAGTTCTGTTAATATATTAAGGGACATTGGAAGATTATGCTTTCTAATTAGTCTATTTTAAAGTTTCAACATAACAAAAGACTCTCTCTCTCTTCCTATCTCTCTCTCGCTCTCTCTCTTTCTCTCTCCCTCCGAAACCAACATTTCTTCATCTTCTTCCCTCCTAGCTCTATCTTCCCTCATGTCCTTTTCCAACAACACCTCGATGCAGCTACATCTGGACAAGAAGTCCCGCTCGTTCTAGGCACCGCCGTTATATTCTGGTTGTAGTAGCTGTTCTTCCCATCAAATGTTTGGGCACAAATACTTCTCTTTCCAATGACGTAAAGGGATTTCCCATTTTTAAAAAGTTCTTCTTCGCTCTGGGGTTTTCTCTTCCTCAGTAGTCTTTATCAATATCACCATCATCAGCAGTAGTTGCATAATTTTGATATAGGACTTTCCATAGTCGGGAATTACAACGAGCCAATTATCGGTCAGTCTGTCTGTCTGTCTGTCTGTCTGTCTGTCTGTCTGACCTTTGGACGCCATGTCTCATGCCAAACTTCGTAGGAACATGGCCGTCAAAATCCGCTCACCGTTTCCTGAGACATGACGTCCAAAAGGACTGGCAAACCGGCCGATCGAGTGACAAACCGACATTTGGCTCGTTCTGTTTCCTGACTATTTGAAAGTATTTCCAGATAAGTATAATAATAATAATAATAATAATAATAATAATAATAATAATAATAATAATAATAATAATAATAATAATAATAATAATAATAATAACAATAATAATAATAATTTTTTTTGTTACGCCCAAAACTACTCTTAAACTTGCCCTTGGCGCTCGCTCACA
>CM072512.1:14847516-14887516 GCA_036898135.1 Oncomelania hupensis
AATAATAATAATAATAATAATAATAATAATAATAATAATAATAATGGGCTAATAGCTAATAGCTAATGAGCTAATTAATAATAATAATAATAATAATAATAATAATAATAATAATAATAATAATAATAATAATAATAATAATAATAATAATTTTTAAATTAATTAATTGGATGCTATCACGCGCGTTTTCCTTCAATGAACTCAAAACGCGACGATCTAAAGAGATTGCTGCTATTACAGAAAGCGGATGAGACTTTTTTTTTTAAAAATTATTATTTATTTATTTTTTTATATTGACCTGCATCCAGATACGCCTATTGAAGGGAGGGAGGAAAACCGGATTACCCGGAGAAAGCCTTCGGTTGAAAAGTCTCGTAGCCCACCTAGTACCTAAGTCACGTCAGTTCCCCCCATGCGTTGGTTCGAACCCGTGACCTTCGGCAGAGGGAACCAGCACCTCTTATCAACTGTGTTCCCTCCAGGCCACCGTACGCCACCGTACAGCATGCTTCACGTCATATTGGGTAGCATAATTATTATTATTATTATTATTATTATTATTATTATTATTATTATTATTATTATTGAGGATTTTTATAGCGCACTTATCACGCCGTACTTGACCAGACTCTAGTCGCTGGCCGATACAGGATCTAACTCAAACCGCCCGAGACGCCCACCCGCAGCCTTTGGGCGCATGGTCTGACGCCCGGACAACTGAACACTGTCATGGCCAGCCAGGGATTGGGGAGAAGGACCAAGTGCATGCTGGGTGTGTTCTTGTTACCGGCACTCACCCGTCTAGGACATGAGCGTCATGATCTTTAAAGTCCGTTATGATGGAATGTATGCGACACACAGACTAGACCTCGGTTTATACTCTCATCCGAAGGAGTAGGAAACGGGAGTAAAGTGTCTTTCCCAGGGAAACAACACAATGTCTCGGACAGGGCTTGAACCCGAAACCCTCAGATCCGCAAGCCAAAGCACTACCATTAGGCCACCCTGCCTCTCTTATTATGCCTACGTTCTCCTCGTTAATAAACTACAGTCACTACATTATGGGAGGCGGACGCAAGCCACAGATACGCAGTATGGCTCCATCGTGAAACTGCAAGGCCAACCCTGAGGGCCACTGGCAGCTAAAATTGCTTGCTTATTAAAAGCTACTGAACCGTCCCTACAGCAAAAGCAGGTGAAGAGGTTGTTATACTGCCCTTCATAATAAGCATCTGCGGCTGTCTGCACTGGCTCTGGTCACGGTTTTCATTAGCAGGCCGGCTACAGCGTATCCCGTTAAAAAGAAAGCGTTCGGCGGTATCCGTACCGTTGGAGGTACGCGCTATACTTCTAAAGAAGTTTTAATTTGATGTAAGTAAGTGTAAATTTGAATTATGCGAGCGTAAAGCGCGCAGCTGCTCTTTTTATTGTTCATCCTCTTCTTTGGGGCTGAGTTTACTTCTGAAGAATTGTAAGGTTTGTTATAAACGACTCTAAGTAGCCGAATTCTTCTGATTAAAATGTCTGCTTACTGGCACCGCAGTTCCTGCTTCTCTTCTTCTTATGATGGCGGTTCGTTTAGAGAAGAAACTACGATTTCTAAAGTATTTGTTGGTTTGGTATTACTGACTGTACATTGTACTAATTGATTTAACATGCCTGCTAAACGTTACAACTCGATATACGAGTAACCGGCAGTGTTCGTTCTATGCTTCTATATTGCGGTTCCTCTCGATAAAAGTTGACTTCTAAAGGATTTTTAATGTCGGTATGTGTTGGGCTAATTAGTTAACCTTTATGCTAATCAAACTACTTTTACATGAAAGCAGATCGTTGCCGATAGGGTTAAGGTCCCTATTTGCGTTCAGCTCTCAAATACAGATTGCAGAATTTATTCCACCAAGTGAAAGTACGAAAGGAATCTGCTCCGACACACGCACATACATACACACACCCCATTGGCACCCAATCCATTATCATTCATATCAAGTCAAGTCAAGTCAACCAGTTTTTATCACCCAAAATGGAGAATTCATACAACGCATTGCGTCTCAGCGATTAAGACATTTATTTTTTTAAGAAAAGGTCGATCAACCTTTCATTTAGTGCCTGTTCACACATTTATGTGATATTAGACAATGAAATTAAACTTTTAGGACACAATTTCAGTCTAAAAAACTTTTATGTCTTTTAGGACACTTTCCTATCCTATCCTATCCCGTAAATCGGAGGTCATAGGGGCACCACAGATGATCGTTTAACCAGTGTACTCCATCTTTCACTGTCCTTCGCTCAGTGTCAAACCAGTCCATTTACGAATGTTGTCCTCCAACCTCTTTTCCGGTCTCCCTCTTCTTCTACCGCCTTGCACTGTGCCTTGCGGTATGGTCTTTGCAAGGCCTGATGATCTGGTGACGTGGCCATACCATCGGAGTTTCGGTTTCTTCACCACTGTGAGCAGGTCACCGTGTTGTCCAATGGCTTGTGTGATGGTCTGTCGGACTTCGTCGTTGGCGATGTGCTGGGTATAGGAAATGCCCAGAAGTCATCTGTAGCACCTCATCTCCATGCTTTGTTTTCTTCGTTGTAGATCTGCTGTGAGAGTTCATGTTTCAGCAGCAGTCTTACCTTGGAATGTAGACTGATGGTCCTGTCTTTCCAAATGGGCTTCAACATTGCCAGGGCAGCAGTTGTTTGTGCGATATTGGAGAGGACTTCCTGTCGGGACCCATTGTCTGATACAATGGCTCCTAAATATTTGAAGCTATACACTGTGTTGAGGGATTGATCTTGGACTTTGATGTCCGTGTTGATGCCACTGGTGATGTTGGTAATCATTTTGGTCTTCTCTGCACTTATTTCCATTCCATAGGCTCTGGAGTTGGTGTCAAGCCTCTGCAGCCAGCTGTTCAAGTTCTTGTTCCTCTTCAGCCAATCCATCAATGTCATCCGCAAAACGGAGGTTGGAGATTGCTCTACCCCTTATGCTGACTGTGCCTTCGTGATCTGCAGGTACATCTGACATGATGCGCCCCAGGAAGATGTTGAAGAGTGTTGGAGAGAGTAGACATCCCTGACGCACACCGATTGTTGTTCTGAACCAGTTTCCGATGGTGTTGTTATGGAGGACTGCACTGGTAGCCTTGTCATACAGTCTTTTGAGGACTTCAATAGCACACTTTAACTATTTAAAAACATAATTTCAGTCTATAAAAGCCTATCAACAAGAGATCAGGCTATAACTTTCACAATGTCTATCACATTTGGATGATACAGAACCATGTCTACAGAATGTCTTTATTCAGTTATGTAACGCCCATTTACTTTAAATGTGACGGTTAAAACTGAGCATTCAAATAGAATGAAATGTAGTGATAGACTTGTATTACATGCACATAGAACCCTTGCGGAGTATTTAGTATTCCATGCTTTCCTATCTAATCCTATCCAGTCCTATCCTATCCTATCTTGTAACTCGAAAGTCGTTGGGGCACCACAGATGATCGTTTAACCAGTGCACTCCAACTTTCTGTGTCCGCAGCAACCCTCATGGCTTCGCTCAGCGTGAAGCCAGTCCATTCTCGAACGTTGTCCTCCCATCTCTTTTTTGTCTCCATTTTCTTCTGCCTCCTTGCAACGCGCCTTGCAGGATGGTCTTTGCAAGGGCTGATGCTCTGGTGCAGCGACATGCTATGAATTGGGGGTCAATTATGCTTCCAAGACTTGATGATGGTTTGGTGACGAATCGGTTTCTACAACTTTATGCAATCGACCTACCTTTTTTATGTATTTTCTTTTCCTTATTCTGCTTTTTGCTGTTGTTGTTGTTGTTATTGCTTTTATTGTTGTTGTTGTTCTTCTTCTTTTTCTCAGTGACATTGCAATGCATTTTAGCTATCAATTTTTTTTCCCCGCGTTCATTGGGATGTGGTCTGCCATCCAAATCTGTTATACTTGGTAGTTCAGGACCGATTAAATCATATAATCATAGTTATAATTTATAGAAGAATAACACATAACATAAAACACTTTTAAAACGACAGAATGTTATCCACTCAATTTGAATTGCCAAATTTTCGGTTTTTATTAACCTTCTTCAGGGCATTACAATGTCAGTAACTGTCTTGACACTCACTGACAGTGTAATGCCCGGAAGAAGGTTATTAAGAACCGAAAATTTGGCAATTCAAATTGAGTGGATAACATTTTGTCATTTTCAAAGTGTTTTATATATATATATATATATCATTTCCATCTCCATCTTCCTATATGCTTGCAAAACATGGACCCTCACAGCAGATCTACAACGAAGAAAACAAAGCATGGAGATGAGGTGCAACAGAAGACTTCTGGACATTTTCTATACCAACACATCACCAGCGACGAAGTCCGAAAGACCATCACACAAGCCATTGGACAACACGATGATCTGTTCGCAGTGGTGAAAAAAACGGACACTCCGATGGTATGGCCACGTCACCAGATCATCAGGTCTTGCAAAGACCATCCCGCAAGGCACAGTGCAAAGAGGTAGAAGAAGAGGGAGACCGAAAAAGAGGTGGGAGGACAACATTCGAGAATGGACTGGTTTAACACTGAGCGAAACAATCATGGTTGCTGAGGACAGGGAAAGATGGAGTATGCTGGTTAAACAATCATCTGTGGTGCCCCTACGACCTCCGAGTTACGGGATAGGATAGGACAGGACAGGATAGGATAGGATATAAACAACTCTTTATTCCAATAAAATTGAAGATATTGGTGACCTCAGCACATTGATTACGAATAAGCACACACACAAACACTCCCCCCCCCCACACACACAACTTTAGCATGCATGCACATAAGCAGCCACGCGTACGGTAGCTTTTATAGTTGTTCTAATGCATACTGAAGTAACAGATCTGCGTACAAAGAATTTGGGCAGGACTGCCGCTGAGTGAAGTTACTTGCCAATACATGAGGAAAATTGTTAAGGTTTATTCAAAACCCACGTTTTCATCTGAAACCTTTACTCAATGGTGTTCGTGTAATCTTGGACTTTCACGAAAGCGGCTTCGCTTATTGGAACGAAAGTCGCATCGCATGAAGGAGGAAGTCACGTGACCTTCAAATAGGTGTGACGTAGTACAACCGAAACTCCCAGCGGAAGTGAATTCGTTGCAGCATCTATGCATCTCTACTAAGTTCATTGTCCCCACTTCCACAGTCGCCTAGCATTGTATTCAGCTGTTTGGCGAGTCAGACGATCCAAGGCTAAGGCTGCAATTGGGTTCCCCGAGCGGTTTGAATAGGATCCTGCATATTCCAGCGCCTTGAAAAGCTCTTCGTCTGGTAAAGCGCTTTATAAAGGACGACAAAAATTAATTAATCAATGCAACTGATCTCAAGGATAGGCCTGACCTCAGCCACGTCTCCAGGTGGGTCCAGTTTCTCGGTCGGAACAAAGGGCGAGAGAGCCTTCCATGACAAATGGCACCTTTACTGTCATCGCGTTGTCATGGCAGCAAACGACGACAATGACGTTGACAACGACCTTCAAATAAAGATCTTGTAACTAGGGTCCATTCCCATCATGGCTCGGACAATTGTGTTACAACTTCCGTCACCATCAGCCACTTTGAGGATTCCACAATTTAAAGACATACTGTTAGCATCTTGAGGAATCGCGATTCAAATATTGCGTTCTACGTGGAGCAAGTTTAAATATCAAATGTACCGAAGTTTAATTTGGACTGTTAGAAGCATGGCATTTTGACACGCACTGACACTGGATACTGACTACTCCATCTGTTACACTCGTTGTTGTTTTTTTTTTATCATTTGATTTAGCCCCGATGCTTGAAACCTGATAAGTGTAACTCAGATTCGTTTATCCATGCAGCCTGCTCACTCATCAACAAGGCAGAAGTCTGCTTTTTTTTTCCAACTTTATTCAGCGAACATCAACAACTACATACAATCGCTTTTTTCACTCTCAACATTTTACTTTCTACACCTCTTTTTAGTTAGTTAAAATAGATTAACGTCCCCGGACACATAAGCGTATAGGGGACGATAAGTACCTCTTTTGAAACAGTGCGGCACTTATATAGTCTCTCTATGCTCCAGAGAAAGGAAGAACATTCCGGCAAGATACAATTAAAACCAATCAGAACAAATTTCGTCATCACTGTCTCACATCATACAACCATATTTAGGATGGAAGCGTCTCTAGTTACCACTAGAATTATCCACATGCTTCAATCGATAGTAAACAACCAACTCTAGAAAATTCTCAAATAGTATCGACCAACTAAAATTATCAACGTTATACAAAGCTTCTTCTAACAACAACGCAAAATCAAATCAAAGATAAATACACTCTAATATTGCATGCTTTGCAAAATAAAACGATCAGATCTATCGCGCGCGTCCCACACGCACCATCGCGCGCGTCTTAACGTAACACCATCCATACCTTATACAATTCTATCTGGATTTGAACGTGGAACAAAAGGCAATGGTATATTCCCTTTAAACGCTTCGTTGTGTGTGACCACCACTGCAGCTATTTATCAACCACTTGTCATCAATGCTCTGAAAACATGTAATACTGTGCTTTTTTATCGTGGCAGAAGAGCGCGGAAAACAAAAGGTTTCTTCTTGTTAACGCGCTATTCTTGTAAGAATTTTTTTGGGGGTGGAAAAGTGGAAGTCGAAAGCGCTGCCTGAAATATTATTGTGTTTGGGCACAAGAGCGTGCCCATAGTGATGACGATAACGCCAACTGCGCTATTCTTGGATTTGTATGCATTTTCTTTTTTAAAAACAAGCTTAGGCCTAAAAATGTTAATGCCTATTTGTAGACATTCTCAGAAAGGCGCAGATATTGTAAATATTGTATAATGTACCGCACTATTCTGGTATCATGATCATACTATATCTCACTTAAAATTACCTGTATTAGGTTTAAAATATAAAATACAGCATGAAAACCGTCAATCATCCGCTCTGCCATGATTACATTTCACTTAATACTAACGAGATTTTCTTATTCAATAAATAGCTCAGTAAATATCAAAACTACACATCGATCGCGCTATTCTGACAGATTTCATTTCGCTTCTATATTTACCACAAATGTTTTGTAAAATAGCGTTTTTGCCATCAAACCCGCACATCAACTGCGCTATTCTAGCTGCATGACAACGCTTCATTAAAAAAAATTACTAACATAATAGCGCAATTGCTATAAAAACTATTATATCAACCGCGCTATTCTGGTTAAGCTATACGAACAGTCGTCGGTAGTCATTTATCAGGTCACCTGTTGTTGTGTTGAGCGGTGTTGGTGTCCTCGCCGCGCTGGCTGGACTCTAATGAATGAGGGCGATTCATCATTAGCTGACCGCCACCGACACACCAAAGTGACCTGCGGACAGCTGAGAACGTCGGAGAGGTCAAAGCAGCAGGGAAGGGGGAAGGATGATAGCAGGCAGCAGACAGGTAAAGTGTCCAGAGGTGGACAAAATACAGGTACGGTAGAGGACAGGTACGAGGCTGCTTAGTTACAGGTAAATGGCAGGTAACATTTAGAAGTCTGATTACATATTCTTAACGTCGCCATCATCATCATCATCATCATCATCATCATCATCATCATCATCATCATCATCAGCATCATCATCATCATCATCATCATCATCATCATCATCATCATCATCATCATCATCATCATCATCATCATAACATCATCATTATCTTCTTCAACATCATCATCATAACATCATCATCATCATCATCATCATCATCAATATCATCACATAATCATCATCATCATCATATCATCATCATAATCATCATCATCATCATAACATCATCATCATCAACAACATCAACACATAATCATCATCGTCGTCGAGCTTTAACCTGTGCATACCATCGCGCGGTCCAGAGATCCTGACGCTCATGTCCTAGACGCGTGAGTACAGCTGCAACATAAATACACCCAGCACGCACTAGGTCCCTCCTAGATCCTCCCCCATCCCCGGTTGCCCAGGATTGTCCTCAGTGGTCTGGGCGTCAGACCATGCGCTAAAGGCAGCAGGTGAGCGCCACGGGCGGCTTGAGTTAGATCCTGTATCTTCCAGCGCCTTGAGAAGCTCTTGAGCTGAAGAAGCGCTATATTAAAACACAATATAATGAATACATACATACATACCGAAATGCATAAATAAAAGAATGAATACATAAATCATAAAGAACATAAAGAAGTAAAAACAGAGATAATGTATATTATTATGTAAGCAACGTATACGCTCGTCAGTTCCGCTGGCAATTAAATCAAGTATAACCCCCGTTGGGGTGCCGGGGGTTTCAGTATAAATAGTATCCCCACTTTCTGGAAATTTAGTGCTTTAAATTCCCACTGTCGCTGTCTTTCTCATTTGCTCTTTCTCATTCCTGCTCTGTTCTATCAATCTGCTATACTATCGTCTTCTTCGCTAGCCCAGTCTCCTACCTTTTTTTCTTGAAAACTCTTCCGGGATAAGACTTCTTATTTGTGTATGAGGTCTGTTGGATCAGCTTGGGAATATTGGACGCTTTCTGCCAGGTGGTCATTAGGGCTTCCTATGATCTTATTATTTAGCAATGTAGGCATTTTATATGTATGTGTTTTGTTGATAATTTATAATGATGTTTGTATTCTATTTTGTTTTTGTAAACGGGGGTTCGATAAGTTGGGGTGAAGCCTCAGCCGTCCCCTGCGTGGGATGTCTTTATTGTAGGGTGACTGGCTGGTGGAGAGCTTTCGGTTTTACCACTGGGGTTGTTTCAGCGGATCTTTTATGCGGATCGGGGGTTGTCCGGTCCTGATTTGGCTCGGAAGAGTCCGCTGGACCTAAAGCAATAATAATGTAATGTAATGTAATCAAGTATAGTTCTTTAGCCTACGTCAAATTTGCTTTATCCTGTGCTGGTATGAATACCATTTGTCTTCAGCCTCGTGTAATGGCAAAACGAAGTAAAGCCCAGCGACCCCATAGTTAGGAGGAAATCCACAATTTGGGTCTTGTTGACCTTATTTCTTTTGCTGTTTGTATTTTAATGGCGTACTTTGTCCAGATCTCGCCATCCGAGGACACCTCACATTCAAACTTCACGTTGACGATACGCCTGATGCTGTTCAGAGAGATTATTATTATTGTTGTTATTATTATTATTATTATTATTATTATTATTATTATTATTATTATTATTATTATTATTATTATTATTATTATTATTGTTGTTGTTGTTGTTATTGCCTATTATTATTATTATTATTATTATTATTATTATTATTATTATTATTATTATTATTATCGTTGTTGTTGTTGTTGTTGTCGTCATCATCATCAACATCATCATCACCATCTTCATCAACATTATCATAATCATATATTTTTGAACAAAATGGATTTTTTCCCCTTTGTCATCGTACAGTTGAGTGGCATGTACTGTTTGGGGATGGAATTCATTAACCTTTCTTTGTTTCTTCATTACTCAACCAAAACGATAAAATAGTCAAACTTGGTGATTTGTTAACGCGTCAACGTTTACGCGCCCGTCAATTAATCAAGAAACGCCGACTTTGGGCCAACAAATCGTACATATTTACTGTCCAGCAGACAATAAATCGGTCGTCGCCCGGCTACACAAGGACCGCGCCTTCCGTTGGCCACCAGGACGGAGGTGAAAAGTATGCTACTGATGGACAAATTAGCAAGATCCGCACGAGAAACAACATCGTCATAGGAACCTGGAATGTCAGGACCCTAACTGCGGAAGGAAAATTAGAAGAACTGGCCCACGAGCTGGACCACTATCGATGGAACGTTCTAGGTATCAGCGAACTGCGCTGGAAAGGCCTAGGTGAAACAACGACTGACAAAGGCCACAAGCTCTATTTCAGCGGTAGAGATGACAGGCACGAACACGGCGTTGGATTCTTGGTCCACAAGAACATTCTAGCCACTGTCATGGGTTGCCGCCCAGTCTCCAGTAGACTCATTACCATCCGTCTGAGAGCAACCCCTTTCAACATTACCATCATCCAGGCCTATGCCCCAACATCAGACTATGAAGACAGCGAAGTGGAGGATTTTTATGAAAATATACAGGCGGTCCTTGACCAAGTGCCGAAGAAGGACATAGTCATAGTGCAAGGCGACTGGATTGCCAAGGTTGGCCAAGATGCGCACCACAACTGGGGAGACACATGCGGACCCCACTGCAACAACGAGACAAATGACAGGGGTCTGAGGCTATTGGAGTTTGCCAGATACAACAATCTGGTACTGGCAAACACGCTTGGTCTCCACAAAAAATCCAGACGATGGACATGGCACAGTCCGGCGGGGAACATCACAACCAGATCGACTACATCATGGTCAAGAAACGCTTCAGATCAAGCATCAACATTGGCAGGACACGCACTTTTCCAGGAGCAGACATTGGAAGTGACCACGATCTCGTGATGATGTCTTTCCGGCTCCATTTGAAGAGAGTAAATACAGCAAAGTGCACTAGGCTGAAGTTCGACCTGGACAAACTGCAAGACCCGGAGGTGGCAAAAATATTTCAGGCCACAATTGGAGGGAAATTTGCACCACTGCTTATTTTGGGGGCAGGCGAAGTAGATGTCAACACCATGACCAATACCTTCAACTCAGCTGTAACAGATGCCGCCACTGAGATCCTTGGCAAGCACCGACCAAAGAAGAAGCCATGGATCACACCTGAACTTTTGGATCTGTGTGATAAACGAAGAGAGTTAAAAAAGAAAAAGAACACCTCACAGGGAGCTGATGTCTACCGAAAAATCAGCAATGACATCCGAAAAGGCATGCGCACAGCAAAGGAGAACTGGATAGAAGATCAATGCCAGGAAATAGAGAACAATCTGAACAAGAACAACAGTAAGAAGGCCTACCAGACTGTGAAGCGGCTGACAAGTGTTAAACAGCCCAAAGTCTCCACTATCCAAAGCAAGTCTGGCATTTGCCTTACAGAAGAACAAGAAGTCTTGGACAGATGGACAGAGTACTGCTCTGACCTTTACAACCATACACCAAATGGAGACCCATCAGTCCTAGCATGTCCCGAGAGCAGAGAAGAAGAAGAAATCCTCCCAATTCTCCGGGAAGAAGTTGAGGCAGCAGTGCAATCGCTGAAGAAAGGGAAGTCAGCGGGAGTGGACAACATACCAGCGGAACTGCTACAAGCAGGAGGAGAAGCGATGACTGATGCTCTCACCATTATCTGCAACAAGATCTGGCAGAGTGGGGAATGGCCTACACCATGGACCCAGTCGCTTGTCATCACTCTTCCCAAAAAAGGTAACCTTCAGGAGTGTGAAAATTACCGCACCATCAGCCTCATCAGCCATCCCAGCAAGGTCCTCCTGAAAATAATACTCAACAGGTTGAAACCACAAGCTGAACAAATCATAGCTGAAGAACAAGCAGGATTCATGGCAGGGCGAAGTACCACTGAACAGATTTTCAACCTCAGAATAATCTGTGAGAAATACCTACAGCACCAACAACATCTATATCATGTGTTCATAGACTTCAAGAAGGCATTTGACCGAGTCTGGCATGCAGCTCTATGGGCAACCATGAAAGTGTACAACATCAGCCCTAAAATTATAGAAGTCATCAAAAGCCTGTATGACAAGGCTACCAGTGCAGTCCTCCATAACAGCGTCATCGGGAACTGGTTCAGAACAACAATCGGTGTGCGTCAAGGATGCCTACTCTCTCCAACACTCTTCAACATCTTCCTAGAGCGCATCATGTCAGATGCTCTTGCAGATCACGAAGGCACAGTCAGCATAGGGGGCAGAGCAATCTCCAATCTTCGTTTTGCGGATGATATTGATGGATTGGCTGGAGAGGAACAAGAACTTGAACAGCTTGTACAGAGGCTTGACACCACCTCCAGAGCTTATGGAATGGAAATAAGTGCAGAGAAGACCAAAATGATGACCAACAACACCAATGGCATCAACACGGACATCAAAGTACAAGGCCAATCCCTCAACACAGTGCACAGCTTCAAATATTTAGGAGCCATTGTGTCAGACAATGGGTCTCGACAGGAAGTCCTCTCCAGGATCGCACAAACAACTGCTGCCCTGACAAGGTTGAAGCCCATTTGGAAAGACAGAACCATCAGTCTACATTCCAAAGTAAGACTGCTGCGCTCTCTGGTCATCTCCATCTTCCTATATGCTTGCGAAGCATGGACCCTCACAGCAGATCTCCAACGAAGAATACAAAGCATGGAGATGAGGTGCTACAGAAGACTTCTGTGCATTTCCTATACCCAACACATCACCAACGTTGAAGTCCGACAGACCATCACACAAGCCATTGGACAACACGATGACCTGCTCACAGTGGTGAAGAAACGGAAACTCCGATGGTATGGCCACGTCACCAGATCATCAGGCCTTGCAAAAACCATTCTGCAAGGCACAGTGCAAGGAGGTAGAAGAAGGGGGAGACCGAAAAAGAGGTGGGAGGACAACATTCGAGAATGGACTGGTTTGACACTGAGCGAAGCCATGAGGGCTGCTGAGGACAGAGAAAGATGGAGTATGCTGGTTAAGCGATCATCTGTGGTGCCCCTACGACCTTCGGGTTATGGGACAGGATAGGATAGGATAGTGGGTCTTAACACGTGCGTAGTGGGGACAGGTAGCTCAGTTGGTAGAGCGGCTTACTAGTAACCGAAAGGTACTTGGTTCGAATCCCGGATTGGTCAACGTGTGACCATAATATTTTCCCCTTACCATCAACTGGTTAGCTGGTGTCAGAATAATGTGACCAGTATTCGCCTATATGCTTCGGTGTCGTGTGACTATAATCTAAAGTTATTTACAGAACACGTGCCGGTCCCCCTATACGCTATGTGTCCGTGGACGTTAATCTACCCAACGCAGAACACGTGTTTGTCATTCACGGCCTTACCAATCTGACCCAGGGTCAGGGTGTGTAGTTTATGTATGCCCAGTCAACTCTTTTACTTTGTACTTTTTTTTTCGTCTGATTAATTGTTTGTGTTCTGCTTTCTGGAAGCTTTTCACTGCCTTAAAACTAACTTGCTCTTGCTTAATTGCTTTTACTTATTATCATGGTCATGATTTTAAGTCGTTCATTAAAAAAAGTACATAAATATTCATCGTTTTAGTATTTATTTCATCTTTTTTTTAATTGTCTATGTAATTAAGACGTTATTCATAACTTTTTTTTTTCTGGTGTGCCTGTGAAAATATTGTACTGTGTGAATAAGTTTTGTATATATTGTTGTTATTTCATTGTTGTGGTTAGGATTGTAAGTCTCTCTTTCTTCCTCCCCCCCCCCCCCTCAACCCCTTCTCCAACTTCTTTCCTTGCCCTCCCACACATTGTCAAGCGCAATGAACACTTCCTTCACCAGAAGTAGTACTGCGCTATACAAATGGTCACATTATTATTAAACGGAATAACGCAGAAAGCTGCTAACATTCGAATGTTAACTAATGAAGAACCCAATGGATTTTTTTAAAAAAGGAAGTCTACTCTAATTTTGACAAAACAAGACAATGCGAAAACACACACTACATTGTTTTGTTTTGTTCTGTTTCGTTTTGTCCTAACTAGCATTCTTGTCATTTATTTATGCATAATTATATTTTCTCATTATCTTATTTGATTAATGTTACCTTTTATAATTATAGTATGATGTGTGTGGATGTATGTGCGTGTGTGTGTGTGTGTGTGTGTGTGTGGGTGTGTGTGTGTGTGTGTGTGAGGATGTGTACACGGCGTTATTGGGACAAACTAGTGCAAGTTTACATACGTTCTTTGGACAGACCTCCTTGTTGGGACGTCCATTTAATGATCCGTGAGGGTTAGGGTAAGGGTTAGGGTTAGGGTTAGGGATAGCTTCAAAAAATGGAAAATGTCCAAATAATGTGAAAAAATGGGAAGTGTGTCAAAATAATGTATGTAGAGTTTCACAACAGTCATCACAACATCGTTTGTACAAAAATGTGCGTGTGTGTGTGTGTGTGTGTCCATGCGTGAAAATGACTGTGCTGTATAAAATCACATGGATGTGAACAGAGGGTAAAATAAATAATTGAATTAAATTGAATCTCATTATATTACCGATATTCGCAAATTCTTCCAAAACGATGAAAAAATGACTTTATAGTTGGAATAGACACAGACTATCTCAATGACAAAAGTAAATACGTCCACTAGATTAGGCATTTCTTGCTTAATTTAAGAAGTTTTTCTGCCTTGTGAAATATTAGTTTTACAAAATCCGTGAATTTTGCAAAGTCAGTGAAAATCTCAGAGACAAGTTATCTGATGCAAGAGTCTCCATTTTAAAAGTGCTGGTACATTATAAGGCTTAAAGTTTAGTCTTAATTCCCTTGCCCCTCACATCTCCTACCCTCCATAACTTCCAACTAAGCTTAAGACCTGCTTCCGTTTCCGTCCAGTAGTCTGCAACGCGTCAAGAGTGTTTCACCGGATGAATCGCAGATTCCTTCCCTGGCTTGGCACTACCTAACGTCATTAGCTGTGACGTCGCAGCGCTAAGCGTTCTGGTGACGTTTCTGAGAGTTCGCACGCGCGATTGGTTGTCCCGCAGATGACGAATGAGAACGTAAATGAGGGAAATCAAGATGAAGAGATATTCGACCTAACGGGTCAGCTTCCATTAAACAGGCCACTTTTACGCGAGCAGAGTATCAGAGGTCAATCAATCATAGGCTGTGTGCAGGCGTATGTATGCCTCATGCAACATTCAGATTTGGGGTCAGCGTTGTTTTCGGGTTAGCTGTGCTTGCTACCTCCTTGAACCATTCCAACGCATCCCTGATGTCAGTATAGCGTCGAGGAGTGGTCGTGTAGACTTCTGGACCATGTGGAATCGTGATTCCGAATGTAACTTTTTGTTCAAAACGCATTATTTGACAATATCTAACAATAGCTGAACCGAATGTTTTGGTACTGTGTAGATACTTGTGCTACTGTGTAGAAAACGTAAACTCCGATGGTATGGCCACGTCACCAGATCATCAGGTCTTGCAAAGACCATCCTGCAAGGCACAGTGCAAGGAGGTAGAAGAAGAGGGAAACCGAAAAAGAGGTGTGAGGACAACATTCGAGAATGGACTGGTTTGACACTGAGCGAAACAATCAGGGTTGCTGAGGACAGGGAAAGATGGAGTACGCTGGTTAAACGATCATCTGTGGTGCCCCTACGACCTCCGAGTTATTGGATAGGATAGGATAGGATAGGGATAGGTGTAGATACTTTAGCTATTGCAAAGCATGTTAGGTCATTGATATTTGTATTCTCTCAAAGGTCAATGACATCGTGCTTCACCTGTTTCCAAACATGTTTTGCGATGTGCCGAAAAATTGCCTTATGCGATTTTGACCATGTTTGGCTTGCAGATAGTTCAAATGGCATTCAGATTGTATGTCACTGCAATCTTTTGTTTGTTTGTTTATTTTTTCTTTAGGATAAATCCGAGTCACCACACCACCAAGGAAATAAACACTTTTGAACTAACACTTAACTTCTATGTATGTGAGTGTCTAGAACTACATTTGAATGGATTATCATCTTGTGTTCTTCTTCGTGTGTAAATTGCTGACAAAGTAACCATGTTAGTATGGCGTATAACGCGCGGCTCGTGCAGCCTCGGAAAGTCTGAGCACGAACAGTGTTAGCGGTCAGGCGGCGAGACAGTGGCTGCTTTGTTCTGACTGACCAGTGTCCAGTGGGCAACTTGTTGACACTAATGTGGCAAAAATCCGCACTGGGTCGTTTCCGCGTTATCTGGTCTTGTTTTTCCTGCTTCGTTCGTAAATGAATTAGCGGCCCCCGGACTCTTGTCGCGTATAAGGGATTATTTCCTGCATGCATGCGCAGCGACGTCCAGGTACTGAGAGTGGGAATAGGGGTGAGGAGGTACGCTCTGGCGCGCACTTGCATTCGCACGAACATACACACACAACCGCACACAGACACACTTCACACTACCCACACTGGACTTCGATAGCGAGAGACACCCACGCCACACACACGCACAGTCACGCACTCTCTCTCTCTCCTCTCTCTCTCTTTCACACACACACAAACACACACACACTTACACACACACCTACACACACCCACACACACACACACACACACCCACCCACACCAACACACACACGAAGTGGGAGAAAACGTAACGTACTTAGTGCTGGGCACTTGGAGAGTTTCTTCTTCTTCTTCTTTCTTCTTCTTCTTTCTTTCTTCTTCTTCTTCTTTTCTTCTGCTTCTTCTTCTTCTTCATCTTCTTCTTCTTCTTCTTTCTTCTTCTTCTTCTTCCTCTCTCTCCTCCTCCTCCTCCTTCTCTTCTTCTTCTTCTTTCTTCTTCTTCTTCTTCTTCTTCTTCTTCTTCTTCTTCTTCTTCTTCTTTCTTCTTCTTCTTCTTCGTCTCTTCTTCTTCTTCTTCTTCTTCTTCTTCTTCTTCTTCTTCTTCTTCTTCTTCTTCTTCTTTACAGATGTTTGCTTTTACGCTTGCATTTTATATGACTGCAATGTTAATAAGTACATTAATAAGACGTTTAGCAGTTTACAAAACAAATAGTTTTTAAGTCGAAGATTTAAACATTGGAGGTACGCGTCTGAAGCAGGCAGTTACGGAAAAAATGATACGAGGTAAGAGGGGTTGTGATGGAAGAGGGTCAGTGGTGGGGTACGAGGGGTGGTGGAGGGGGGGGGGAGAGAGAAAAGCTCTTCTGCTGACTCTCGCACACTCTGCATGCAAACAATCTAACACCAAAACGTAAGGCGAACGAACGGGCATTCACCTATTGTGCACCCAGGCAATGGAACACTCTTCCAGCCAACATCAGACACAAGCAGACCACACCCTCATTCAAGCAAGCTCTAAAATCTCACCTCTTCAAACTCTACTATCCTGACTAAATCCTTCATTCTATAGACATATGTCTATAGACATATTAATTTTGTTCTGCTTTTGGCTATGCTTGTGGATTTTGTTGTGATTGTGATGATCAATCAATCAATATTTCATTTATTGTCTATTCACACATTCAGGTGATATTAGACATTAATTAATAACAACAACAATATAAATCAAATCACAACTAAGAAATCTTATAACAAAATGGAATGGAAGGGTAAGAAGGATTTAACACCAAACTATAAAAGTCTACCAATAGGAGTCATTGCAATAATTTTCACAACTGCTGTTATCTGTGAATGATGTAATACATCATCTATAGAATGTCCATATTCAGTCAAATGATGTCCTTGGTTTTCGTACATTGCATTTAAAACTGGACATTCAAATAAAAGATGGTAAACTGATATATTTTTGCCACACATACACTGTATATCTGCTGAATATTTAGTATTCCATGAGTTCATTCTTAACTTGTATATTAATTTTGACAACTGTCGTGAACAGTTCGGTATAGTAACCTTTTTAATGCTAGTATCTTGACATACTACTTTTTCTAATAAGGAATACATTTCAGAACAACACATACTCAAATTGTTGACAGAAATGGAATCTAATGATCTTAGTGCTCCCTCTTTGGCTAACGTGTCACACACTTCATTCCAATGAATTCCACAATGTGCTGGAACCCAACAGAAATCAACAACTATACCTCTATAAAATATACAATGGATCATATGTTTAATTTCATATATGAATTCATTTCTTACTTTGGAATTACCATGTTTTAAAGCATACAAAACCGCTTTTGAATCGACACAAATCAGTAAACCTAAGAGCTCTAACGGTAAAGTCATAAGGTAATTTAGAGCCATTACAATAGCTTAAAGCTCACTCGTAAAGATAGAAAACCCCTTTCCTAGATAATATGAGCGTCTTACATTTAATGCAGGAATGATAAAGGCCGATCCACTATCTAAAGAATCTAATACCGAACCATCTGTAAAAATCTTCAAATGGTGTAAATAAGTATTTCCAAATATGCTCTTTTACCTCAGTAACTAAGGGATTAGTGTTATCATCTTTTTTAGTTACACTATAATTGATATAATATGATTGTGATGACTTGTTTGTAGAAGTTTAACTTTATGTTTGGTATGTGTTTAGTGCGGCAGGGATAGCTCAGTGGTCAGAGCGCCCGACTTGTGTGAGTGCGTCTTGGGCGACGTGGGTTCGAATCCTGACTTCAGCAAACTATTTTGTGATTGCTGGATATTACGGGCCAGCGCCTTGAGAAGCTCTATGAGCTTGTAAGTGCGCTATATAAGAGAAATCTCTTTCTTTCTTTCTGATTTTGCACGTAGGTCTTTCTCATTGTATAATTTTTAATGCAATATTGTAAGTTGTTTCATGTTCTGTTTCTTTCTTTTCATGTAAAGCGCTATGCGCTTGTCTATAAAAAGACAAGTAATAGCGTTATAAAAAAAAGTCCATTATTATTATTAGAGAGCTGGAGTGAAGGAGACTGAGATAGAGTTGTCAGACATGGCCGATGTGAGTGAGGAGAGATAAAGGCGGGGTGGAGGGGGGAGAGGTAGGGGGAGGCCGTGGTGAATATGAGGGTGCTAGGTAAGGTATTACGCGAGCTAAAGTGGGTGATTAATTACAGGTTGTCCGCCGCGACGCCTCTCTCATCGATTAGCGTCGGCTTCCGTCTTATCTCCCTCTAGCGCTCCCAAACTTTAGTCAAGCACTGCGTGTACAGATTTGGGGGAGTGGCCATCCTTCTTTGAGGGACATCCAGCGATAGCGAAGGGCGTGTCAGTTCCAGGGAGTGGAAATGTTTTATTATTATAGTAGGTATATGTATACACCTATAATATTATTATTTATGTATGAACTCTGGTGTGTATGTGACATAAGCTTCTGCGTGCTTTATACCTATGTATGTATTATTAATGATGATGATTATTATTGTATGTCTTCTGTCTGTCGATGTAAGTTCATTAATAACTGTCAGTGCTAACAGTTAATCCACAAGTAATCTCGTTGTTATTGTTGATACGATTTTGTCTGTGTGTTTTGTTTTATAATGCATGAGATTTGTGGTTTGAACGCATTTTGTTTAGGAAAGGGCATTTACATAACGATATAATGCCATACCCATCATTGTTGTTATTTCTTTCCTTACGTGGCCCAGACATTCTATCAATGGAACTATTAGTAAGCAATATTAAAATGTATAGTGCTCCTCCCCCCCCCAACCCTTTACCTTCACTTTCTCTTGGCCGCTAGGTAACTATAGAATGAGACTACTGTGTCAGAATCACGAAAAATCGTCCGAACTTTATTTCAGGTTTAATGTTTAATGCCTACACAATTATGCTGTATTTAAATTAAGAAATACACTTGTACGTGCCCTTGAGTCGTCTCCCATAGCAGTCCGCTGGACCTTTTAAACACTGAATAGTAGTAGTAATAGTAGTAGTAGTAGTAGTAGTAGAAGAAGTAGCAGTAGTAGTAGTAGAATTAGCAGTAATAGTAGTAATAGAAGTAGTAGTAGTAAGAGTGGTAGTAGTAGCAGCAGAAGTAGTATGAACATTTATAAACATTGAGTAATAGTAGCAGCAGTAGTAGTATTAATAGTAGGCCTAGTAGTAGAAGTAGCAGTAGTAGTAGTAAGAGTAGGAGTAGTATTAGCAGCAGCAGTAATATGAACATTTATAAACACTGAGTAGTAGCAGTAGTGGTATTAGTAATAGTAGTAGTAGTAGCAGATGTAGTAGTATGAACGTTTATATAAACGCCTAATCGTGACAGCTCTAGGAGTGTACAATAAAATATACAACAACACACACAAAATGGTGTGTTCTTTTAATGATATCGATGACAAGGATAAAGAATCAAGCTAGATGAAAAACAATGACAGAACAATCATAATGGACAGAACATTACTGATAAATCCTATTAAGAGGTGAAACCCACGAGGTAAACAATGAACAAACGCGTAACAACAGAAGGGTGAGACCCGATGATGGATGATGGACATTTATCATACTTTCTATCAGATGTGTCCTTAAGATTAGTTTTAAAAGTCTGCAAAAGTTGTGGGTGACTGATGGAGTGAGGGAACTGATTCCCGGTAGAGGGATCATGATAAGAGAATGCACGTTGACTGTATGTTTTGGTGCGTGTACGAGGATTTCTAAGGATCCGGTTATCAGAGAATCTATTTTCTTGGACTTTTGAATGTTAGCATATACTCTGAACACTATCCTGAATCTCTCTGAGAAATCCTTTTCGAAGTTTTTATTATAAGCAACAAGGAAAATAATGTTAAACACAATCATTAAAAGTTACTAAACCTAAAAACGTACACAAACATGCAGAATGGTTGTCAGCTGCATTTGATTTTTACTTTGTTATTAATTGAATGTTTTGGTGGTCGTTGACTAGTTGATTGGCACTATGGGGAATGTCATTTGGCACGAAAACAGAATACGATTGAAGACAAAAAATGTCTGCGATGTTCAGTAAAGCCATTTTTCATAGTTTCCACACATTTGTTTTACGCAACTACGACGCACAAATTCAGAGCCATTGAAGCACTGTTTCACTATCAAACAGCTATGAATCACACCTGCGTAATGCCTTTCGTCTTGAACTAATTAACAAACGTCGTCTTCTCCGTACAAATTAAAACTGTTTTGAACTGAGAAGATGCTAACTAGCACACAGGCCCCGATCCTAATCAAGCACTGCTTTGGCGGAAGCAGGAGAACAATCCTGCCTTTATTCCGAAAGAGCGCGTCAGTCTAGGACTTGAAAAAAGTTGTCATCGTTCAGGCAGATTTAGAACCTTTCGCTGATAACTAGAAAGGATGGGGAGTATGAATGTTGGAGGGGCACCACAGTTGATCGTATAACCAGCGTACTCCATCTTTCTCTGTCCTCAGCAAACCCTCATAGCTTCGCTCAGTGTCAAGCCAGTCCATTCTCGAATGTTGTCCTCCCACCTCTTTTTCTGTCTCCCTCTTTTTCTAACTCCTTGCATCGTGCCTTGCAGGAAGGCCTTTGTAAGACCTGATACTCTGGTGACGTGGCCATACCATCGGAGTTCCCCTTTCTTCACCACTGTGAACATGTTATCGTTTTGTCCAAGGGCTTGTGTGATGGTCTGTCGGACTTTGTCGTTGGTAATGTGCTTGGTATAGGAAATGCCCAGAAGTCTTTTGTAGCACCTCATCTCAACGCTTTGTATTCTTCGTTGTAGATCTGCTGTGAGGGTCCATGTTTAGCAAGCGTATAGGAAGATGGAGATGACAATGGAGCGCAGCAGCCTTACCTTGGAATGTAGACTGATAATTCTGTCTTTCCAAATGGGCTTCAACCTTGTCATTTTAGGGCCGCAGTTGTTTGTGCGATCCTGGAGAGGACTTCCTGCCTGGACCCATTGTCTGATACACTGGCTCCTAACTATTTGAAGCTATGCACTGTGTTGAAGGACTAGCCTTTGGGACTTGGGACTTTGATGTCCATGTTAATGATATATATAAATAAACATGGCTTTTCCAGCTCAAGAGTTGCTCAATGTGCAGGTCGATAAAAGATCTACCTTAAGAAGATTTCAGAGTATGTTAGTGTAAAATTACGCCGTTTTGACTATACTTATGAAAAGCAAACTATAAACTACAGTATAGCCCGAAGTTGTCTTGATACTGAATTTGAAAATATGGACCCGTAAGTAAAAAATTAATTACTAAGCAATTCAAATTAACTCAATTCAAACAGACTGTTCGGAGAAGGCATAACAGCCGCAGAGGAGATCCACCTAAGCCAAGAGACTCGCAGCCATCATTGCAGGGTTGGCTACCCGATGCGAGGAACACTGGGCTTCATGGACCTTCCCTTTTCTACACATTCTGCAAGCTTTAGTCCACATTATACTTCTATGTACATGTACTTCTGAATGCAGATACTCTTGTTCACTCCTTTTGGATAAGAATGTTAACAGAGGTTTAGTCTGGGCACACATACAGGAGGTTTAGTCCTGGCACACATACAGGAGGTTTAGTCTGGGCACACATACAGGAGGTTTAGTCTGGGCACACATACAGGAGGTTTAGTCTGGGCTCACATAGAGGAGGTTTAGTCTGGGCACACATACAGGAGGTTTAGTCTGGGCACACATACAGGAGGTTTAGTCAGGGCACATATACAGGAGGTTTAGTCAGGGCACACATACAGGAGGTTTAGTCTGGGCACACATACAGGAGGTTTAGTCTGGGCACACATACAGGAGGTTTAGTCTGGGCACACATACAGGAGGTTTAGTCTGGGCACATACATACAGGAGGTTTAGTCAGGGCACATATACAGGAGGTTTAGTCAGGGCACACATACAGGAGGTTTAGTCAGGGCACACATACAGGAGGTTTAGTCTGGGCACACATACAGGAGGTTTAGTCTGGGCACACATACAGGAGGTTTAGTCTGGGCACACATACAGGAGGTTTAGTCTGGGCACACATACAGGAGGTTTAGTCTAGGCACACATACAGGAGGTTTAGTCTGGGCACACATACAGGAGGTTTAGTCTGGGCACACATACAGGAGGTTTAGTCTGGGCACACATACAGGAGGTTTAGTCTGGGCACACATACAGGAGGTTTAGTCTGGGCACACATACATTCAATCGCGCGCACGGACAAGCACTAGGTTCTTTCCCCCATCCACCATCCACACCCACCCGCACATCCCTAAAACCAGGATTGTGCTCAGTTGCCTGGGGCGTTAGGCGATGCCGCTTGTGCAGCAAGTTGGCGCCTCGGACGGCTTGAGTTTGATCTTGTATTGATCCAGTACAACTTTTGTTAATCTGATGAATACAAATTGATACAACAAAAACAACAGATCTTGTATTGGTCAGCGCCTTGAGCAGCTCTTGAGCTGAAATAACGCTATACAAAATCTTTCAATAACTGAAATAACAGAAAATAATAATAATAAATACGGACGCGTCGTAACTCGATTTCATCGTAAGTCGGAACGTAAGTCGGAACATAAAGAAAAATACCTATACTGTACGCACAGTGCTATATACTGTACTGTAACTGTTAATGACATTTTTTAAAAAAAGTATGAAAAAGAAGAGAAAACAAGTCCTTACCACATGAATTAAACTAGCTCCCGTTTGTTTACGTCGCTTATGACGCTAAACCGCGTAAGACGGAACGACGCGTAATATTATTTATTATATTTTTATGGGGAGGAGCGTCGTAACCACGAAACAACGATAAGTCGAGACCGGCGTAACCCGAGGACTTACTTTATATTACTTTAAATATTTTTTAAAATTTCGACCGAGAAAATTATTGTTTGGAGGAGTTGGAGGATCGCGGGTGGACAAGTGTGAGTGGGGTGGATGAGAGAGAAGAAGTTCTAGGGGTGGGGAGGTTTATACGACTGTGAAGATACGAATGTGCGAAACACTGGGGATTGGTGTGAATGAGATGGGATGACGATGTTAAGCATAAGGGTGGGGGTTGGTGTGGTCATACCAAGAAAAGAACGGTTCCACTGTGTGTCGGTTAGCGACTGTGACGGCTACACCTTGGTAGAGTGCTACAGAAGTGCATGACTTACACGTGCGATAAGGCGGTGGACGAGCTTAATGTAGTAGCGATGATCCAAGACTGGGTTTGATGTCTTTCTAGGCTTGGTTAGTGTGTGACTTCTAAGCCAGAGTACGCGGAGACTTGGCTAATTGTACTAATTGAAGGCAGCTTTTATTCTTTGTCCGCTCCCCATTCTCTCTGTCTCTCTTTCTTTTTCTTTATCTTTCCATCCTCTCTCCGTCTCTTTCTCTGCCTGTCTCTTTCCACACTCTCTCTGTCTCTCCCCCCCCCTCTATCTGTCTGTCTGTCTCTCTCTCTCTCCTGTTCTCTTCCACGTTATCTTTTCCCCTATTTCTCTCTTCCCCCTCTCCCCTCTCCTCACTCTCTCTCTTTGTCGCTCTCACTCTCTCTCTTTGTCGCTCTCTCTCTCTTTGTCGATCTCACCCTCTCTCTCTTTGTCGCTCTCACTCTCTTTGTCGCTCTCACTCTCTCTCTCTTTGTCGCTCTCTCTCTCTTTCTCCCTCTCTGTAATTGTATGCACAGATAGATGTTATATAATATTATATGAATTAAACCGCTACGTACGATTAAAGTCTTATGTATGTCTTTCTTAAGGACAGATTGTAAGATTAGGCGCTTATTACACTTTTTTTTTAAAAACGCATGCAGAAACGGAGAGACAGACAAACAGACAGACACCCACTCTCGCACACATACACGCACACAAACAGACTCCCACTGCACAGTACACACGCTGTCAGCCAAAAAATACACAACAGTAAAATATAGACAGTGAGAGACAGAGACAGACTAACAGAAACACACCCACTCTCGCACACATACAGGCACACAAACAGACTCCCACTGCACAGTACACACGCTGTCAGCCAAAAAAATACACAACAGTTAAATATAGACGACATTCGCCCTCGTTTAAATATATTATTCTCACGCCTCGTACACGTCATAACAGAATAACATGGCTTAACGTAGCATGTTACATTACTTTATTAATTACAACAGTGAAATGGAGGCACCTTAACACGGCGAATTAATTGTTTGTTTGTTTCTTTAATTTAACGTCTAAGTGATTTTAGACTTGATGGGAACAGGGGGAAATATTAAACAAATAATGAATGGTCATAATGAAGGGGAAAAGGGATTAAACAAAGTACACAAAACTGCATGAACAATTAAACAATCAAATTTTAAAAATAATTAGAAATTATACTAATTACGTCCAATATAACTACTAACCAATCCTTGTAAAATAATCTTCATGATTTACAGGATCCAGCGGGCTGTAATAAGCCGAATCAGGATCATTATATCTCATATAATTATGTAATTCAATGTTCTGAATTTATACATATATATATATATATATATATATATATATATATATATATATATATATATATATATATATATATATATATATATATATATATATATATATATGTATAAATTCAGAACATTGAATTACATAATTATATGAGATATTTATATATATATATATATATATATATATATATATATATATATATATATATATATATATATATATACGGTCCTGATTTGGCTCGGAAGAGTCTGCTGGACCTAAAGCAATAATAATGTAATGTAATGTAATGTAATGTCGGTAAAGCCATCGTGAAAATATATGTATAGTATATTTATACATATATATATATATATATATATATATATATATATATATATATATATATATATATATATATATATATATATATATATATATATATATATATATATATATATACTATATATATACGGCGAATTAAGAAAACCATAACATAAAATCTTCATTTGCTTTGAGTTTCGGAACATATTTGTCACCCATAAAGGACACACGCGGAAAACTTGGGTCACGTCGCGTTCTGGGTCGGTGAAAGCTTGGCAGAAGTAGTGCAATTCCACCCAGTGTATTCTATGTAGCAATAGAACCTACCCAACAACTTCTCCAAAATCTTGGGACAAAACTTAAACCCACGGGCCGATCATACTATATACAATGGCTCAAATGTTATGATAGCCAGAGCAGTGTTAACGCCCAGCCAGAAGCAAATGTATGCATATATGTGCATAGACAATGCATTCTGAGTCTCTCTCTCCAGTCTATTCCCTTACCCCTAACTGTTCCACCCGACTGTTGCTGTCCTGTCGTTGTCGTTTCTATGTACTCTCCTTATGCGCAACGAGCCTGCTTCGGGATGGATATCTGCGCGTTAGAAGTGGACCTCATCATCATTGTCATCATCATCATCATCATCATCATCATCGTCATCATCATCATCATCATCATCATCATCATCATCATCATCATCATCATCATCATCATCATCATCATCATCATCATCATCATCATCATCATCAACATCATTGTTAAAAATTATAATAATTGACATGTAGTCATACATACTTAAATAAATAGAAAGGGTGATTATAGTTTATGATAATTATACTATAGTAAGAAAACCCTGAAGTTTAGTCAGTCACAAATTAATTTATTAGAAACATGCGGAACCAAAGGGAAACTACTCCGATGGACTTACTTTATAAAATAAGTCAGACTCCGTTGAACTGTCGTAGAGATGGCGGCATGAATCTCCGTCGGTAAAGGCATCGTGAAAATACAGTAGCTGCATTTGTTGCAGGTAATCATGAATACTTTAATAATGTTTGAGTGAGGCTGGATAACAACTAGTATATTTGGTTTAAAAAAACGTTAGTGTAGATACATTATATAATAAGATGAACGCTGAAACATGACTGGTGATTAGTACTAGTAGTGTAAACAAGTGTTACATGTTTTGATTGCACTTCGAACTATATTTGTTGCTGTTTGTTTTGTCATGGTGGGAAATGTGTTTCCTTTTTTTTTAATGTATTTCTTTGACGGATGCGTGTAAAAGGAAAGAGTTATTATTATTAATGGAATGTTGTTAAGATGGTAGAAGAGGGACTGAGCAAAGAAAATGCAAATGTTAATTTTTTGGTGTGACGTCTGACTTTTGAGTTTAATGTGAGTAGGGAATAATTAAATGGTTATTGGTTTATGAGGAATATAAGGAAAGATAAGTCTTAGGAATATGAGGAAAGAGGAATAATCAAGGAATGAATAATATGAGAGAACAGAATAGTTCAGTAATAAGTGTTTCGTTTGAATCAGCTTCTCAGTCTGGGAGAAGGCTGATGTGGTGTGTCCGAGGCAGCCCTAGTCTACGGGTGCAGGTCGACAACCACTGGGACGTTGAGGACAGGCAGGCGAGCAGTCCTACGTCCGCAGCGAGAAGGCCTGACCGCTGTGTGTGCCTTCGCTGCAGTTTCTAGGCCGTCGTCTTGGAACTACAATTCAACCCGTCATCTAGAGACGCTTCATAAGGAACTTGAAGGTCTAAAGGCGTGGTTTTGTGTAGTACTACAGAACAGTGAGTACAAGGAAAGTGAATATTCCTCATGAAATAGTTCCTCTGTAGAGACTTGAACTCTTGCAAAAGACTGGTGTACGTTGGAGAGATCTTCTTATTTCTAGGGGAAGAAATGGGTGGTTGCTTTATTAGTTGTGTTATTGTTTAAATGTGTGGTAATTAGTTATTAAATTGCGTACCTAGAGTAAACACATTTGACTACGGTATCCTTAGTGCTTTATTGTGTGAAAAGGGGAACGGATGCTTGAGAGACGTCTTGCATGCATCTGCTTTATTGGATAGGAGTTGAAACATATTAAGATCTTAGGACAAGAAGTATAATTCATTTTTCGTCGGCATCCCGCTCCTTAACAATCATCATAATCATGATCAACATCATCATCATCACCATCATCATCACCATCATTATCACCATCATCATAATTACATGTATTATAAGCATCATCGTCATCATAGACTATAAAGAACACCAGTCTCACTGTCCTCTGGGTAATCTGGGCCAACATTGAACCACTTGTCCTTAACGGTCACGAAATTGGACGTTAAACTCTGCTCCGAACCCGCAACCGCTGTAACACGAGGTCGACGACTTTCTGCTAAAAGACTGAACGAGTCTATAGTCCCATTTGATTAATTAATTAATTAATACACCTGCAGGCTGCAAGAAAAGATCTTGCGACATTGATTGCACTTAGTTGGCATTTTCAAGTCATGGGACTTCAGCACACTGATCAGTCACAAGCTGCTGGGGAACACACCAGAACTTTTTTAGTTAAAAAAAGGCGTTACGCTAACCTATCGGTCGTTTGGGAGTTGAAAGGCGCTAGGACCTCCCTTTTCTCTAAGCCTGCTTTTTGAGGAAGGAGGGGAAGGGGTAGAAATAAAGAAGGATGGGGCGGCCTAATCTTCTCTCCCTTGTTGCCTTACCTTTCCTTGTTCTAAACAGATCCAGGTAGACTACCCATTCACAGCTTGGCGGACTGAGTGAGGTGTGTTTGTACGCTAGTTTCATTTTTTGGGGTGTCGTATGGTCACCCCTCGAAGTAGCCTACTAACCCCGCTGGACGCTAGCTGCGTAGTGAACATGAAACGTTTCTAGCGTACTGCGTCATCCACACTAGTCTACACTCGAACTAGTCAGGTTTTAAAAAAATATATATACATAAAAGAATCAGTTAATCCTGAATAGCGCGCTTACGTTCTAAGAGCTGCTCAAGGCGCTGGCTGCAATCAGGATCGAACTCGATCCGCCCATGCCCACGCCAGGCCAGCATTGCACCCGCGTCCCTCTGCCGCTTCTGAAAGGCGCAGCTGCCTCTGATGTTCAGTATACATAGCCTACTTACGGTGCTCGTTGTTGTAGGTAAGTCGGGTAATACTCTGAAATAGGGAGGAATCGGAACGAGGCAAATGGCGGTCTATCGCTCCTCCGTTGGAAGCCCTATCTCGAGAACCACTGGAACATTACAGCGACCTGCCTGCCCTGCCATCACATTTCCCCCACCGCAAAGGTCAAGGTCATTGGAGTCATCTGGTTGCTAAACCCCTTTAGTTCAATATCTCAAACAAACGGGTAGTGATTTTGTTGAGTTTTGTTTTACGGGTACTTCAAATCACGGGCCATCCTTCTGTCCTGTTGTCGGACAGCAGTCGGTGGGTCCGGCACTCCGAAGGTCGCTGTTTTGTTCAAAGCATACTTTTGGCATTTTCTCAAGAATAACTTAACCCAAATTCACCCAAAATGTTTTTATTTTGATGTTTTAACTTTGTGGACACTTTAACTACCACTAAGCATGTTGGGTTCATTCGTCTGTCAAAGGTCAATCACTATGCTTCACCATTTTCCAAAACACGTTGTGGACTGTATGTAAAAATAGGTTCATCCGATTTTGATAATTTGGGGCTAGCAGATTGTTGAGCTCGTGGCCTATAAGACTGTTACGTTGAAACGCGAAGGATAGTATGTCTGAAACGCGCACGATAGATCTAATCGTTTCGTTTTGCAAAGTATTCAATAATGGAGTGTATTTACCTTTGATTTGAGTTTGCGTTGTTGTTAGAAGAAGCTTTGTATAACGTTGATAATTTTTGTTAGTCGATATTATTGGAGAATTCTCTAGATCTGCTTGTTTACTATCGATCGAAGTTTCGCGATATTTGAGAACATTCTTGGACAGAAAGAATGTGGTATGACGTAAGTCAGTGATGACGAAGTTTCATTTGATTGGTTGTAGTGCGTCATTCTGCCGTGTTCTAAATTGTTCTGAAGTATGAAGAGACTCTATAAGTGCCGCACTGTTTCAAAAGAGTTGTTGATAGTGTGTTGAAAGTAAAAAGTTGAGAGTGGAAAAAGCGATTGTATGCAGTGTTGATGTATGCTGAATAAAGTTGGAAAACTACATACGAAGACTTTGCCTTGTTGCTGTGTGAGCAGGCTGCGTGGATAAACGAATCTGAGTTACACCTATCAGGATTTCAAGCATCGGGGCTGAAACAAATACTGATAGAGAAAACAACATCAATCGAGTGTAACAAAGACCATGTTTTTCCTTTGCTTCGTTATGATAAGGCCGAGTTACAACATCGCCAACAAATGAACACTTTTAGAAAATGCTTATTTTATGGGCTAGAAATACATTTGAATTATTTGCCATCTTCTTTTGTTGAGTTTAATGTGCAGTCGTTTAAGTTTACTTTAATGGCATAATTATTAGGGATATCCTTCCCGTAATTTTTAATTTTATATCATTTATTATATTTTTTTGGTAGTGTGCGGATAGTCACCTGCTGCTTAATCTGTGTTTCCATTCTTCATGTCAAGAAGAGTGTGAAAATGAATAACTTCCCTTTTTCGTTTTGCCTTTGAAAGGTTAATCACGTGTATGTTTGTATTTGTCGAAATATAGGCCTACGTGTCCCACATTATACAATAATTTGTTTAGAGTGGCGACGACAGACTGATCTATGGGCGTTATATCGTATTTAGTGTGTTTTTTAAATTTTACTTTTATAAATGATAATCTGTATTGGAAGTTAAGGTTAGGTATCCCCATGTGCAGTCAGCTCCCAATTGGGGACACTTACGCTTTTTAGACGTCATGACGGATTGGTGACGAAACATTTTGCTACCAGCCTCTTTGAGCTCAATCTACCTTTTTTTCGTTTTTTTTTCCTCATGTATATTGAACTGTCATCCCAAAATTGTACTTTACTCGTTTAAACAAAAATATTTTAGGTTATGATTGTCTATGAAAGTGGGACCGGAGTTCAATGAAATCATCCTAGACATAAGCCTGATTGGAAGCTACCCTTCTGGGTTAAAGGTCAACATTGGAAAGATTTATCTCCCCTTCTGTTCTACCTATGGTTTATATTTGTGGAATTGTGCCATACATACATATGGCCATTTCTCAGCTCGTCAGTGTATCAGCTGGGCTTGTTGAAAACCAAGTATCTGATTGTGAATAGCATACGAAGATGTTTGAGTGAAGTCCGGAGGTAAAGCATCTTCATGTGAAACAAATATGCACAAATTGGCTGGTGGGCAACAGAAATGGGAAAGGAACCTATCTTTTTTTTTCTTATTTTATTTTATTTTATTTACTTTATTGTCCCTTTTTTCATAGGGAAATTGTGGGCCGCCTCCCCTGGGGAAAGCGTAGTCGCAGACTGTGGCGCGCCCAAACCCAACCTACCTAACATTAGTTGCGATTTTTTTTAATTTTGCTCAAACCGGAGTACCCGGAGAAAACCCCCCAGAGACGTTGCCCGAGTCGAAAGTAAATAATATTCGGAGAAACATAACGCCCAGATGCTGGATCGAACCCACACCTGTCAGGCGCCATTGGTTTCTGGCTTGTGGACAAGTCAAGTTAGTCCCGTCTTAGCCCACTTGGCCACTACGCTCGCCACTTTTGGAAAGAGACTTAATATACACAATTATTGATAAAATCTAGGGTTGCAGTCTGGGTTAGTTTTAACGGGGTTATAAAGAGCGACTTGTTTAGTACAGATTCTATCCCATAAATGAAAGAAAATGGCCGCCCGTCCGTCCGCACAATGCCAACACACGGGACGTGGACCTTTTAGCCTATTCATTCAGATCATCGTTTTCTTTTAAACTGATAAACCTTGATCACGCTGCCTTGACAGATCCTTTTAACATTCACAGTGAGTGTTGCCCGACTGAAAAAATAAGTTTACATAAAAAATATAACTCTTTGGAAAGTTAAAATGAATACATTCCGTAGTGTTGTGCCTATTAATGGCAATAGTCGTTGGTTAGCTAGCCAACATTTTGGAGCTAAAAATAGCAGCTACAAAAGCCGGTAAGACTAAGAGACAGAAGCAATACGAAATTGTTGCTCGGTTAGGTTTTTCGTGTTAGGTTTTACAGATGGTTCGATATTAGATTCTTTAGATAGTGGATCGGCCTTTATCATTCCTGCATTATTAGATGATGATGTATTACATCATTCACAGATAACAGCAGTTGTGAAGATTATTGCAATTACGCCTATTTGTAGACTTTTATAGATTGGTGTGAATCTTTCCCTTTCATTCCATTTTGTTATAAGGTTTCTTAATTGTGTTTCGATTAATATTGTTGTTGCTCTCAATTAATGTCTACTATCATCCGAAGACAATAGACAATAAATAAAATGAATAGACAATAAATGAAATATTGATTGATTGATTCGTGTTACGTTGATAAAATAGATCCTACCCGCGTTTTTCATTCAGAAATAGGATCATACGGCAATGGTATCGATGTACCGTTAAAAACAGCAGAAATCCCTCTCTGTCAGAACCTAAATGGAAAATCCAAATTTTGCGGGTTGTTTCAGAAACGATAGCCCACTTCATCATTTTGTAATGTCATAACAATGCGATATTTAGGATCAAAACCCGTTTTCGCCAAAAGTAAACAGAGCCTTCCAAATGGGACCTTTTAAGTGAACATCAAGGGCTACTCATTGACTAGGTGCAACAATATCAGTTAGGATTGAGCGCAGGGCCAGAACACTTACTCGTAGGCCTCACTATAAAAATCAAACTCTATCTCTTAAGGTCTGACATTTCCGTTTCAGACTTCAGAATTTATGTTTTACCATCCATGCTCTAGGAACAACGACTTTATAACTAACACGCACTCGTAATCTGCTCTTCAGCAAGAATACTGCACAGAGCCATCAGCACAGGAGTTGTGCTATTTATTGCGTCTGTTGTGTCAGTGCATTGCTCGTACACCGCAAAATACTACAACAAACACTCAAAGCAACACACCCGTTATCACTTCAAACGATGCCAACTCCAAATTCACTTCGAATCTATTCCAAAATGCAGCCACAAAATAATGCAGTTTCCGAATTCCTTCACCCATGTTAAAAATGGAGACAGGCTCCTTGCAAGACGTTCCGGCGCTGTGATTGGTCGAAATCACTATACTTCGACCAATCACAGCGCCGGATAGTTTTGAAGGAGCCTGTCTGCATTTGTGGCAGCATTTTGGGACTACACCCAATGTGATTTTGGAGCTGACATCGTTCGAAGTGATAGGAATGTGTTACTACTGAGTTTTTGTGATTCTTCGGCACACTCCGTTTTAGCTTGAAGTGGACATAAAACGACACGATGACATGATCAAAGTGGTAAAGAAACAGAAAATACGATAGTATGGCCACGTCATCAGAGCATCAGGCCTTGCAAAGACCATACTTCAAGGCACCGTGCAAGGAGGCATAAGAAGAGGGAGACATTAAAAAAAAAGATTGGAAAACAACATTCGAGAATGGACTGGCTTGACACTGAGCGAAGCCATGAGGGTTGCTGATGACAAAGAAAGATGGAGTACGCTGGTTAAACGATCATCTGTGGTGCCCCAAAGACTTTCAAGTTACGGGAAAGGATAGGATAGGATAGGATAGGATAGGACATAAAATGTAGGAAAGGCGTTTGTTTGGAAGCATTGGCTGAAACGAAGTGTCAAGAGGAACACCTTGGTAGAGAGTGACCGATGAAGAGAGGGCACGAAGTTACACCAGGGAAAGAAGACAAATAGGAGCCTGTTGTTACACTCTGTTTGATGTTGGTGTTTTCTATCAGTATCTGATTCAGCCCCGATGCTTGAATTCCTGATAGTTGTGTAACTCAGATTCGTTTATTCACACAGCCCGTCCAAACAGCATACAATTCACAAAGTCGACGTATGAAGTTTTCCACTTTTATTCAGCACACATCAACAACTGCATACAATTCTCAATTCAACTCAACAACTTTCACAGCAACTTTCCAAATCACTATCAACAACTTTACTCTCTCAACAGCGACTCGGCTCACGATTAAATAACCTCTCTCTTTTCTGGAACAATATGGTACATGGTAGAAATGACGTACTGCCACCAATCGAACTAAAGATCGTCATCACTGGCTTACGTCATTACACATTTTCTCTACTTCCGGGAACATTCACGACCTTCGATATCCATCCGGAAATTTCTATCAAGAGTAAACACGCATATCCAGAAGATTCTCAACTAATATCGACTAACGCAAATTATCAACGTTATACAAAGCCTCTCCTAACAACAATGCAAACTCAAATCAAAGGTAAATAAACTCTATTATTGAATACTTTGCAAAACGAAACGATTAGATCTATCGTATACGTTTCCGACGTACTACCATTCGCGTTTCAACGTAACACCTGTGGATTGCGTAATGTAGACCTATGAGGTTAACAAAACCGCCCGCAGTTGGGGAGATGCGTACCCTAGTGAAGAAGCATGTCATAACGTTTGCATCCCGTGGACATTAAATAACAGCCTGTGTGTGCATCTCAGATGCGTCATGTCTGAACATTGTAAACAGTAGTGTATATCTTAAGGGTAGGAAACGGGGGTGGGTCTGAAGCAGGCAAAGTGACCTGTCAGACTGTCAGGCATGAGTATAGAATCTAATAATTCTAACAAACTTTGTGCACCCAACATGAGAAGTCTACTGTAATTAAAACGTGTAACCTTCAGATTATAAATGACACCAAATGTTAAGATTATAAGATTATTAATGACACCAAATGTTAAGATTATAAGATTATAAATGACACCAAATGTGGGTGCTTTCATTTCCCCCCCCCCCCCCCCATGTCGCAAAACTGTTGATGTATAGTGTTCGTTTGTTTTCTTTTCTAGTTGCGTTTCGGTTACAAGTAAAGGTCCTGGTCGTATGCAAGAGAGTGCGCGCTGAATGGACAACAATGTGATGAATGTCTGTCCGGAATGAGATTTTATGGCGTAAAACATTCAGTGCGCTTCTTTTTCTATTTCTGTAGGCTAAGCCGCCACATGACCGGGGCAAAGCCGCCACGTGATCGGGGCATGCCCCTAATCCAATGGACGACGTGTCTCCGAAGAGGTCCACATTTACCCTCAGACAGGGGCTGATTCGTTGATCTTCCCCGACGCTATCTTTGCCCTCTTTGAGCAGAACAGATTAGCTCGGGGTCATCCGGGCTAGCCAGGCTCATCACCCGGGTCCTGCTCCGATCCTACTTGATTAGTTGCGCATCGACCGTGCTAACACTGGGCCATATATACCCCGAAGGTAAAAACTAATGCACCGGTTCTGAACTTCCACGCTTGGGAAGTGAGGAAGAAGAAGCGAGTGTGCTTTGATCCATGTAATTACTTTGATTTTGTTGTTGTTTTCGCCATTTTACTCCCAAATCCTTGTGCACGTTTCTTACTGGGTTATCACACTTGGGAGGGGCGCAGCAGCAGAGCGGGCTAAAACAACTAAAATTATCGATTTATATATAAAGCCGTGGCCACGTCACCAGATCATCAGGTCTTGCAAAGACCATCCTGCAAGGCACAGTGCAAGAAGGTAGAAGAAGAGGGAGACCGAAAAAGAGATGGGAGGACAGCATTGGAGAATGGACTGGTTTGACACTGAGCGAAACCATCAGGGTTGCTGAGGACAGGGAAAGATGGAGTACGCTGGTTAAACGATCATCTGTGGTGCCCCGTACGACCTCCGAGTTATGGGATAGGATAGGATAGGATAGGATAGGATAGGATATAAAGCCGTACTTATGAAAGAGGTTGTTTGTGGTAGGGCACTCGACTGGCTCGCCGATGACTCAGGTTTGAATCCCGTAGTGGGTGAAATAAAAGTGCGCCATTTTCACTGTACGTCTTGGCAGCATGATTGCTCTGGTGGTTCAGTGTTGATTTAGGTTCTTAAACCCCTTCTTTCCTGGGACGGTTATCCCTGTCTGCCATATCGCCAATGGTGGGTGAGGACGTTAAACTTCGATGTTACTTCACTAATTTTTTGGGGGGTGGGGTGGGAAGGGCTAATAATATTTTTTTTCAGATGGGGCAATGCTCACTGTAAATTTGGAAAAGGATCTGTGACGGTAACGTATATAATCTTAGTTTCATTTCATATAGTCATAACTGTTTGATTTTTTTTAAATTATTATTTTAAAAAAAAAAATCAATCTTTCTTGGAGTACTGTTGGGAGGTATTGTTTGATTCTGTCATGAGTTTTGCCCGCCTGCAAACGAAGAGAGCTTAGCTCGAAAATTTGCTTTGGGTCGTTTTAGTCTTGTCTTTGCCTTTACAAATGAGCATTCTTTTTGGCTTATGTACTCGCTTGTTTCTCATTATTGTAAAGTTTGAATGCTTGCAGTCCTCTCTGACAATACTGAATGCTATATGTGCTCTTTTCCCCAGATTGCCAATTAGGCTTAAAGCGCGGTGATCTATAACTAACATACACGGTCATATATTTCACCCACTTTCACTCACACAACAAGCACACATCTATCACTCAAAACATGTGGTGTAAAGGCAGGGCGATCGTTAGTAGAAGACCGAAGACCCTCGAATACCGAAAGAAAATAACATTTTTATTTACTGCATCCAATACCGTTATTGAAGGGAGGGAGGGAGGGAAGAAACAGTAGTACCCGGAGAAAACCCTCAGTGACCTGACCCAGAATAGTCTCGTTCCTAAGTCACATAAGTTCGTACCCCTTGCGGGAATCAAGCCCGCGACCTTCAGCAGCACAAGAAACTGGTGACTAAAGCACTGTGCCACGAGGCCACTCGGTTAATGAAATATTCTTATAGACCTTACATGTGTGTTAACATTTGGTTTAGGCTAATGGCCTGTCTTAAATTAATAGGAACGTTCGGGGAGGTTCAAAAACTTGTTTTTCGAGGTTCTCATATCCCGAACCTAGGTTGCTGAACCTTTTTTTTGTGTGTGTCCAAAGGGTTCAGGAACCTAGGTTCGGGACCTGATAATCTCGAAAGAAAGGTTCTGAGGAGGAAAGAAGAAAGAAAGAGAAAGAGAGAGAGAGAGACAGAGAGAGAGAGAGAGAGACAGAGACAGACAGAGACAGAGACAGAAAGAAAGAAAGAAAGAAAGAAAGAAAGAAAGAAAGAAAGAAAGAAAGAAAGAAAGAAAGAAACAACAAAAAAACAACAGTTACACTCGTTATTGTTTTGTTTTTTTTAATCAGTAGTTGATTCAGCCCCGATGCTTGAATCCTGATAAGTGTAACTCGGATTCGTTTATCCACGCAACCTGTTCACTCAGCATCAAGGCAGGAGTCGTCGTATGAAGTTTTTCAACTTCATTCAGCGTATTGCATCAACAACTGCATACAATCGCTCAATCGCTTTTCACCTTTTTAAAAAAAAAATTCAACTCTCAAACAGTGCGGCACCTATTATGCTACAATAATATAGTTTCTCTATACTCCAGATGCAGAGAACGTTCGAATATTCCAGCGTGACGCAATTATAATCAATCAGTTTAAAGTTCGTCATCACTGTCTTACATCATACAACTTTCTTTACGGTCCAAGAATTTCTCAGCTATCAGTAGATCTATCTAGACGCTTCGATCGATAGTAAACAAGCAATCCTAGAAAATTCTCCAAAAATATCGACCAACGAAAATTATCAACATTATACCAAGCTTCTTCTAACAACAACGCAAAATCAAATCTAAGGTAAATACACTCCGTTATTGAATGCTTTGCAAAACAAAACAATCGGATCTATCGTGCGCGTCTCACACGTACTATCGTGCGCGTCGTAAGCGTAACAAAAACACACAAGCGAACAAATACATAGGAAGAAGACAGTAGACTATAGATGAGATTTAGTTGGAGCCCTAGGATGAGAATGAGAAGACAACAACAACATAACAACAATAACAACAGCAACATCAGTCTCTCTCTCACACACGTTTTTATAAAATATGTATTTAACCGTTCTTTTATAGCGCTATTCTAGCACAAGAACTGCTCAAGGCGCTGTTCGATACAGGATATAACTCAAGCCGCCTTAGGCGCCCACTTGCAGACTTTTGGCGCATTGCCTGGCGCCCAGACACTCCGAGCACAATCCTGGACACTTGCTACATCATGTTGTCACTAATCGGTCTGTACTAGAAAAAGGACAAATAGTGGAAGTTTTTTTGTGGTTTTATTTTGTCGGTCTTAATGCCGCAAGACCCTCAACCATAAACATAACGTGTAGCGAATGTTTTATCATTTAATCGCGCTCTACTTCACCCAAGTATGCACAGTACTAACACACCTGTTTTCTCAATTACGCTCAAGTCGTCTACACAAAAAAATGAACCCTCCCCACTTCATAAACCGAATGAATGAGTCCCTCCATTACCAAGACGTAGGGCGAGTGTCTCAGTTTCAAACGGTAAACATAGAACAGAGCGTAATATAAGAGCGAAGTTATCAGGTCTTATAGTTTTGGGTTTGCTTTTATTGACAGACGCGATGACATTGTACATTGGAGGTGAAGCTGTGTTTTGAAGTCTCCTACACTGCACATTTTGGAATCGCAGAAGCCTTCGGATGAAAGTACAAACGGAGGCCTAACCTGTGCACTGTACACCCATTTCATGGCATTGACATTAAAACAGAATACAAAATACAGAATTTATTCAGCCAAATGAGAACATACATTGCTCCGATGTTGGTACAGTCCCACACACATACATACTCCACGCTACACCTTGTAAGACTTCAATTAAAAGATCTTGCATACATAGTTGCAGCATTAAGCGCAATCGCAATGGACATTTCAAGTATTAAATATGGACATGTTTGTATACTATATCACAGACAAGCTTCGAAAAAATCTAATACACACACACACACACCACACACACACACACACACACCACACATACTCACACACACGCGCTCTCTCTCTCTCACACACACACGCCCCCCCTCCCCCCCAACACCTATACTGAAAGGTAAATCATATGTAAAGGTAATGCATATTTAAAGAACACTGTTACATTAAAATATATCATGGAAAAAAAAGAAGAAATAATCATGCATGTGAATAAAAGTAACGTTGACTTTATAAACATCTCCTCTCTCTCTCTCTCTCTCTCTCTCTCTCTCTCTCTCT
This sequence comes from Oncomelania hupensis, assembly GCA_036898135.1. NCBI lineage: Eukaryota > Metazoa > Mollusca > Gastropoda > Littorinimorpha > Pomatiopsidae > Oncomelania > Oncomelania hupensis. The sequence goes on from CM072512.1 coordinate 14,886,066, forward strand.
CTCTCTCTCTCTCTCTCTCTCTCTCTCTCTCTCTCTCTCTCTCAAGTTCAAGTTCAAGTTCAAGTTCAAGAATACTTTATTATCTCAACAGAGAAATTATGACATACAATTGCTGATCGGTATGTCTGCACAAGGATTAGTCCAACACACTCTCTCTCTCTCTCTCTCTCTCTCTCTCTCTCTCTCTCTCTCTCTCTCTCTCTCTCTCTCTCACTCTCTCTCTCTCTCTCTCTCTCTCTCTCACACACACACAAGCCATAAACACATATACTCGAGCCCATACACGCACACACTCAAGTATACTTACACCTCACATTCGTAAGACTTGGCTAAATCAATACATTTAATATTTATGAACATACATTCAACCTTAAAATTATAAGGGGGGAAAATGCACATCATGAAAAGAAATAAACGATGATAAATACCGTACACACACACACAATGCCATCAAACCAAATGTCAAGAGAAAGATCCTGACGCTCATGTCCTGGACGGGTGAGTGAATACCAGCTACATAGGTACACCCAGCACGCACTATGCCCCTGTCCTCCCCAACCCAAGATCTTGTTCACGTGTCTGGAGCATCGGACGAAGCGCCTAAGGTTGCAAGCGGACCCTTCGGGCGGCTTGAGTTAGATCCAACGCCTTGGGCTGCTCTTGAGGTTAGTTAGTTAGTTATTCATTGCTTCCAGGGTCCAGCGGACTGCAAAGCGCCGAATCAGGACCACAAAATCAAGACCACAACTTCGCTGAAAGAGGACTCACCCCTAATCCGCATAAAAGATCTGCCGAAACAACCCTAGTGGTAGCACTGAAGGCAATCCACCAGCCGGTCACTTTACAATAAAGACATCCCACGCAGGGGACGCTGAGGCTATACTCTAATTTATCGAACCCCCATTTACAAAAACAAAATAAAATACAATCATTATAAAATATCAACAAAAAACATACATATAAAATGCTTACATTGCCCTATAATAACATCATAGAAAGCGTCCAATATTTCCAAGCTGATAGAACAGACCTCACACGCAAATGAGGAGTCTTGTCCCAGAAGAGTTTTCAAGAAAAAAGGTAAGTGACTGGTCTAGCGAAAACGAAGATAGTATAGTAGATCGATAGAACAGAGTAGGAATGAGATAGAACAAAGGAGAAAGACGGCGACAGTGGGAATTTAAAGCACTAAATTTCCAGAAAGTGGGGATACTATTTATACTGAAACCCCCGGCACCCCTACGGGGGGAATAATAATAATATCAATAATAATAATAATAATAATCCTATCCTATCCTATCCTATCCTGTCCCATAACCCGAAGGTCGTAGGGGCACCACAGATGATCGTTTAACCAGCATACTCCATCTTTCTCTGTCCTCAGCAGCCCTCATGGCTTCGCTCAGTGTCAAACCAGTCCATTCTCGAATGTTGTCCTCCCACCTCTTTTT
>CM072512.1:14892516-15160016 GCA_036898135.1 Oncomelania hupensis
TTTATTCTTAATTGGGTCTTCCCGAGACCAGCCGAGACGAGACAGGAGATCGGGCGTCACGGCGAGCTCTTTCGTTTCTGAACTGGGTCTATTTTTAGCTGCGTCGAAACTGACATACCTGACAAAGTTACGTTAGCAACAATGGCGGCCTTCGATCGTGAATTGAAAACTGCAGAAGATTTTGGCGTTGATCTAGCGCTGTATGTCCTAAGCGAGAACGAAGGGGCAGCAGAAAGAGAAAGAAAGCAAAAGGCAACACTTCCCTATGTGTTGCAAAGGCACCAGCAAGGTGCATTTCATGCACTGGTGCAAGAGTTGGCTGAACAGCTAGCTCAGTGGCTATTCAATGATTTATTATTTTTACTGATTCAGTATTTTCACTGTTCTCCAGTCTAAATTAAGTTTGGATTTGGTGCACCTACTTATTTTAAGTGTTGTAGTATTTCTTTAGATCAGTTGTCATTGACATTGATAGATTTTTCAGCAAATCAAAATAGTGTCTCGGGCAGGTTTGCTGCGCACGAACGGCAAGACAAAAGGCCGGCCCGCGACACGGCGAGACACGTCTCGAAGTTCTCGCCGATCCTGTCTCGGATTGCTCGCCGAGCCTAGTTAAGGGCAAGGATGGTTCGGGTGTCTCGCCGAGACTGTCTCGGGTGTCTCGCCGAGACAAGGTTCGGGTTTGTCTCGGCCAGTTAAGCTAGGGCTTTACAGTTATTTTCTGCTGAGGGCGATAATACAGAACAAAGAAATGGAAGAAAAAGGGTGGGGGGAGTGAAGCGGGGAGTGAGGGTGGATGGAAGCTGAAGCGAATAATGGAAGATGAGGAGGGAGACGACGATGACTCTTCCTCTGTTACCATCATCGTCGTCACAATTCGGATGAGAGTATAAACCGAGGTGTGTCGCATACCTTCCATCATAACGGACTTTAAAGATCCTGACGCTCATGTCCTAGACGGGTGAGTGCCGGTGACAAGAACACACCCAGCATGCACCTAGGTCCTTCTCCCCCATCCCTGGCTGCCCAGGATTGTGCTCAGTTGTCCGGGCGTCAGACCATGCGCCCAAAGGCTGCGGGTGGGCGTCTAGGGCGGCTTGAGTTAGATCCTGTATCGGCCAGCGCCTTGAGCAGCTCTTGAGCTGGAAAAGCGCTATATAAGAACGATTAAATAAATAATAAAATAAATAAATTCACAAAATCTCCACAGAACTTATATTCAGGGTGCTAATGCGTATGACAGGCCGTGGTAACAGTGGGGGAAACCCATACATACTCAGGCTGTGTTGACGTTCTCAGCTTGATTCCACGCGCGATGCTGATATTATACAGATCGTACGGATAGTTGGTGACTGTGGTACGAGACGGTGATTACCCTTACTGCATGGTGGTTATATATATATAGAACCTGTGACCTGTGAGTGTGTTCATCAAACCTTCCCCCTACCTCCCAGCCCTCCTTTACCATCCTCACACCTCCTATACCTCCCTAATGGCTTGTCTTAATTGGAATGTTCGGGAAATGGTAAGGGGAGGTTCAACTTTTTTTTTCTCGAGGCTCTCACATCCCGAACCTAGGTTCCTGAACCTTTTTTTTTGTGTCCAAAAGGTTCAGCAACCTAGGTTAGGGATCTGAGTACCTCGAAACAAAAGTGTTTGAAACCTTCCCGAACCTTCTACGAACCTTCCAGCTAAGACAAGCTATAACCCTTTCTAACCCATTGCCCTACGTCATATCACCGTCATATCACCGTCATATCACCGACCATTAAAAAAAAAGAATAGCGGCTAGGTATTCATTAGTCAAGATCGCTGTTTATCCTCTGTAACGTGTGTTTCCCATTATTCCGCTACAATAAACTTTGTGCCGCTGTCCTGGCTGGGTTAATAAGGTTATAATGTAGACAGTCAACCCGAAAGCGAAGCTGACCCCAATCTAGAGTGTCGCATGCTTGTTGAGGACCTCCGCCCATACACATAACCTATGCTTCACAGATCTCTGACATTCAGCTACCGTGGAGGTGGCCTGCTCAGTGGAAACTGCAGCCTCACGTCATTTTTTTTTCTTCTTCCCGCACTGAGCATGCTTCATCAACAGCGATAGTGACTGTTGTAGAAGCGTTCAAAAGTGAGGCAGAGTTTTTCTACTCTTAAATCGGCTTGCTGCCAAACCCAAGAAGCAAACAACGTTGGTGATTGTAATAATAATGATAATGATAATGATAATAATAATAATAATAATAATAATAATAATAATAATAATAATAATAATAATAATAGTGTAGGGTAATGGTAGTCCAATAGCCTTGTGGCCGTAGGGGAGCGTGATGTTGGAGATCACACTTATCTTGGGCCAGCGTAATGAGGATGATGCCATCTCTCTCCCTCGCTGCTTTACCTTCCCCACCCTTAAGAGAGTAGGTACTCAGTCACAGTTGAGTCAACTGGGGGCGTTGTTATTTGTCGCTTCACGTTTTGCGGTCACACATCCAAGTGCTAACCGCACTGAACGATGCTTAACTTGCGACACAGTAGCGAGTGCTCTAACCTCTGCGCTATCCGACACCCCGATAATAATAATAATAATAATAATAATAATAATAATAATAATAATAATAATAATAATAATGTTACATTCGCGCTTTACTCCCAAAACACCAATCAGGCTCAAAGCGCGGCGATCTGTACCAACATACACGTTCACATGTTTCACAACCCCTTGGTGTCATGAGCAATCTTGCCACTGTAGATTGTTCTAAACTATAAAGGGAAAAGGGAAAGCCCCAGTTGAAAACCTGTCTTGCCTTTGTAGGCATGACTGATTCACTGGAGTGCCGGGGGTTTCAGTATAAATAGTATCCCCACTTTCTGGAAATTTAGTGCTTTAAATTCCCACTGTCGCTGTCTTCCTCATTTGCTCTTTCCCATTCCTGATCTGTCCTATCACTCTGCTATACTATCTTCTTCTTCGCTAGATCAATGACCTACCTTTTTTCTTGAAAACTCTTCCTGGACAAGACTCCTTGTTTGTGTATGAGGTCTGTTGGATCAGCTTGGGAGTGTTGGACGCTTTCTGCCGGGTGGTCACTAGGGCTTCCTATGATGTTATTATTTAGCACTATAGGCATTTTATATGTATGTGTTTTGTTGATGATTTATAATGATGTTTGTATTCTATTTTGTTTTTGTAACCGGGGGTTCGAGTAGTTGGGGTAAAGCCTCAGCCGTCCCCTGCGTGGGATGTCTTTATTGTAAAGTGACTGGCCGGTGGAGGGCATTCAATTTTCCCACTAGGGTTGTTTCAGCAGATCTTTTATGCGGATTGGGGGTTGTCCGGTCCTGATTTGACTCGGAAGAGTCCGCTGGACCTAAAGCAACAATCAATCAATCAATCAATCAATCAATCACATGTTTCACACACTTCCACATACCCACCAAACACACATCTATTATTCAAAACATGTGGTGTAGCGGCAGGCGACAGTGGTTGTTTTTAAAACTAGTATCATCCAGAAATGGTTGAAATTAGTAAATCCGGTTCCAGGTAAATTCTCAATGAATTTGCAGTCAAAAGCTTCCGCTGTTTTCATGCAACAAGACAGAGAAAGCTGAAATGTTAACGTTGGACAGCTATCTCTAACTTCGAGGTGTTTCTCAATGATTCCTTGCCAAAAGGTACCATCCGCAAAATAGTTTCCACTAAAGGAGCAATCTGAAGTGTTACCAGCGGAGCTAGGAATATCTATCTTTTGACTCACGGTGGTTTTTAATAGAGAGATCACTTGCAGCTGTTTTCATCAGCACAAGATGTAGGTGGTGTTGATGGTGAGCTCCCTGGTCCTCTTTTTGGTCTCAACCTGTTGGGGTTTTTTTCAATGGAGCTGCTGGAAAAGCACAGGGAGGAAGACGATGACGCCTGCCCTGCCAATTAATCACCTCTTTATCTGTAACAAGTGTTTCCAAAATAGTCGGAAGAAGGTGGGTGCGATTGCAATCATCAGAGGAGTAAACATGAAAACTAGCGGGAGGGAGGCGACTCGCTTGTTCCGGTGGCGACTTGATTGCATAACCTGATTGTCTCCCTGGCAAGAAAGCGCACCTTTGTTGGCGGGCCGAGGCCGGGCTTCCTCCAGTCTCAACACGAGGCGCGTGCCTTTTGCCAAGACGGCGACACAAAGATGGCGCTGGCCGCTCACAAAGACACTTCCTTTTCCCCACGCCTATCTCCAGCACGCATCTCCAGCCCGCGAGACTCCAGCCCCCGCTCTCTGCTCCCAAGTATCATCATCGTCTGCTAGCCAGAGCTTCCGGCCCTGGTCAACGCACGTCAGGTAAGAGTTCTACCTGCAAACATCCACCACAAAATAAGCAGGATGTATCGTCTGCTTGACTTACGATCTGCGAGATTCTGCCCGTAAAGTAACAATTTTGGCCAACCTCCTTTTTGGTAACCGAAACCGAAACGAGAAACGCAGATTTCGATGACGCCACCAGACCTTGTGCTCAACTATTGATGGTGGTTTTGACAAGGTGTATCAAAAAGTGAGGAACAGCAAGGAACCAGAGGAAAATAAAATAATATGGAAGAAGCGAAGGAGGCGGAGGATGAATTTTAACAAATAAGTGTGGGAGGAGCAAAATGATAGGTTAAAAATATGAAGAGGGAGGAGCGATGGAAGTGTATGAAATGGCAAGACTCACAGTTGAAACTGTCCAGATTGTTTATGATTGATATGCCTCAGATAAGTAGTCTGTGGAAACCACAATCTTCCTAGGAAAAACCCAAGAAAATTGAGAACAGAAAAGTGCGGCGAAGAGGTGGAAAATAATACACTCAATAGGCAAATAACCTTCTATCGCCCCTAAACAATCTGAGGTTAAATAACTACATATCACCCACAAACAATCTTTGGGAAGTACTATTTATCACCCAAACAATCTTGAGGTTAGTTACGAGGTTAATGGCATGGTAACCTACATATCAACACTGTATAGGCGGTTCTCTGCTATCTTACTCTTTGTATATGGAATAGAATACAGGAAGCCAGGGGAACCATTTAACCCTAAGACTGGCCACTAACCTGGATAATGTTCTTATGAAGTTCGGTCAATACTCGTTCAATAGTTCTTGAAATATGGCTTCCAAAGGACCGACCGATCGACTGACCGACAATTTGGCTCGTTCTGATTCACGACAATGACAAAAACAACAACATACGTCCAGTTTAAATTGAAAGGCGGTCAAGGCTTTAGGTCGTTCTGTCAGTCCTTCGCACGCCAAATCTCAAGAACCACATTTTGACCAAATTTCATTGGAACATTACCGAAGGTTAGGAGCCAGCCTCACGTTTTAATCCTCCGGCTTAGGCTTTACATTTTACAGATATTTACTTGACAATTCTTGCCTACCAATCCCAGTTGCCAAGTATCCACTAAGATGGACTTTGTACTGCAGATAGTCCGCAGAGAGTCGAGGAACTCAATCAAAAGACACATAGCGAACATTGGAAACTCTTTCGAACTGGTCAGTTCGACAAAGAGAATTCTTCTTCTTGTTCTTCTTGCTGTAGAACACCACCTTCATCCTAGTGAAGATTCTGTAGACTTTAGGGTTTTCGCGGTATGTTAGGGAATGTAAGCTGCTGGAGATTGCTAAATAAGTTGCTGCCCGGGTTAAAGGTTACAGTGAACAGCTCCGTCGGATGGGTAGGGGGGAGGTTGCTGTTCAGGGGGAGAGGTTGTAAAAAGAAGGCAGCGAGTATGGGGTGAGGGGTGGGAGGTGGAAGTTGATGTTTCAAATCCGGGATTTGAACCTTCCAAGGTAGGGTTGAGGGCAACCTCAGCTAGAAAGGCACATACTTTTACTCTATATTTTATCATCTGCTTTTGGATGTAATCACCAAATATGAAGAAGCGTTCATTTCAGGTCAGCATTCTTCATTCAAAACACATTTTATTCGAGGTTCTCAGGGCCCGAACTTAGGTTTCGAACCTTTTGGGTAAAAAAGAGTTTCAGGAACCTAGGTTCGGGATGTGAGAACCTCGAAAAACGGTTCGTGAATCTCCATGAGCTTTCCATTTAAGATAGGCCATACCTTCACTTACTTTTGTGTGGTACTCTGCCTTTCCTATTCTATCCTATCATAATCTACCCTATCCTATCCCGTGCCGTAGCTCGAAAGTCGTTGGGGGACTACAAATGATCGTTTAACCAGAACAGAGAAGAAAAGGAAATCCTTCCAATTCTACGAGAAGAAGTTGAGGCAGCAGTGCAATCGCTGAAGAAAGAAAAGTCAACGGGAGTGGACAATACCAGTACGCTGGTTAAATGATCATCTGTGGAGCCACACCGACTTTCGAGTTAAGAAAAAGGATAGGATAGGATAGGATAGGAACCAGTGTACTCCATCTTTCTCTGTCCTTAGCAACCCTAATGGCTTCGCTCAGTGTCAAGCCAGTCCATTCTGGAATGTTGTCCTCCCATCTCTTTTTATATCTCCCTTTTCTTCTGCCTCCTTACACCGTGCCTTGCAAAATGGTCTTTGTAAGGCCTGATGCTCTGGTGGCGTGGCCATACCATCGGAGTTTCCGTGTCTTCACCTATGTGACCATGTCATCGTGTTGTCCAATGACTTGAGTGATGGTCTGTCGGACTTCCTCCTTGGTGATTTGCTTGGTATAAGAAATGCCCAGAAGTCTTCTATAGCACATCATCTCCATGCTTTGTATTCTTCGTTGTAGGTCTACTGTGAGGGTCCATGTTTCGCAAGCGTATAGGAAAATGGAGATGACACGTGATGACAAGGGAGCGCAGCAGCCTTACTTTGGAGTGTAGACTGATGGTCCTGTCTTTTCAAATAGGCTTCAACCTGGTCAGGGCAGCAGTTGTTGTTTGTGCGGTCCTTGAAAGGATTTCCTATATCTTTCACCAAAAAAAACCGACTTCTTCATCTCTTCCTGAAACATCTGTATTGGTAAGGTACGGTATAACCTATATGCCACCACCATCAAAGCAGGACTATCGCGGCATACTATTATTCTGTGACTTGGGGTAGTGGGTGGGGAGGGGAGTTGGGAGGGGAGTGGGAGGGGGGACTTTATCTGGCAATATGTAACTTATCAAGGAACTATCGGTTGCTAAACACCACTTACCCAGCAAGTGAAAAGAAAGTGACAGGAATAAACACAGGGACATATGTAGGTGAGGCTACCCTTCGGCTGACGTTGGCCTCCGCGTCACTATATTACTGTTGGCGAGGAGAAAGTCAGCCTTGGCCAGGTCCCAGATACGCAGTGTTCAAGAAACATTCAAGACCTTTTTTTTTTTTTTTTTTTTTTTTTTTTTCCCCGTAGCTAGTTATTTTTCTTGACGTCTTCGCGCGCCTAAGAGTTCAGTCCCATGCATAACTTCGGTCTAAAAACGATGACTTGTCTATGTTAAAGTCTGACTGCGTGTGCCTTTTGTTGTTGTTGCAGGAAGAGCTTGAACGTGGTGTCCTATGTACTCATATTGTTATATGAAATACCTAGTTATTGGGGGCAAACAAGTTTCGTGTGTTGATGGAGATTTGTGACTGTGAGGCAGTGACCGATAAGTGATCTTGGGTTTGTATGGAAGAGAGAGGGGGCAGGGATGGAAAGTGTGGGTGTGTGTGGGGGGATGTTTGTGTGTGTGGGTGGGTGGGGAGTGGTGGTATTTCTTTCTCATTGTATCTTGTTAATTTATAGCTACTGGTATTAATTATTCACATTTGTGTTTTTTTAGACAATGTTTGTCCAACAATTACAAAGCGCCTCCAATATTTTACTTCAAAGGGCCCCAATGTAATTTCTTGTAAAAGATAATAAAGTTGTCTTATCTTATCTTATATAACTTTTGTTTCAGCGTCAAATGCAGATTCTTTTCAAATCACAGAGAGTGCTGTCTCACTGGCCAAAAATTTGATTTACTCTCTACCCCCCTCCCAATTTGGTTTTCTTCAAAAGTACGGTTTGAATATAAATCGATACATTCATTTGTTTATTTAAAATGGATTATACAAATAGCATTGTAGCGAAAGTGTGTATAATAGGAAGAGGTGCTTATGTACACAGCAAAGGGGAGCCTACAATTCCAAATAACAAAAAATGCAACTTCCCAACTGATCTCACTGTCACCAAAACACATAAACAACAACAACGTCCTTGATATCCGGCCCTTTTATTTTAACCTCTTAGTCACACGTAATAAATTTAACCTCTTACTTACTTAATGCCCTTCACCCCTGCCAGGGTATGGGCCGCCAACAACAGCTCTCCAGAGTCCTCTGTCCTGTGCCATTCTTTCTAACTGACTCCAGGTGTAGCCCATCTTGGTGGTGTCGGTCTCGAGGTCGCGTCGCCAGGTGTTCCTTGGACGGCCTCTCTTTCGCTTTCCCTGGGGGTTCCACTTCAGTGCCTGCCGGGTGACGTTCGTCGCTGGTTTGCGTAGGGTATGCCCTATCCAGCGCCATCTCCTTTTCCTGATTTCATCTTCAGCAGGGAGTTGGCGGGTCCTTTCCCAAAGGTTGGCGTTGCTGATGGTGTCGGGCCAGCGGATCTGGAGAATCCTTCTGAGGCAACTGTTGATGAAAGGACTGGACTTTTTTGATGGTGGTCTTGGTTGTCCTCCATGTCTCTGCTCCATACATTAAGACTGACTTCACATTGGAGTTGAATACCCGTATCTTGGTGGCCAAAGACAGTTCTCTGGAGGTCCAGATGTTCTTGAGCTGAATGAAGACAGCTCTTGCTTTGCCGATCCTAGCCTTGACATCCGCATCTGTGCCGCCCTGCTGATCAATGATGCTACCCAGGTAGGTGAAGGACTGCACTTCTTCTAAGGGACTTCCATTCAAGATGACTGGTTCGGTACTGATGGAGTTGATCTTCAGGATCTTGCTCTTGTCTTTGTGGATGTTGAGGCCGACCTCCGATGATGTGGCCGCCACTGCATTTGTCTTCTCTTGCATCTGCTGTTGGTTATGGGAAAGAAGAGCAAGGTCGTCAGCGAAGTCCAGGTCCTCGAGCTGGTTCCACAGAGTCCATTGGATTCCGTTCCTACTTTCCCTAGTGGACGTCTTCATAACCCAATCTATGGCGATGAGGAAGAGGAAAGGTGACAACAAGCACCCTTGTCGGACTCCGGTTTTCACCTGGAAGTTGTCTGTGAGCTGTCCGCCATGGATAACTCTGCAGGACATGCCGTCATAGGAGTTCCTGATCAGATTGACCATCTTGGCCGGGATGCCGTAGTGTCGAAGGAGCTTCCAGAGGGTATCTCGATCTACGCTGTCAAATGCCTTCTCATAGTCGACGAAGTTGATATACAACGGCGAGTTCCATTCCAGGGACTGCTCCACTATGATGCGGAGCGTTGCAATCTGGTCCGTGCAGGATCTATTTTGTCGGAAGCCTGCCTTCTCATTTCGTAACTGTGGGTCGACAGTATCCTTCATCCTCTCCAAAAGGACCCGGTTGAAGACCTTTCCAGGCACAGATAGAAGTGTGATGCCCCTGTAATTGTTACAGTTGCTGAGGTCACCTTTCTTGGGAAGCTTGATCAGGTAACCTTCCTTCCAGTCTGCCGGAACATCTTCTTCCTCCCAGATCCTCTCAAAGAGTGGGTACAGCATCTCCACTGATGCTTCCAAGTCCGCCTTTAGCGCCTCTGCTGGGATGTCGTCTGGTCCAGCGGCCTTTCCGTTCTTCATCATGGTGATGGCCTTCTTGATCTCTTCCCTGGTCGGTTTCTCACAGTTGATTGGAAGATCCACATTGGCTGGTTCAATGACTGGGGAATTTGTTGGTGCTGGTCTATTCAGAAGTTGATCAAAGTGTTCAGCCCATCTGTCCAACTGCTGGTCTAGACTGTTCATGGTGTTTCCCTGCTTGTATTCAAATAATATTGGATGCAGTCAAATTAATCTTTAAAAAATACAAAACTATTTAACTTTCAGTTTCCTAATAGCGATCTCCCTGCCTTTACACCACGTGTATGCCTTGTATAATGTTGTTCTTGTTGTGTGTCTGTAATATATTTGTTGCACGTGAGCGTGTATGTTGGTATAGGTCGCCGCGCTTTGAGTTTGAAATCATTCGAAGTAAAGCGCGTATTAGCATCCGGTATTATTATTATTATTATTATTTGTCCTTAACAGGTCTCTCTGGTTTGCTGAACTTTCCGGAGAGTCGCTTAGTGGTGTCGTACAACTGTTTCATATTGCCGATGTACGCTGCCTGTTCCGCTTCAGCTGCCAGTCCCTCCACGTCGGCCTTCTTATCTTTTTTTATGCTTCTTTTTACTTCTCTATGGGCTCCTGTGTAGTCTTCTTGGGCCTTGGCCTTAGCTGCTCTGGTTCTGCTGTTGTTGACTGTTGCCTTCCTCTTCTTTCTTTCTTCTATCTTGACCAAGGTCTCTGCTGTAATCCACTCTTTCTGTTGATGTTTCTTTGGCCCCACTACTTCTTGGCATGACGATCTTAGTGTCTCTTTCACTTTCTGCCACCTGTTGAGTACACTGTCTTCTTCTTCTTCAAATAATTCTTGAAGCACTTTAAACCTGTTCCTTAGCGCCAGACTAAACTGTTCTTTTGTCTTTGGGTCTTTCAGAAGGCTGATGTTGTACTTCATTCTTCTGCCTGACGAATTTAACTGGGCCCTCTTCAACTTCAGCTTCAGTTTCGCCACCACCAAGTGATGGTCGGACGCCACGTCTGCTCCTCTTCTCACTCTAACATCTTGCAGGGATCTTCGGAATTTCTTGCTAATGCAGATGTGGTCGATCTGGTTCTCTGTCGTGTTGTCTGGAGATACCCATGTACTCTTGTGGATCCGCTTGTGAGGAAAGATGCTGCCTCCGATGACCAGATTGTTGAGTGCACACAGGTCCGCAAATCTCTCTCCATTCTCATTCATTACTCCTAAGGCGTGGGTGCCCATATCTGGTTCGTATCCGGTGTTGTCAGACCCAATCTTGGCATTGACATCTCCCATGAGGATGGTGATGTCCTTGTCTGGGTAGGTCTCAAGGATCTTCTGTAGTCTGCTGTAGAAATGGTCTTTAACATCCTCTTCACTGTCGTTCGGTGGAGCATAGCACTGGACAAGGTTCATCTTGATCTTCCTCATCTTGGTACGGAAGGATGCTGTTATGATCCTGGGGCCATGGGCTTCCCATCCTATAAGTGCCCTCTGTGCCTGATTGGACAACATGAAGCCTACTCCCTGCGTGTGGGGTGCATCGTTTTCTTCGTGCCCGGAGTACAGCAATAGTTCTCCTGTCATCAGTCGCCTTTGTCCAGCTTGGGTCCATCGTGTCTCGCTGATGCCTAACACGGTCAGGTCATTATTCCTCATCTCAGCTGCTACCTGTGCCGTCTTTCCTGATTCGTACATGGTCCGAACATTCCATGTGCCGATGGTGGTTCTCCTGGTTGACAGAAGGATAGTCGGCTCTGTGGCTTCCTCTCGGCTTTCACCACAACGCGTCATAGGTCTTCGTGATGAAGTACCTTCCTCTCCCAGGATAAAGTTTTCTCTTTGTTCTGTTGTAAGCGTTTCTGTAGCGTGGTCTTTTTTTGCGGGGTGGGGGTGCTAACCCCACGCCCAACCCTCCTCCTTTTGCAGATGGGCTTGGGACCGTCCTTGGCGGAGTTAAATTTAACCTCTAGTCACATTTAATTAACCTATTCTCAAGTCACGTATAATTTAACCTCTAGTCCCATGTACTTTAACCACTTGTCATATTTAATTTAACCTCTAACCACATTTAATTTAACGTCTTGTCACATGTAGTTTAACCACTAGACACATTAATGTAACCTCTAGTCACATATGTGTTTTAGACAAGCTTCCTTCAAGAACACAATATCTCCAACACAAAAAGACATTAGTGAACATCGCTCGTCAAGTAAAATCGCTAAATATGGTAAAAGGCGTCCCACCGCCGTAGCTCAATCGGTAGAGCGTTCGCCTGCCACACCGATGACCCAGGTTCGAATCCCGTGGTGGGCGATATAAAATGTGGCCATTTTCACTGTCCATTTTAGCAGTATGATTGCTTTGGTGGGTCAGTGTTGATTCAGGTCCCTACCCCTCTTTCCCTGGGATGGTTATCCCCGTCTGCCATATCACCAATGGTGGGTGTAGACGTTAAACCTCAATGTTCATTCATTCAAGGTAAAAGGTAAAAATGTTTCCGTAAACTTTCGGTCATTGGAGAAAGAATCTTTTGAAACCTCCATTTGGGCCTCTAGGCCCGCTTACTCAGGCCGATGCTTAATCTCTTCTTCTTCGCTTCTTTACCTTTCCCAGGACTACACAGATGGACTGGGAGGGGGAGGTGTCGTGCCCTTGTTGCAGTCTTTTTCGCATAGGCTCATCTCTGAAATTGAAAGGCTGAAACAATTTTGGAGGCAGCTCAATTTCACATCAAAAAAGAGATTTGTCAGTTGTGCCCATCCCTGAGACAATCGTCATTGTTTGTACGCAATGCCAGATTATCCCTTTGACTGCACAAAGTGGGAAAACAAAAAGCCCATTTGTTTCTCCGTTTCAGGGAGGGTACTTTGTGATTAAAAAAACAACTGGTAATCGAGTCAGCGAACTTATCTCAAGCCAGCAAAATGAAAGCCAAAATGCAAAAATCACCTGTGGGGAGTATTTTGTGTAAGGAAGTCACCAGTTAAAGGACTCCATATTTTTGCACATGTCAGTGTCGCAGACAACTTTCAAATTCACCTTCAGCGTTGCCCTACTGGAAAAAAATTAGACCCTCCCCCTTTCCACCCCTAAAAATAAGAAATCTTCCTTCAAAAGTATGGCTTTGCTTTAGTACCAATAAATTCATTTTGCTTATGTGCCTCGCATCCCCTTTTTTAAAAAATTTGTTTTTTTATTGCATCAAGGTTTGATTCTAAATGTAGCATTCGCCGTTGCGGAAGTGCGCATAACAGGCCCAAATGTTTGTTTACGTAACAAAGAAGAGACGCCTAAAGTTTAAAGCTTGTAGCGGAGCGTGCGAGCGACAGTTAACCATGATATCATCTTTCATGTGATAAACAATGTCATTTCTTAAGTAAACCCGTTGTCACAACAATAAAACAAACGGCCTTGACAACTTGGCATTAAAAAAAAAAGCTGGGCGTGAAAAATTATGGCACGGACAGGACGCTCTGTGGGTTCGGGCAAATAGAATAGACCCAACGTTTCCCGGCGTGTCGTAAGAGGCGACTAACAGGGGTGATGTTAGCACGGCATCACTGGGCGAAAGTCTTCTACACAGAAGTCACCGGCCAGGGCGGAGGAACCTCACGTTACTACAGGTTCAACGACCACGTGCTCAGGGCCAAGGCGAGCCACACTGTATTCGTGGATTTCGGCTGTGGCCAACAGCCTGGAGAGGATTGGGCCCTGCCAGGTCTTTTTTGCCCAAGACACAACACATGATGAGGCTATCCACTAATTCCATGCCGGATCGGTCGTCGCCCGGAACAAGGACCGCGCCTTCCGTTGGCCACCAGGACGGAGGTGAAAAGTATGCTACTGATGGACAAATTAGCAAGATCCGCACGAGAAACAACATCGTCATAGGAACCTGGAATGTCAGGACCCTAACTGCGGAAGGAAAATTAGAAGAACTGGCCCACGAGCTGGACCACTATCGATGGAACGTTCTAGGTATCAGCGAACTGCGCTGGAAAGGCCTAGGTGAAACAACGACTGACAAAGGCCACAAGCTCTATTTCAGCGGTAGAGATGACAGGCACGAACACGGCGTTGGATTCTTGGTCCACAAGAACATTCTAGCCACTGTTATGGGTTGCCGCCCAGTCTCCAGTAGACTCATTACCATCCGTATGAGAGCAACCCCTTTCAACATTACCATCATCCAGGCCTATGCCCCAACATCAGACTATGAAGACAGCGAAGTGGAGGATTTTTATGAAAATATACAGGCGGTCCTTGACCAAGTGCCGAAGAAGGACATAGTCATAGTGCAAGGCGACTGGAATGCCAAGGTTGGCCAAGATGCGCACCACAACTGGGGAGACACATGTGGACCCCACTGCAACAACGAGACAAATGACAGGGGTCTGAGGCTATTGGAGTTTGCCAGATACAACACTCTGGTACTGGCAAACACGCTTGGTCTCCACAAAAAATCCAGACGATGGACATGGCACAGTCCCGGCGGGGAACATCACAACCAGATCGACTACATCATGGTCAAGAAACGCTTCAGATCAAGCATCAATATTGGCAGGACACGCACTTTTCCAGGAGTAGACATTGGAAGTGACCACGATCTCGTGATGATGTCTTTCTGGCTCCATTTGAAGAGAGTAAATACAGCAAAGTGCACTAGGCTGAAGTTCGACCTGGACAAACTGCAAGACCCGGAGGTGGCAAAAATATTTCAGGCCACAATTGGAGGGAAATTTGCACCACTGCTTATTTTGGGGGCAGGCGAAGTAGATGTCAACATCATGACCAATACCTTCAACTCAGCTGTAACAGATGCCGCCACTGAGATCCTTGGCAAGCACCGACCAAAGAAGAAGCCGTGGATCACACCTGAACTTTTGGATCTGTGTGATAAACGAAGAGAGTTAAAAAAGAAAAAGAACACCTCACAGGGAGCTGATGTCTACCGAAAAATCAACAATGACATCCGAAAAGGCATGCGCACAGCAAAGGAGAACTGGATAGAAGATCAATGCCAGGAAATAGAGAACAATCTGAACAAGAACAACAGCAAGAAGGACTACCAGACTGCGAAGCGGCTGACAAGTGTTGAACAGCCCAAAGTCTCCACTATCCAAAGCAAGTCTGGCATATGCCTTACAGAAGAACAAGAAGTCTTGGACAGATGGACAGAGTACTGCTCTGACCTTTACAACCATACACCAAATGGAGACCCATCAGTTCTAGCATGTCCCGAGAGCAGAGAAGAAGAAGAAATCCTCCCAATTCTCCGGGAAGAAGTTGAGGCAGCAGTGCAATCGCTGAAGAAAGGGAAGTCAGCGGGAGTGGACAACATACCAGCGGAACTGCTACAAGCAGGAGGAGAAGCAATGACTGATGCTCTCTCACCATTATCTGTAACAAGATCTGGCAGAGTGGGGAATGGCCTACACCATGGACCCAGTCGCTTGTCATCACTCTTCCCAAAAAAGGTAACCTTCAGGAGTGTGAAAATTACCGCACCATCAGCCTCATCAGCCATCCCAGCAAGGTCCTCCTGAAAATAATACTCAACAGGTTGAAACCACAAGCTGAACAAATCATAGCTGAAGAACAAGCAGGATTCATGGCAGGGCGAAGTACCACTGAACAGATTTTCAACCTCAGAATAATCTGTGAGAAATACCTACAGCACCAACAACATCTATATCATGTGTTCATAGACTTCAAGAAGGCATTTGACCGAGTCTGGCATGCAGCTCTATGGGCAACCATGAAAGTGTACAACATCAGCCCTAAAATTATAGAAGTCATCAAAAGCCTGTATGACAAGGCTACCAGTGCAGTCCTCCATAACAGCGTCATCGGGAACTGGTTCAGAACAACAATCGGTGTGCGTCAAGGATGCCTACTCTCTCCAACACTCTTCAACATCTTCCTAGAGCGCATCATGTCAGATGCTCTTGCAGATCACGAAGGCACAGTCAGCATAGGGGGCAGAGCAATCTCCAATCTTCGTTTTGCGGATGATATTGATGGATTGGCTGGAGAGGAACAAGAACTTGAACAGCTTGTACAGAGGCTTGACACCACCTCCAGAGCTTATGGAATGGAAATAAGTGCAGAGAAGACCAAAATGATGACCAACAACACCAATGGCATCAACACGGACATCAAAGTACAAGGCCAATCCCTCAACACAGTGCACAGCTTCAAATATTTAGGAGCCATTGTGTCAGACAATGGGTCTCGACAGGAAGTCCTCTCCAGGATCGCACAAACAACTGCTGCCCTGACAAGGTTGAAGCCCATTTGGAAAGACAGAACCATCAGTCTACATTCCAAAGTAAGACTGCTGCGCTCTCTGGTCATCTCCATCTTCCTATATGCTTGCGAAGCATGGACCCTCACAGCAGATCTCCAACGAAGAATACAAAGCATGGAGATGAGGTGCTACAGAAGACTTCTGTGCATTTCCTATACCCAACACATCACCAACGACGAAGTCCGACAGACCATCACACAAGCCATTGGACAACACGATGACCTGCTCACAGTGGTGAAGAAACGGAAACTCAGATGGTATGGCCACGTCACCAGATCATCAGGTCTTGCAAAGACCATTCTGCAAGGCACAGTGCAAGGAGGTAGAAGAAGGGGGAGACCGAAAAAGAGGTGGGAGGACAACATTCGAGAATGGACTGGTTTGACACTGAGCGAAGCCATGAGGGCTGCTGAGGACAGAGAGAGATGGAGTATGCTGGTTAAGCGATCATCTGTGGTGCCCCTACGACCTTCGGGTTATGGGACAGGATAGGATAGGATAGGACGTTCCATCATGAGCTCTTTGGAGCATCAAAGATAATAGGCAAAGAGATGAGCTAAGTCTTTTTTTAAAAGTCGTGTCTAATGTCTTTTATTAAAATGGCTACTTCTTGTTATCTTCGCACAGTCCATGATTTCAGGAGTAAAATGTGTGCGTATACTGTCACCTAATAATAATAATAATAATAATAATAATAATAATAATAATAATAATAATAATAATATTAATAATAATAATAATAATAATAATAATAATAATAATTGGTGTTATCACGCGCTTTTTCTTCAGTCGAATTCAAAACGAGGCGCTGTGAAAAGATCGCTAATACAGTGGTCGGAATTGAAATCCATTATAATTTTGATATTTAGATTGACTGCATACAGTACCATTACTAAAGGGGCGTTACATTCATATATAGTGTGTGAAACCCTAGAGGTGCCTCCATTGGTCAGTAGGTGTTGTCCAGTCGGCGGTCATTGGTCATCTGCGATGTCCAGTGCGTGTCATAGAGGCGCCTGCATGCTGTGTCCCGCTGTCGGTAAATCATTGACCACACGCTCATGTGCAGACGCTCGGAGACAGTTCCAATGACGGGATATTCGAGACGATTTGGGCAAGTAGATGAAATGACCAGAAGATGCCTTTGGAACAGATGATCCCGAGGATTTAGGCAATCAGACTACGAACATCGAAGCTATTCGCAAATCTCTTGATGACACGCCTTGTCAACCATGTCCTCCTGATCCGCTTTTCGCCGGCACGCCACTCTTCTCCTTTCTTTCTGTCTCAGAACCTGAAGTGGCTGAAATTCTCAGCACCGTGTCGTTTAAGACATGTGCGCTTGATCCCACCCTTACCTCACTTTTCAAAGATTGTATTATTATTATTATTATTATTATTATTATTATTATTATTATTATTATTATTATTATTATTATTATTATTATTGAGGATTTTTATAGCGCACTTATCTCGCCGTACTTGACCAGACTCTAGGCGCTGGCCGATACAGGATCTAACTCAAACCGCCCGAGACGCCCACCCGCAGCTGTTGGGCGCATGGTCTGACGCCCGGACAACTGAGCACTATCCTGGCCAGCCAGGGATGGGGGAGAAGCACCAAGTGCATGCTGGGTGTGTTCTTGTTACCGGCACTCACTCGTCTAGGACATGAGCGTCAGGATCTTTAAAGTCCGTTATGATGGAATGTATGCGACACACATACTAGACCTCGGTTTATACTCTCGTCCGAAGGTATCACTGACCTCCTCCCAGCCATCACCAACACAGTCAACTCTTCCTTGCAATCTGGTTCTGTTCCCCCCTGTTTCAAGTCTGCCATCGTGCGGCCACTACTAAAGAAATTAATCCTTGATCCAGAAGACTTGAAGAACTACCGCCCTGTTTCTAATCTTCTTTCCTATCCAAACTCATGGAGAAAATTGTTCTCAAACAGCTCAACCATCATCTCTCATCCAACTTGTTCTGTACATTCCAGTCTGACCACTCTATCGAATCAGTGAATCGAATCACATCATGAATGACCACCTCTCTGCCACTGACTCTGGTAAAATCTCATTGTTGACCCTTCTCGATCTCTCAGCCGCTTTCGACACTATCAATCACCCCATCCTCCTTCAGCGCCTTGAAAACTCTTTTGGAATAAAGGTCTGTGCCCTATGCTTTTTCAATTCTTACCTCTGATCGTTTCTAATCTGTCTGCATCGACAACTACCTTCCTGAACCGTCTAGACTTGTCTTCGGCGTTCCACAGAGGTCAGTTCTAGGCCCTGTTATATTCACCCTTTACACATCTCCTCTGTCTCAGATCATCAAAAACCATGATACTTTCCACCATTTCTATGCAGACGATATACAGCTCAAAATCTTTCATCTAGTCTGACCAAAGCGTCCGACTGCTCTGAAAACATTTCTAAGTGGATGATTGCCAAACAAGCTCCAGCTCAATGCTAACAAAACTGAAGTTATGCTCACGGGTACCAAACACAACCTGTCTTCTTCCCCTGTAAAGACTGCCACTCTTGGCCAAATCATTATTCCTATTTCATATTCTGTCAAAAACCTTGGCATCATCCTTGACAACACCCTCTCCATATTAGAATTCATCAGCAAAACCTGTCAAACACGCAACTTTCAGCCCCGTAGAATAGGTCTTGCCCGCAAGCATCTGACCAATGACGATATGGCCACACTCATTTCCTCTCTTGTCCTGTCACTCTTAGACTACTGTAAACCTCTTCTGGCTGGACTTCCTTCCTCTTATGTTCATCTGCTCCAACCTGTTCAGAACTCAGCTGCTCGTTTGGTTCTCACAATGTAAGAACAAATGATCATATCAAACCCCTCTGACTCTCCTCTACTGGCTTCCTGTATCTCAGAGGATTGCCTACAAAATCTGTACTTTCTGTTACAAGTGCGTTCGTGGATTAGCCCCTTCCTACCTCAACCAGAACATTGACTTCTACAAGCCATCTAGAAATCTCCGTTCTTCCTCTGACACCCTCATGCTACAAATACCCCGCTACAAGCTCTCCTCTGCAGGCTGTTGATCCTTCTCAATGCTTGTCCTTCGTAGCTCTCCGAACATAGCCACTTTCAAGTCCAACTTGAAAACTCATCTCTTCCTTAAAAATGTATGATCTCGCCATCACCATCATCATTCTTTTTTTTCTGATTCAGACCACCGCCATCACACCATACGCCCCCTGCCCTCTCACTCCTTAGCTGCTCTCCTCCTCCTCCCCACTCCTCCCTCCCTCGTCTTTTATACTTTACTTGTAAATATTCTTTGTCATGTTTGTGTTATGTATTTGCATAATTTATTAGTATCGCGGTTTTTTTTTCAATTCTTTTAGTATTTCAATTGTACCGTAAAGTATAAATGCGTGAGAATTGCGCTTTGAACTGGTGTCATTAGGGAAGAGCGCTATATAAATACCTTATAAGTATTTTCTTATTATTAAACGTGTGAAATCGACTTAATAAATAAAAAGCGCGAAAAACTAAAACGCGCACTTTTGATAGTCATCCTTTTACAGACAACCTTCCGACAGCTAAATATCTTAATTAAATACTCAACCTGCTGGGTTCGTGCTTTTAAGCCATGTGAAACTTTATTCTGCTCGTTTTTAGGAAAGGGGCACTTTCGGGCGATAACCGAATCCAGCTGAAAATAGAGATTGTCTTCATTTGTAAAGATGAGCTACAGATTCTTGGTGAGCCAACATATTTTCAGAATGATTTGGGCAAGTAGATTAAATGACCGGCAGGCGCCCTTGTAAAGTTGAGCTACAAGATGTAGGTTATCCGACCAGGAATCTTGCTAAAAACTGAGATTGTCCTCATTGGTAAAGATGAGTTTCAAGTTTTAAGTAAGTCAGCAGCCATTCAACACAATGCATAGTTCAAATATTTAGGAGGCATTGTATTAGACAATGAGTTCCGACAGGAAATCCTATCCAGGATCGCATAAACAACTGCGGCCCTGAAAAGGTTGAAGCCCATTTGGAAAGACAGGACCACAGTCTATACATTCCAAGGTAAGACTGCTGCTTTCCCTTGTCATCGCCATCTTCCTCTATGCTAGCGAAACATTGACCCTCACAGCAGATCTACAACGAAGAATACAAAGAATGGAGATGAGGTGCTACAGAAGACTTCGAGGCATTTCCTATATCCGGAACATCACCAACAACGAAGTCCGACAGACCATTACACAAGCCATTGGACAACATGATGACATGCTTACAGTGGTGTGGTGAAGAAACGGAAACACCGATGGTATGGCATAAGGCCTTACAAAGATCATCCTGCAAGGCACAGTACAAGGAGGCAGAAGAAGAGGGAGACAGAAAAAGACGTTCGAGGACAACATTCGATAATGGACTGGCTTGACACTGAGTAGAGCCATGAGGGTTGCTGAGGACAGAGAAAGATGAAGTACGCTGGTTAAACGATCATCTGTGGTGCCCCAACGACCTTTGAGTTACGGGGTAGGATAAATAAGGATAGGAACAGACATTCGTAATAATTTGGGCAAGTAGATGAAATGACCGGAATGCGCCTTTGTAAAGTTTTATTATCAAGCTAGCTGAGCTGCACAGAGATGAAGGTATTCCGACGAGGAATCCAGCTGAAAATGGAGTGTCTTCATTTGTAAAAATGAGCTAAAAGACTTCGCTGAGTCAACAGATATTCGGAATGATTTGGGCAAGTAGATGAAGTGACCGGAAGGCGCCCTTGTAAAACATTATTAAAGCGATTATTAATATTAAAGCTGAGATTTAGGTAATCGACGAGATGAGTCAACAAATATTCGGGATGCCTTGGGCAAGAAGATTAAATGACCGGAACCGCCGCCCTTGTACAGAGGAGCTAGAAGATGACGAATCTAGCTGAAGATTTAGATTGTCCTTATTGGTAAAGATGAGCTACAGGTAAGCCGACGAAGATTCCCAATTGAATATGAAGTTGTCTGTGTAAATATGAGCTGGAAAGTTGGGAGCTTAAGCCTATAGTCAGAAAGTCTTAAATAAATTAATCAAGATCTTTGGTACAAATCTCCCTAGTGCGTCTTTGGGATATAATTATGTCACTTCGAAATTAATTGACGTCTGCTTAGCAAATTAATAAACAAATCTAGAGACGGGCACACAAGTTAACAACTAGCAAGAAGACAAAGAACTCAACGATTCGTTTCTGCGGGCGGTGTTTGCTTACAAACCTCGGAGGAATCGACAGACAAATGAAAAGCTAATGGAAGTATGTCAAGACAAGTCTATACAGTTAGTTAGTTAGTCATTGGTTATAGAGTCCAGCGGACTGCAAAGAGCCGAATCCAGACCATGAAATTGTTGAAAGATCCGTATAAAAGATCTGCTGAAACAACCCTTAAGGTAACACTGAAGGCACTCCACCAACCGGTCACTTTACAATAAAGGCATCCCATGCAGGGGACGCTGATGCTGTACTCTAATTTATGGAACCTCCGTTTACAAAACCAAAATAGAATATAAACATCATTATAAAATATTAACAAAACACATACATATACAATGCCTACATTGCTAAATAATACTTATACAATAGAAAGCCCTAGTGACTATTTGGCAGAAAGCGTCCGATATTCCCAAGCTAGTCCAACAGACTCATATACAAATGAAGAATTTGAGGAGAATTTTCAAGAAAACATTTAACAGACTCATCTAGCGAGGAAGATAATAGACTGATAGAACAGATTAGGAACGAGAAAGAACTAGAAGAGAATGACAGAAAGAGGGGTAATTTAAAGCTCTAAATTTCCACAAAGTGGGGATAATATTTATACAGAAGTCCCCAGCACCCCAACTGGGAGTCTATACAGAGTGACGGAAAGTTGACAGATGTCGCTGTTGTTGTTATTGTTGTTTCCTGTTAACTGACTCGGTTACCTCCTTAAAATTGACTGAAAAGATATTTACAGAATTAGACAGAAAGACTTCCAAAACTTCATAATGTGTCAGATGTGACATAGATATGATAACGATGATGATGTAGAAGAAGAAATAAAAGAAGGATGAGAGGAGGAGGCGGAGGAGAAGAAGAAGAAGAAGAAGAAGAAGAAGAAGAAGAAGAAGAAGAAGAAGAAGAAGAAGAAGAAGAAGAAATGATTATGGAGTATTCAAGATCACTTTATTATATTAGTCAAGAGAAATTCAAACATCATTTGCTGTTGGATTAAAACGAAGCCCGTTGTAATTAAAACAATACACAACATTCGCTTCACACATAAGAATATAAATTACAACCAAAAAACCCCTACAAATTACATGTTTTAATATTTGGATGATGATAATGAAGATGATGATGATGATGATGATGATGATGATGATGATGATGATGATGATGATGATGATGATGATGATGATGATGATGATGAAAAAGACAAATTACATGTTTTAATATTTGAACGGTGATGATGGTGATGATGGTGATGATGATGATGATGATACAAATAAAAAAGAAGGAGATAGGAGGAAGAAGACCTTGAATGGCATTAACAACTGACCAAAATAAGCGTGTCCATCGTTTTGATGCTGCACACGCGTTAAGCAACCTGAAACTCTTCAGATAGTGAGGCGAAGTTGACTGGGCAACATGAGTTCACGACTTCGTCACCGAGATAACCACTGATACCCTTCCTTTCAAGCTGCCGAAGACTCAGACCACCAACACCGCGCACGCGTAGACCGATGACCGGAAGTGTGTCGTAAACGAAATGTTAAACGAATGCGAATTCAGAGAAGAGGGGAGGTAGAATATGGTCTTTTATTTATTTATTTATTTATTTATTTATTTATTTATTTTCCCGTGCAATTCGGTTTCAGCATTCCAAAATGTGCTGCAAAATTAAATAGGTCACGAAATTGAAATGACAGTGGTTTCCTGCCAAGTCTGAAAATAACGCGAACAATGGTAGCCTAATAAATAGGCATCCTATATCATTAGGTCTATAGGCTTGGATTGCAGTGTGTACTAAGCTTAGACGCTAAGGGTGTGGAAACAGGGCAGAACAAGATGAAGAGAAATAAGTGATACAGAACTAGCCTTTACAGATACGTAAGAACGGCAGCGAAAAGAATTGCCTTGAACGAAGAAGAAAAGCATTTTTGGACGATTAAAGAAGGCAGGACGAAGAGCACGAGGATATAAGAAGACGAGGAGGAGAAAACGATGAGCAGCAGGAGAAGGAGGAGGGTGGGGAAGAAATAGAAGAAAAGGGAAAAGGAGATTAAACAGAGGCGACGGACGACGAAAAGAATTAGAAGGAGGGAGAGAGGAACGCTACGTTAGGAAGAGATTAAAGAACGATGAAACGGAGATCTATGCTCGCAAATCAACCGAGCGGAAAATTGACCTCTCGCGCCCGCACGAGAACGAGATTTGTGACGGTCACGCCGAGACTTCATAGATGGCGGCCAGAGGTGTAAATCACGTTGTGCGGTAAGAGACGGGACTTGAAGCGTGCCTCCCGCCCACGACTTTTGTGCACAGTACAGTGAGCAACAGAGAAATGTGCTTACAGACTTAAATTTTCCTATATGCAACTAGCTTGGTGTGGATGCCCCTTTGTTTGTTATTTTCTCTCTGTCTGCATGGCTGTCAGTTTTCAGGTTTGGAATAGGTTTGTCATCAAAGGGGCGTAAATCAGGCCGTCATTTTTGTTACATTTTAAAATGAAACAGCAGACAAGTGCAGCAGCAATGTCAAGGGCGAGTGCAAAAAGGTATCCACAAACAGCCAGCTCTACCTTACGGCCTGAACCCATTCACTTGTTTTACACCTACACCATCGTGAGAGAGGGAGAGAGAGAGAGAGAGAGAGAGAGAGAGAGAGAGAGAGAGAGAGAGAGAGAGAGAGAGAGAGAGAGAGAGAGAGAGAGAGAGAGAGAGAGAGAGAAGAAATGACGGGTATGGCGTTAAGAAAAGTCAGTGACTTCAGCGTCGTCTGTGAGCACTTTCCTTGGATACGGTCAGTGATAAGGAGACAGGTCTCCCAGTTTTCTGGTGGATAGTTACTGCTGGCTGGCCTTCAAGACGGCGTGCCATTTACAACACTGAGTATTAGACGAAGAACGAGGCTTAACGTCCCACTGCACGAGCGTCCAGTACCAGTTGATCTATCCCTATTCCCCCATCTCCCCCCCCCCTACCCCACTCTTGTCTGGCTATACGGCCCACCTGGGTAGGAGCCTCATTTGATATTTGTTGTTTCATCGTTTGTTTGTTTAATAAAAGGACAAAGTTCCAAAAATCCAATCAAACTCACGGTCGAGTAATAGAAGAAATTGTGATGGATTAATTTACATTACCCTAAATGTTAACGTTTTCATGTGGCACATTTGTTTGTGTGCCATAGTCATAAGTCTGCATGTCACCATGTCTGTTTATTTCGGTCTCTTTTGATGTTATTTATTTCCAGCGTAATTAAAAGCAACTCATTTTTTTACACCATTGGAATATGTATGCTCTGTAGCAACAGTTTGCATCAACCAGATGTTTGAAAAGTAAGTCATATTGAAATGTTTTCGTAGCTTTCGTAAACACAGTGCTGCTTTGCATGAATCAAAATGATTAGTGATTCTTTACAGGGATGGAATTGAGCTGCTGATCTCTGATTTTACCTCGCAGTGAAGAGAGCAGCTTGCCCGCTGCCTGTAACTGCGAGAGCGAGCTCAGCAGCTGATATAAACATAAGACGTTAAGGTCAGATCAAATGTCAGACGACGGGCCATTAGAGGCTGGTGTTATCACGATGAGATGACATCAGAAATCGACAGGTCCATTCTTCCCACAATAAGGATCCCAATACATCGCGTTTCATGCAAAATGCACTACTATTTACAAAAATGTTATAAGAACTTTCAATAAAGCAGTTACTTTTCAACCAAATTGTATCATTATTTCAACGTTTACCCTTCACTAGTGTTACGAGGGGCATACCTGGAAGATGCGCACGTTGGAGTGAGTTCTAAACATTTTAAAACCTAAACCTATACTGTAGCCCCAAAACTAACACTTTCCACACACACAAGACTTCACAAGATCTCCTTTCCATTTGGCGGGAATCGAACCCGAGTCTATCTGCTCATTAGGTGAACGTCTTACCCCAGAACCCAAACCGGACCTTTCGATTCCAGATGTCATCACTAAAGGCTTGGTTACATGGATTTGGAAACAGAAAGGGAACTAACCTTCCACAGTAAATCCTGTTTAGATGCGACCAGAAGAAGAAGCAGAAGGGGTGTGGAACAAGAAAGGGAACTGGCTTCCACAATAAATCCTGCGTGGGTGCGGCCATAAGAAGAAGAAGAAGAAGAAGAAGAAGAAGAAGAGAGGGACGCGGAGAAGGAGGAAGATTGTCCGATTGTTCTGTATATTATGCTATTTTATATATATATTTTTTATGAGATTTTTATAATGAGATTTTATAGCTATATTAGTATTTAACCTGTTTAAAAAAATTATATGTTTGATATGTATGTTAATCTATTATTTGCTAACAATTTGTAATTTGTGAAGTTGTCAACCACAGCGAGTGCGTGTTTTATTATATGTAATGTTGTGGTATATAAATAAACAATTATTATTATTATATTATTATTATTATTATAAGATTGTGACCATAATAAACAATACAGCGACCATTGACGTTGTGACGCAAGGTCGGCCTTTGTTCTCATATTTTCTCGTCTACGCTCCAGACACGACTAGAGTCGTCTGGGACAGATAACTTGATTAGTTGATAAAACGAAGCTTTAGGAGTTAAGGGGGAGTGGGGGCTTCCCGATCCTCTGTGATGTGAAGTTGTGAACATTGAACAAGATTGGTGTGGGGGGCGACACTCAGCATTCGATGTCCCTTTAAATCCGTGTGGGCCTGTGACATCTGGCATTGAGCGGTAGCATCGCAGGAGTAGTCGGTGTGTGCTCATCCCAGGGAACATGAGGCAGGGACCTAAATCAACACTGAATCACCAGAGCAATCATACTACGAAAATGGACAGTGAAAAATGGCCAGTTTTTATTTCGCCCAGCACGGGATTCGAACCTGGATCATCGGTGTGCCAGGCGAACGCTCTACCACTTGAACTACGGTGATGGGATTGCAATAATAATTCTTTTAGATTTGTTATATGCAGATGAACACTGCACGGAAAATGTTGTAATATTTATGGGGACAATAAAGGACTGTAGTTTGTGTGTGTGTGTGCGTGCGTGTGTATATGTGTGCGTGCATGAGCGCTATTGTGTATGTGTACAGGTGTGTGTGCGTGTGCGCGTGTGTGTACCTGAGAAATATAACTAGCCTAAAGCGAGAGTTACAAAAGGTCAAGGTAGCGTGGCCAACCTTGTCTTGTACAGATAAACTCTGTTGAGTAACTGGACGAACCTGGACGCCATTATCATTAAAGTGGACAAGTGTGTCCTTGCGCTTTTGACATGTGTTGTGTGCTTTAGGGTTCTGTACACGTTACTTACTGCAAAATTAGTATGCGTTATGCACGATAACATGAACTCTTTTGCGCTTGGGCGACACGTAATTACACGATAAATCCTTCTTTGAGTTAACATTTTCATTATTTTTAATCGATTTTCATTAGCATTTTAATTTAAATAACATCGCATGGTGTTAAATCTGTCTTGTAACTATGGTAACCGTAATGACTGTAGCGCCCCGCTGTATTTGTTTTCAGTTTTGTGATGTTAATTGAGCGTGTATGTAATGGGGATGTGTGCTGGATATACTTTTGTATTTATTTTTTTACATTAATTGTATCCTATCTCTTTTCCAATCCCGTAACTCGACAGTCGTTGGGGCACCACAGATGATCGTTTAACAGCGTACTCCATCTTTCTCTGTCCTCAGCAACCCTCATGGCTTCGCTCAGTGTCAAAGCCAGTCCATTCTGGAATGTGGTACCCTGTAAGGAAAATCTTTACATATGATGGTCTTTTATATTATGTAATGTCAATGTTATCATTTAAATATAAATATATGAGGGGAGTTGCTAGTGCACTGTATTTGAACATGCGTGGGCGACACAGTGTAAATAATAATGGATTATGCAGTTTTATATTTTATACGCTATGTATCTCAAGTTTGAATGTCTGTAACAATGTGTTTTTGCCTGTCATAATTCCCTGTAAGAGGTCATAGAGATTTGTGGATTTGAAGTCATCATTGTAAGACGTGTCATAATATGCAGATTGAGCAAGTAATGTTTGTATTGCGCAGTGATGACGCGTCATTAATACATTTAAGTTACAATATATTATATAACGTCTACTACATATGCAAATAGAGCAAGCACTATGCAAATACGATACCTTGTAATTATTTCCTCTTCGGTGTTTTTGGGACATGATTACGCTGTACATGATAGTTTGGAATTTGCATATTCATAATTATTGACGTTCGGCTACATAATAAGCAAATCTAGAAAGCGCTATATACTACATGGAATCATAATTAATGACGTTCGGCTACATAATAAGCAAATATAATAAGTGCTATGGACTACATGGAATCCTATTAATGACGTTCGGCTACATAATAAGCAAATCTAGTAAGCGCTATGGACTACATGGAATCATAATTAATGACGTTCTGCTATATAATAAGCAAATCTAGTAAGCGCTATAGACTACATGGAATCATAATTAATGACGTTCGGCTACATAACAAGCAAATCTAGTAAGTGCTGTAGACCACATGGAATCATAATTAATGATGTTCGGCTACATAGTAAGCAAATCTAGTAAGTGCTATAGACTACATGGAATCATAATTAATGACGTTGTGCACTACAATAGTACAGTTCCTATAGAAACATTTTTTTCTGTTAAATTAAAGAGTAAACTTCATTATATTAAAATTCCTCTATAAACGATAGCAACCATACTTTCAAAATAATTAGTGACACAGGGGTTGGGGAGGTGAGACATCGTATAACGAGTCATTACAGAAAGTCGACTCCTGTGAAGGGGAAAATTTTTTTACGGCACTGCCGAGAATTGAACCGTGATTGCGCCACCCGAGCGCTATCCCACTGAATGAAGGAGTATTGAGATTTAACGTTTACACCCACCATTGGCGATATGGCAGACGGGGATTACCATCCCAGGGAAAGAAGGGGATAGGGACCTGAATCAACACTGAACCACGAGAGCAATCATACTGCTAAGATGGACAGTGAAAATGGCCACATTTTTGTATCGCCAACAACGGGATTCGAACCTGGGTCATCAATGTGCCAGGCGAACGCCATACCACTTGAGCTACGGCGGTGGAAATATCCCACTGAAGGTCACTGTAGGTCTCTGTAACACTCACAAAGACGTAGACCTACAGACTAAAAGGCGTAAACCATTAGGCAGGGTGATAGACTTGTAATTAACTCCTTATTAAAATTTGCTAATGCACGTTTTGTAAATAGTACTGCATACTATGCATGCGGGTCCGAACAGCTGTGGTATTGAAATTACTGATCAGTGATTTTATCTTACGGAGATGATGATGGCCCTCGCCTGACAATTGGTTTTACGACTTCGTACATCAGCTCGTGCTCGCTCACACCATTACGGGCTGCGCTCGTCTATTTGTCTATCTACATGTACTTATATAGATAGCTAGCTTTCTATGTAAATCCCTCAGCCTGTCAGGCCGTTGGAGGAGACATTAGGGTATGTTGTCGCGGAAGAGTTTTCGCCACTTCAGTCTGTCTGCTGCTGTTGTCAGGAGGCGTGAGGTGAGTTCAACGCCGTCCATGTTTTGAAATCATCTGTCCAACTCTTTCGTTGCCGCGCCAACTTTCTCACTTCTGCTCTCGTCTCGGTGTGAGATAACGTCAGAAATCAGAGCACGTACGTTCTATCACTGTAAGGGTCACAATACATTTTGTTTCAGGCAAACGCAGTACTATTTATGAAACGTTCTACTAGGGTTTTTCCCCCGTTGGGGTGCCGGGGGTTTCAGTATCCCCACTTTCTGGAAATTTAGGGCTTTAAATTCCCACTGTCGCTGTCTTTCTCATTTGCTCTTTCTCATTCCTGCTCTGTTCTATCAATCTGCTATACTATCTTCTTCATCGCTAAACCAGTCACATACCTTTTTTCTTGAAAACTCTTCCGTGACAAGACTCTTATTTGTGTGTGAGGTCTGTTGGATCAGCTTGGTAATATTGGACGCTTTCTGCCAGGTGGTCACTAGGGCTTCAGATGATGTTATTATTTAGCAATGTAGGCATTTTCTATGTATGTGTTTTGTTGATAATTTATAATGATGTTTGTATACTATTTTGTTTTTGTAAACGGGGGTTCGATAAATTAGAGTAAAGCCTCAGCGTCCCCTGTGTGGGATCTCTTTATTGTAAAGTGACTGGCTGGTGGAGAGCTTTCAGTTTTACCACTAGGGTTGTTTCAGCAGATCTTTTATGCGGATCAGGGGTTGTCCGGTCCTGATTTGGCTCGGAAGAGTCCGCTGGACCTAAAGCAATAATCATGTAATGTAATGTAACGTAGACAAATAGGGTTTTAATTTTTAACCAGCCTATATAGTTCTTCATTGGCTTGATGGTCAGCGCTGGGTACATACTGCCAAAGAAAGGTAAAATCTACGCACGTTCTTTGGTACTACTACTACTTAATGTCTTGGACATGATCTGTTTCTGGGGCGGATCAGCAGGGGTGGATGGGGTGAAAGTCGGCCTGTCGTCTGCCAGCAGTGGAGAAAGGCGAGGATGCTGCAACAGTATTTCTGTCAAACCAGCGTCGACGCTAGTAGGATGCTGCGCTTCTCAGATCATCCGGGACGCACTAACCTGTGTTGCCAGTACTTCTCTATAGTAGTAACAGTGTAACTTAGCGCGGACTCAGAGGGTCTCTGGAGACTCATTGTGGCTCTGCTGTTCGTTGGGCCGGGTCTGTAATTTGTTTATCGCGGAGTGCGCTGAGTTGTGGACACTAAGGAGTCAGTTGTGAACACGGGTCAGCCTATTGCCTGTGGAGTGGCGATGGCGTGAGCTGTTTCAACTGCTTTTGAGCTCTGGCAGTGACCCGTGTAAAGGCAGTCAACAATGCTTGAATACAAGTAGATAAACACCAGTTCAGACCGCCGCCCGGGTGTGTTTAGAATCCATATCGCAAGCTGCTGCTGGTTTCATATAAGTTATTTCTTCCTTTATCTCGTCTTCTCTTATCACTCAGTTCAAACGGCAATGATGTCAAGTGACGGCGTCCAAGCTTTGTCCCGTTGAGATCGCTAGCTAACAGCCTTAATAGTTTATGACTATGGCAGGTAAAAATAGAATTACTCCTAAACTTTGCTAACGATATCTTTGCGTTGACGACTTGTATTCCCGCTAAAATTTGTGCCAGGCAATCAAACAGGCATTTAAAAAAAAATGTATGAATGTTATGTAAGCCTAATGAAATAAAGTTTTGCATAGGCGTTACTATACTCATTCCTCTTAAAATACGCAGAATGGTTTATAAGCCTTTAGCTATAGCTACAGCAAGTCAAGTACAGTACTCTGCCGTTTTTCTGTGCGATACCTTTCCAGCAAAAAAAGTGTAGCAGATTCTAGTTTAAAACTTAAAGGAAATCAATGCACAAGGGTAATGTAATCTTAAACTAATTACACAATTACAGCGTGTGGCACGTGCTATTTTCAAGAATAAAACCTGTGAGATTAAAAACACCAGAGCTTCAGGCCTTGCAAAGACCATCCTGCAAGGTGCGGTGCAAGGAGGCAGAAGAAGAGCGAGACAGAAAATGAGGTGGGAGGACAACATTCGAAAATGGACTGGCTTGCCACTGAGCGAAGAAGCCATAAGGGTTGCTAAGGACAGAGAAAGATGTAGTACGCTGGTAAAACGATCATCTGTGGTGCCCCACGATTTTCGAGTTACGCGATAGAATAGGATAGGATAGGATAGGATAGGATAGGAGGATTAAAACCAGAAGACCTGACGCAACTCAATCGAAAATAAAATTGTTGTCAACCAGACAAGTTTGAAATATGTCACGCAGCGCTATAGTCACAATAGATAACCATCCGAATACCCTGTGCACTGGATAGATGACTCTCTCTCACTCTCTCTCTCTCTCTCTCTCTCTCTCTCTCTCTCTCTCTCTCTCTCTCTCTCTCTCTCTCTCTCTCTCTCTCTCTCTTGCAAGTAGGCAATGCATGGCTAATCGTGTCTTCCCCCAGGGAAGATGATAAACTGCCCGCGGGATGCTGGCCCTTAACCGCTCTTTAGTGATGAAGGAAAGAAGTGGCGTATTCACATCCTGCACTGAATCTGTCACTGATAACGATGATGTTTGTATTGATTAGTAACTAATCGTGTTGATTGGTCGATTTTCCTGTTTAGACAATTGATGCTGATATTGATGATGGTGTTTTTGATGGTGGTGAAAACAGCTAACTTTTGCATTATCAAAGATTGGTTTCAAACTAATGAGAAACTATTAGCGTTACTAATATATTTGGGTTTGGATAGGTTGAACCATGGGCTCTATAGTGTCCATGGATTGAACGGTTTCTTGTCCTCATTCTGGTTTCTGCTGCCATGCAAACGTGCAGTGGATTAAACATCGTAGAAATTCGAAAATTGCGGTCGGGGCCAAACTCAAAACTGCGGTACGGGCCCAAAACCGTTGAAACGTCATTCTTCGGCGCGCGCGCGCGCGAGAGAGAGAGTGTGTGTGTGTTTGTGTGTGTTTGTGTGTGTGTACGTGTGTGTGTGAGCGCGCATGTGTGTGTGTGTTTGTGCTACCACGCGAGCTGTGTCTTTTATACTGGACTAATGGTAAAGCTATTGATAAGCTTATTACCAAAATCAGCAATAACGCTACACTTGGTTTGTTTGAATTTCAAGTTGTATATAGGCACCACAACCGAAGAAAATTTGCCGGATTCATTCTCTTCTTTTATCATATTTACTAAACTGTCTGTGTGGGTATTTCAGGAATTATCGTCTCTGTGGCGCAATCGGTTAGTGCGTTCGGCTGTCAACCGAAAAGTTCGATGGTTCGAACCCACCAAGCGTCATCAAACAATGTCCATGTTCAACTAAGTCCATATTATTGATTTTGTTCATTTTGTGGAAAAAATAATCCGCCTCTATTTATTACATATGTTTTTATTAATACATAAATAAAAAGTAGTAGTAGTAGTAGTAGTAGTAGTAGTAGTAGTAGTAGTAGTAGTAGTAGTAGTAGTAGTAGTAGTAGTAGTAGTAGTAGTAGTAGAAGAAGGGCCGAACTTATGTGACTTAAATACGAAACAATTCAGGTCACCGTTGCTCCGGTTTCCTCCCTCACTTCAATAATGGTACTGGATGCAGTCAGTCTAACATTTAACAAATAAAAATTCCATTGCCTTTCCGTCTTCGTGTAGCGAATTGCTACGTGTTTGAGTGATTTTGTTGTGTATGGAGGAACTTTGAACTCGTATCGTATCGTATTTAAGCTTTTCTGTCCCCAGACACTGTGGCATATAGGGGACGGTGATAAGATGGCAAGATTAAAATTTCAGGACCACGGATTAAAAAGCAGGTAATGTACATTTAAAACAGGCTAAAAGAATTCTTAAAAGACATCATAGGCAAGGAATAGGTCAACAAAAAGGGATATGTAATATAACATTAAAAATTTAATTAAGGTCTAATGGTATGATTGATTCACACGAATCTGAAGACAGGGGGTGGACCTTTAAAACGTAGCATCAGCAACGAGGTACAGATGGATTATAGAATGGAGAAAACTAATGCTCTAGTTAAAATGGGATACATCCAAGATAAACAACCGGCTTGCTAACAAGCCCAAGGACTAATTTAAATTTAATGAATCATTACTTATATTTAGATGGTGACCCATTTAAGGATAAAATTACATGATATAGACATTAAAAAGGAGAAGACTGGCTTAGAAATATAAGGCCAGTAGACATTAAAGGAGTTAATTAACACTCACAAGGAAGGGTCATTCGGGCTCAACAATAACTTAACTAAAGAATCTGTACAATAAATTAGTAGAATAAATCAATGCAGCTGCGCTAGTTGGGCCGACATCAGCCCGTCCGGCCCGGCAACTAGGCCATCGTATGGCGAAGGGTCTGGCCATCGGAAGCCCCAAGCTAGCCACAGGGTAAAAATGTACAATCACGGGCAGCAACTGCTGGCTATGTCAGGCCCGGAGACCACCCAGGGCCCGGCACCTAGGCCATACGCATGGCGACTGGGTGGCCAAAAAAAAAAAAAAAAAAAAAAAAAAAAAAAAGTGGTAGGTCAGTCAATGAGATGCACCATCGGGACACTGAGGGCAGGTCGACCAGGGTGGCGTCTTACAAGGTAGTGTTCGCAGTCAGTGGGGTGCACATCCAGGACCAAAGGTCAACTGAAATTGTGCACATAATGGTGATGAGTCAGTCCATGGTTAGGCCTAAGCTGACACCCCAGGACCAAAGGTCGACTGTGGGTGGCACTAGGTGCAAAAGTCAGTAGTCAAACAAATGGGAATAAAGTCGTAGGTACTTAGTCAGGACAACAAGGGTCAACTGACAAGATCCAAAGTAATATTCAAAAATGGTAAGTCATGTGTCGTGAGAAGGCCGGAGTAAATCACTACAGGAGGGAGGCCACTAAGGATCCCGCAATGAGGTCAGACACCATAAGTAGGATACCCGGGCCCCTGACCCCCACCGCCGCCCAAAGTCCCTCCATGGTGTCGGGTAGCCGTAGCTCAGAGCAAAGAGCCCGCAGAGGGGCAAACTGACCAGACAAATTGCTGCATAAAAACAGACAGTGGGAAAAGCTCACAGGTGCACCGCAGACGCAGCGGGCCTCGGTCCACCTGGACCGCCAATGACCCGACTGAAGTCTCATAGCGATGAGACGCAAGGCTACAGGAGCATTGGAATAGAGGGGGGCGGGATGTCGCAAGGAGGGTTGAAAAGGGCAGGAGTGCTCGGCGCACCAAGCCGCCAGCTCTGCGGACCACTGGTACCAAGCTCTGGCTTTAATGATGCTGCGTGCTTCAGAGGAGGAGGGAGGCAGGCGAATTGATACGCAGGCCCCACCCGAGGACCCAACCGCAGCAGCTCTGTCAGCGGATTCATTGCCGAGAAGACCAGCATGCGCTGGCACCCAGCAAAGTGAAATGGAGGTACCCTGGGCCACCATGGCTCGGGCGCAATTCCAGATGTCGTTCACCAGAGCAGGGCGGACAAGAGAGTGTCCCTCCGCGAGACTCTGCAGTGCCGAGAGGGAGTCCGAGGCAACCACGATTTTAATAGGATCACTAGTTACGGCTTGACCTACAGCTCGAAGCGCCTGACGGATGGCCAGGAGCTCCACTGTGGTAGAACATGAGCCAGGAGGAGCACCGCAGGCCCAATCACCCACCCCGGGGATGAAGAAACCGCTACCGGCCGCTCCATCGTCCAGGACCGAGCCATCAGTGTAAATCACCAAGTCGGCTGAGAGAGAGGATATCCGTTCACGTGCCAACTGAGTTAATGCCGGGAGGTCAGTCTCCCGCGTCAGACCTTCAAAGGTCAGATGGACAGAGAAGGGAGGATCAATCCACGGTGGCACCGGGACCCCAGGTACAGGCTCAACCACTCGTCTCCTACCAAGAACCCCCGTAAGTAATGGATCGAGAACTTCGCCCATTCCCGGGCGATGGCGTCGGGACCTAGGGCCACAGAACGATGCAAGTAGCTCATCGGAGGTGGAATTCGGCACTCTGCCCGCTCTGCAGATGTAACCAGCTCCCATCTTCCTGATCTGGTGGTTCAGGGGGAGAACTCCCGCGAGTTGATAAACCACCGGGACCGGTACCGACTTAGGAAGGGACAGCAGGCCACGTAGGATAGCACAGTCCGCGCCCGTCAAACGTTGTAGCTGATGTTCGGATATGCCATATAGTAACTCGGCTCCGTATAGCAGCCGAGAACGGACCAGCGAGTGGTATAATGAGATAAGAGTCCTGGGGTCTCTGGCCCAGGCCTCTCTACGGAGGGCCTTGATGACATTGGCTGCTCGATAAGCCGAGAGAACAGCACCCTGAATGTGCCGGGTAAACCCTCCGTTCTGTGAAAAGACAACTCCCAGGTACCGAACCTGACGTTGAGGTAGAACTGTCATATCACCGACCCGGACAGACAGGTCCGCAAAGGCAGGATTCCAGCAGTTCGAAAATGGAATAAAGACCGTTTTGCCTGGGGATAGGGACAGGCCGGTCAAAGCGAGGGCATCGACTATCCGGTCAATGTCTTTCTGAAACGCCAAGAGATCTCTGGCAAAGGATGGGTAAGATTTACCAGCACGTCTATGTCGTGTGGTCCTCCATAAGGCAATGTCGTCGGCATAAGTAGTCGCATGGGTCCCCTCCCCACAGTGAGAGGTTACCCCGGATACGGCGATAGCAAAAAGTAGCGGGGCAACAACAGACCCCTGGGGAACCCCCATGATGAGCCTACCCTCCCCAGACATCGAGCCGCGCCAAGCAACCTGTATAATCCTGTCCTGAAGAAAGGAGGAGACAAAAGAGAGCAGGGCTCCATCGAGACCAAGTGAATGCAAGCGCCCAAGTCTGTGACATGTGAGCGTGTATGTTGGTTACAGATCGCCACGCTTTGAGTCTGATTTAGGAATAAGGCGCGTATAGAATCCAGTAGTAGTAGTAGTAGCAGTAGTAGTTAAAATAATTTGTAAAAAAACAAAAGATTGCAACCATTATTTATTATTATTTTATTTATTTATTTAATCGTTCTTATATAGCGCTTTTCCAGCTCAAGAGCTGCTCAAGGCGCTGGCCGATACAGGATTTAACTCAAGCCGCCCGAGACGCCCACCCGCAGCCTTTGGGCGCATGGTCTGACGCCCGGACAACTGAGCACAATCCTGGGCAGCCAGGGATGGGGGAGAAGGACCTAGGTGCATGCTGGGTGTTTTCTTGTCACCGGCACTCACCCGTCTAGGACATGAGCGTCAGGATCTTTAAAGTCCGTTATGATGGAATGTATGCGACACAGACTAGACCTCGGTTTATACTCTCATCCGAAGGAGTAGGAAAACAGGAGTAAAGTGTCTTTCCCAGGGACACAACACAATGGCCCGGCCAGGGCTCGAACCCGGGACCTTCCGATCCGCAAGCCGAAGCACTACCATTAGACCACAGTGCCTCCTAAACCATTCAAATTTCTTTCAGACACATTATTTTATTTCTTTTAAAAAATAATACAACACACAAATCCCAATTTAGACATTTTAAATATAGGCTTGGTGCCTTTTGGGTGTGATTTGAGAGATAGCAGCTTACGTTACGTAGGTGTGGGAACCTTTCAGCCGTAGGACGCACCCTTTTTCCTAGCCAGAGATTCAGCCATCAGCTACTCCCACCACATCCTTGGAAACCAAGTTTGTCATGTGGGAGTAGGAGTTAGCTCAGTGTTTGCAGAGTAGGAATCCTGATAGGGGAATTTGTTTTCTTGTTATCGTATCAGTTATTATGATCCCGTCGCATGTGCTCCGCGATGCGCTGTAATAATAAGGCATGCAACTGCTCGGCTCGCTCAGCTGTGATGTGCGTGAGTGTGTGTGTGTGTGTGTGTGGGTGTGTTGATGTGTGTGTGTGTGTGTGTTTGTGTGTGTGTGTGTGTGTGTGTGTGTGTGTGTAGGAGAAAGAGAGAGTGAGAAAGTTGGAATAATGTTTACTGTGAGTGTGATGTGAATGAAATCGGTTTATTATGCATTCTTAATGTATATGAATTTATAATGTGATTCTGCGCCTGCCCGGTAATTCCTTTTGAGGATAATAAAGATGTATTGTATTGTATTAAAAGATTTCTCTTATATAGCGCACTTACAAGCTCAGAGAGCTTCTCAAGGCGCTGGCCCGTAATATCCAGCAATCACACAATAGTTTGCTAAAGTCAGGATTCCAACCCACGTCATCCAAGACGCACTCACACAAGTCTTGTATTGCATTGTATTGTATTGTATTGTATTGTATTGTATTGTATTGTATTGTATTGTATTGTATTGTATTGTATTGTATTGTATCGTTGCTTCAAGGTTGTGCGTTCTAGCCTATCACTTGCGTTCAGAGCGCTACAATTGAATTCAGTTCAGTTCAGTTTAAATCAATTCCGTAATTTATTTCAGAGTCTGTTCAGGTACATGTAATGTTAGACCATTCACTCACGCATAGTCATGCAAACTCAATTCTTTTACTGTAAATGGGAAGTTGTATGATTATAAACATAATAATTATGCAGCGTAAGCTGGATCATTTTTTTTATAAATAGGATAAGTGATGAGCGACACTTGAACGGGAGATAATTCTGCGGTGAAAGTTTGGTGAAAGTAAGACTGCTGCGCTCCCTTGTCATCTCCATCTTCCTATATGCTTGCGAAGCATGGACCCTCACAGCAGATCTCCAACGAAGAATTCAAAGCATGGAGATGAGATGCTACAGAAGACTTCTGGGCATTTCCTATACACAACACATCACCAACGACGAAGTCCGACAGACCATCACACAAGCCATTGGAGAACACGATGACCTGCTTACAGTGGTGAAGAAACGGAAACTCCGATGGTATGGCCATGTCACCAGATCATCAGGCCTTGCAAAGACTATTTTGCAAGGCACAGTGCAAGGAGGTAAAAGAAGAGGGAGACCGAAAAAGAGGTGGGAGGACAACATTCGAGAATGGACTGGTTTGACACTGAGCGAAGCCATCAGGGCTGCTGAGGACAGAGAAAGATGGAGTACGCTGGTTAAACGATCATCTGTGGTGCCCCTACGATCTCCGGGTTACGGGACAGGATAGGATAGATAGGATAGGAAAGTTTGATAGCAATGTAGCGAGCGCCATTATGTGCGTTTGTGAGAGAGAAACAGACAGAGAGAGAGAAAGAAAGAAGACAGACAGACAGACAAGACAGACACAGGTCCAGACACAGAGAGACAGACAGACGGCTTTCGATCAATTTGGAGCGATAGTTGGACTGTGCAGGATCATCCTGTGGATGGGAGATCATCATGGGACATTTAAGTTAGTATATAGGTTAGAAGATTTTGTATAGAGTAGAGGAAATAAATGTGTGATATTTACTGTTAACAAGTGGCTGGACTACCTATGTTTCATAGCCGTGTAAGAGCTAGTGTGTCAGTGAATCTCTTACCATCTTCTCTCTATCTCTGTAACCCCAGCCTAACACAGACCGACCTAAACTTATAAATGTATTAAGATTAGTCACCGGGAGATTAACTAGCGATCCCCACAGACGAAAGACGAGTGTGTAATAGCATTCAGTTGTGCAGAGCCCAGCAACAAATGTTACATTTTGTATTATGTTGTATTGTACATTGCATTGTATTGTACATTGTGTATATATTGTATTGTATAGTGCATTGTACTGCATATTATATTGTACCGTATCGTATTGTATTATATTGTATTGTACATTGGATTGTATTGTATATTTTGTTGTATTGTTTTGTATTATATTGCATATTATATTGTATTGCTATTGCATTGCACTGTATTGTATATTGTATTTATTGTATTGTATTTTACATTGTATGGTATTATATTATATGTTTCGTTGTATTGTATTTAGTATTGTATTGTATTTATTGTACATTACATTGCTTAGTATTGTACTTTGTATTATATTGTATAACATTGGATTGTATATTGCATTGTATCCTACATTGTATTGTATTGTACATAGTGTTGAATTGTATTGTATTACATTGTATTGTATATTACATTATATTGTGCATTGTATTGTACATTGTATTGTATTGTACATTGTATTGTATTTTATATTGCATTGTGTTGTATTGTATTATATTGTGTCTTGCACATTATATTGTATCTTTTATTGCATTATAAATTTTATTTTATTATATTGCATTGTAAAAAACATACATACTTTCATTGAAGCAAGTATACTTTACCTGAAATGTACTAAATGAATATTTCTTTAAAATAATTATATGAAATGAAATGTATCATTGCAAATGCAGAAATAGTTTTGATAGTTGTCTCATTTTAGCACACACACACAAAAACGTTAATAGTTTCTTCGGTTGGTTAAACATTTTTCTGATCAACGTTAGTATATCTTACTTAATGATGCGTCGGAAATATTATAATTAACAGTACTGGTTGTGCTTTAATATTTGGTTTTGAATTTGTTTTGATGTTTTTTTTTTTTTTTCCACAGCCTTATTGTCTTTGTATCATTTTGATGAGGGAAAAAAAGATTTAAAAAACAACTGAACTGAACTAAATGTTACTCATAACGTAATAAGATGGGCTACATGTCCATATAAAAATCCCGTTAAGTTGCCTACCACTTAGATTGATAACTAAACACCAGTAATACTATTAGTAGCAGTCCTACTATAATGAAATGCTCAAGAGGTCTCCTTATTGTAAATTATAAAAATTATTCAACTTCGCCCGTGATCTGAGGTCCTGCTGCGAGCACGAGACAACAGTCAACTTCCGCTGTCAACTCGCGGGGCGTCGTCGGCAATTTCCGGCAGTTTCCGGCCACTTGCTAGCACAAAGCCGGACACGTCAGCTTATGTGGGGGAAACAATAAGATTATCTCTGACGTGCACACACACACTTTGATAACGCAGCTCTTCATAATTTCTAATTGTTTATCATCATTGTTTGTACATTATTTGTTTGTTTACGTAGGCGATGCGCACTGTAGGGGACCGTTTATTATAATAGTATTTCATAATTGTTTCGTTAATGATGTCGGTGGCTACGATGATGATGATGATAATGGTGGTGGTGATGGTGGTGGAGATGATGATGATGATGATGATGATGATGATGATGATGATGATGATGATGATGATGATGATGATGATGATGATGATGATTTTCAGTAAGCAATTACTTTTCAACCATTGCGTAAACTGCCAACACGCTATATCCCACTCGCCTGTTTATAATTATAAAGTTATTTTAATATCTCAA
Source organism: Oncomelania hupensis (assembly GCA_036898135.1). NCBI lineage: Eukaryota > Metazoa > Mollusca > Gastropoda > Littorinimorpha > Pomatiopsidae > Oncomelania > Oncomelania hupensis. Next base: position 14,932,632 of record CM072512.1, read on the forward strand.
AGTATTTCCTCCCCTTACCTTTCAGACGCGTACGTAGCGCCAGTCCAAACACGCTCGTCAACCAATATCTGCGGATTGTCTCCATGCATGCTACCATTTGGCGGCTAGCAAGGATTGTGGTTTATTTTTCCTGGCATCCAGGTTGTCTGGAAGCGTGCACAAAGCTAGAGCTAATTTTAGCTTCTGTCTTACCATCCAGGTCAATGAGAGGCCTAAAGAATTCGGTGCGGCGCACTGTTTTTTTTAAAAAATATTTTATTTTAACATACTTTTCTCTTCCTCTCACTCCAATCATACATTTTCTAACTTTTTCTTCTGTGTATCTTTTCTTTCCTTTTTCTTGTTCCTTACTTTTTTTGTTTTGTTTTTAAATTCTTCCTTTCTTGTCTGTTCTTTTTGTCTTTCTTTCGTTTTGTCTTAATTTATCTTTCTTTCTTTGGTTCTTTCTTAATTTATCTTTCTTTCTTTCGTTCTTTCTTAATTTATCTTTCTTTCTTTCGTTCTTTCTTCATTTTCTTTCTTTCTTTTCTTTCTTAATTTATTTCTCTCTATTTTGTTCTTTTAAAAATTTTCTTTCTTTCTTTCTTTCTTTCTTTCTTTCTTTCTTTCTTTCTTTCTTTCTTTCTTTCTTTCTTTCTTTCTTTCTTTCTTTCTTCCTATCTATATGTCTGTCTTTTCTTTCTTAATGGGCTGACCGCGGCATATTTAACTGTTGCTGCTTTTTTTTCCCTTGCCAGTGACAATGTGTCCAACTCCTCCAATGAGATTACATTAACAAACAAGGGAGAAAAAAAGCATTGTTCTTAGAGACAAGAGAGATAAAAAATATAAATATGAAATGTAATATAAGAAATAAACAAGGAAATAAACAAACCAATGTGATGAAATAACTGAACTACGTTTTATATTTCAAGCTCCCACTATGTTTTGTTTAATTCAATAAATAATAGATCTAAATACATTTGCTGATATAAATCTGAATATTTGTTTCTGAAGATCTACGAGAAATTTTGAAAGTATAATGGCAGGAAAAACTACAGCAAGAGTTAGATAACATTTTTTATTTCTTTAAACTATATATGTATCTTACATTTCATGCCCGAATTCGTATAAAAATCATCCCAAGCACAACATACAGGTAAAAACATAACAATATTACGCAGGAGTTTTCTCCCCTCTATTCTTGCTACTGTTTACACTTGATCTCATGACAGACGTAAAAATCAGTAGACAGCAAACTGCATACTTCAATGCAAAACTAGACACAGCACTTATAACTACCAAACCCCCACCCTCCCTCTCTCTCTCTCTCTCTCTCTCTCTCTCTCTCTCTCTCTCTCTCTCTCTCTCTCTCTCTCTCTCTCTTATCTTAACTTTTTAAAATAAAGTTCTGAAGTCTGAAGTCTCTCTCTCTCTCTCTCTCTCTCTCTCTCTCTCTCTCTCTCTCTCTCTCTCTCTCTCTCTCTCTCTCTCTCTCTCTCTCTCTCTCTCTCTCTCTCTCTCTCTCTCTCTCTCTCTCTCTCTCTCTCTCTGTGTATAGTTTTGGATCGGACATTTCAGTGTGTTTCGTATGAAGGGATAAGAGAGACAAAGCGAGCATTGAGAGAAGGAAAGACGCAAAAGAAACCATGGAAATCAAAATGAGTGAAAAAGATGCTAGAAAGTAAAAAAAGAAATTATTTAAAGAAAATTATAGGCCACACGCCTTTGCTATCTTGCTCTTTGTTGTGTGTGTGTGTGTGTGTGTGTGTGTTTGTGGCTGTGTGTGTATGTGTGTATGTGTGTGTGTGCTTTAATGTTTCACCTTAGTTTTATCCACGTCCAAGAATTCAGCAAGGTTTTGTTTGCGATAATACTAAAAAAAAAAAAAAAGTAAGTCAGCGCGCAATACCTTTGTAAATGAAATAATTAGGCTTTCAAATACAACCCAAAATTTGTAAAACGAAATTAACAATGAAATAAAATAACAATTATATTAAAATAACATTAAAATTAAATATTTTTAAAAAATCTACTATAATAAAATAAAATAAAATAAAATTGCAAGATGTCAAGCCCTTCAAATGTATTTTCAGACACTCGCATATACATAGCCGAAAAATAAGCATTTTCGAAAGTGTTAGTGTTGTTAACGGTTTCGTGATTGGGCTTAATCTTAATGCAGAAGCAAAACGAAAACATGGAACCTAGGCCACTGTCTAGACTATCTATAATCCATTTTTAGATGCAGTGCAAAAGGCGTTTAGAAAATGGTGAAGCTCAATACCCTTAACCTTTGAAAAAGTACAATTTAATACGAAGAAAATAACATTTTTAACATAAAGTTTCTACAAAAGTAAAAAATAATGAATTTCACCTTCAGTTATTCTTGAAATAGGGCCAACTGTTTTGAACAAAAAAAAAAAAAAAAGTTATATTCGAAGGGACAGACCTACGTACTTAACACACACTTTTGGCTTGAGGATGATGATGATGATGATGATTATGATGAAGATGATGATGATGATGATGATGATGGTGAAGATGATGATGATGATGATGATGATGATGATGATGATGATGATGATGATGATGATGATGATGATGATGTTGATGATGATGATGATTTATAACGCGCGTGTCTCCATCCATTATGGAATGCTCAGTTCGCAGGCCGATACAGGATCCAACTCAAGCCGCCCCAGATGCCCACTTGCAGCCCCTGGGCACATCGTCTGACGCAAAGACGAATGAGCACAATCCTGTGCGACGGAGGTTGGGGGAGGGAATAAGGTTGGGGGCGGGGAGGAGAGGGGGGCAGGGATCTTGAACTTTTGTGTAGCCGGCACTAACTCATTTAGGACATAAGCGCCAGGATGTTTAAAGTCCATGCAATGGAATGGAATACGTGCGTGCACAAATTAGACTCGGTTTATCCTTTCGTCCAAAGGAGTAGGAGAGCGCAGTATCTCAGTTTTTTTGCTTTTTGTTTGATTTTAATACTGATAAATATGGCGTACGAACAGGGTCAAACGCGCGATGAAAAGTATCGCTACTTTGCATCGCTCCCTTACGAAAGGATCGATCCTTTTCATCGCGCATTTCCGAGTTCTTCCGAATACACAGTATGCAAATTTTCCAAAAGTTTGATCGGAACTAAAGCGGAACACAAAACAGGCAATCGCGCCAATCTGCTTGCTTTCCTTTCGTTTTGCGTTACTTGAGGCGGGAAGATGGATGCGAATGAAATTATCGACGATCGAATGAGAGAACTTGAAGAGGGACCTGTTATATTTATTAATTAATTTGCTCTGCAAAGGACAATTGGAACTGCGGAATGTTACATAATACATGGATATTATTTTATTAGCTTGACCGATTTCAGTTTTGCAGAAACAGCGTGTTTCGCCTCGGTAAACTTCGGAACTGCGCGATGAAACTGCTCGAGCTAAAGTATCGATGCAAAGTATCGATACTTTTTAAAAAGCAGCGATGCTTTGCATCGATACTTTTCAGAAAGCATCGATACTTTCGCAATTTGCGTTCCATTTGAGAAAATGTGCGATCCTTTTGAGAAAAGTAGCGATACTTTCCTAAACGGATGGATCCTTATGAGAATAGTATCGATGCAAAGCATCGCTACTTTTCATCGCGCGTTTGACGCTGTTCGTACGCCATAGATAAAAGGGTTTGAAACACTGCCAGTACATGCTGTACTATTATAGCGTTACATTCGAGTACTACACGGCGTACACCACTGAGCTAACTGCACTCTTAAGAATAAGTGAACGGAAAAGTTATCATTGATACTTTTGTCTCATTTGTACTTTCTAGAAAGTCCAGATCATTGAGCATCAACCTTCCATAAACACCTTTGGCGCTCTATCTAAACATTAACTTATGGTATTTGGATTTGAAAAAAAAAGTTATGCATTAATTAATTAATTTAATTTGCAGATAGTTCACGTTTTCCTTTTGCTTCTTTGGGAGAAATCCAGGTCGCGATATAGCTAAGAAAATTAATACTTTTGAATATGCTTACTTTATCAGCTATGTATGGGAGTGTCTGAAAATACATTTGAAAGGGTTACCATCTTTTTTAAAATTAAAAAAAAAACAACGTGTACATAGTTTAACTGTTACGATATCTGAAACTACACCATTAACAGATAGACTTACAATGTAGGAAAATATATAAAAGTGTCTCAAGTTTTGATCAAAATATAGACTAAAACCAAAAGATGACTATTTGCATATACATGTAATTTTCCTCTCTCTCTTTCTCTCTCTCTCTCTTGGCGGATGGGGGTTGGAGGGGAGGAAGAGGGGTAATAAAATACATAGAGGCGATTTTATTTTCCTAACGAAAAGTCACAGAATCAGCAACATAGGCAGAGAGAAAGAAGGGAAGAGAAGAAAAAAAAAAAAAATGAAACGTCCCTGGGTGGGCTCGAACCACCAACCTTTTGGTTAACAGCCAAACGCGCTAACCGATTGCGCCACAGAGACAATCCGATAGGGATGGCAAGTTAGTTTATCATGTATTGTACTCGGCCGGACCGTACCAGTTTACGTATTTTTACAGACCGTGATTAACTTGATTACTGTAAACATTCATGTTAAACTCCTCAAGTAAACAACTATAGAATTAGTCCTATGCCCTTCAGTTGTACGACAAACAACTATTACTGCTGCGCGCTTTAAAGGCAGGAACATGCTATTCAAGGGAAATAACTGCTGCTATATAGTTAAACATTGAGCCTACGTAGTTGCGGTCCTTGAACGACTACACTAGACAATGTGACCCAAAGTGGGGTATGTGTCTTTTCCTTTCCTATTCTCTCCCCTACGCTGACCTCCGCTCCACCCGACCCAAATTTTATTCTTTCTTTCAGTGTATCTTTAAAAAAATGTAATTAATGTTTATAGTTACACTTCTTTCTTTCATTCATGTTATTGTTAATGCACTTTCTTTCTTTCTTTCTTTCTTTCTTTCTTTCTTTCTTTCTTTCTTTCTTTCTTTCTTTCGTTTATTCGTTAATTTTTTCATTCACCCTCATTTTCATAGCATTTATTTAAATTTTCTGTGCAACTTAAAAATATTGTATAGAACGGTGTGTCTATTATTACATTATATGGGGAAATGGACTGGGTTTCGGCCAACACGGCGTATTTTAATCAAGTTGGCACTTTGGAGGGTTTTTCCCACTGAAATAAATTTCGTTCTGTCCTCGGTGTACTTTAGTTAAAACAAAGCTCTCAAGAGTGATGATATCTCTGCTGAAAATACGTAAAACCCAGCCGTTCACTGACCTAGGTCTGGCAATGACAAGGAGTGGGAGGGGGTGGGATGAGGTGAAAGAAGAGAGTAAGTTAAGACATCTCCCGTTAAGAGCGAGGACATTTTTCATCAAACAACACGACAGAACGGTAGCGCAATCGTCTGCAGGCATCAGGCATGGCCATCAGTTTGACAAATTTTCTCGCAGATCTGTTTTTCTTTGCCTTCAGACGTGGAAAACAGCGCGGCCCTATCGCCGACACAGGGCGCTATCAGTTTTCTTTAGTGCCAGTCGTCTCCCTTGGATCAACATCGGAAGATGCCGATCTCGGCCGAAAGCGACCGAGCGTCTTCCGGGAGGGAACACGGGGCAGATAACCCTGTCTCCAACGCCATTTCTGCCAGATCAAGAAAACGTCTGCTGAATCTGATCTTCTGGTACCTTTCGTTCAGCAGCGCGATAGTTTACAGTTCGTATGAGTAAATATGCTGGATGTTCTGGATGGTACGGATGCCGCGCGAAATTCGCACACAAATTTGCGCAGTGCAAGATAGCGTCACTCAGTTTCGGAAGACTTCCGGATCCGTTTCCTTTGTGCATGCGTGCGGTGAGTCGATGGCAGCGTTGCTTAGTATCATTTTCTAATCCTATCCTATTCTATCCTATCCTGTAACTCAAAAGTCGTTGGAGCACCACAGATGATCGTTTAACCAGCGTACTCCATCTTTCTCTGTCCTCAGCAAACCTCGTGGCTTCGCTCAGTGCCAAGCCAGTCCATTCTCGAATCTTGTCCTCCCACCTCTTGTTCGGTCTCCCTCTTTTTCTGTCTCCTTGCACCGTGCCTTGCAGGATGGTCTTTAAAATGCCTGATGCTCTGGTGACGTAGCCATACCATCGGAGTTCGCGTTTTTTCACCACTGTGAGCAGGTCATCGTATTGTAATAGCGATTTCTTCAGATCGCCTCTCTTTGAATTTGATTGAAGATAAAAAGCATAATAGCATCTTGTATTATTATTATTATTATTATTATTATTATTATTATTATTATTATTATTATTATTATTATTATTATTATTAAAGCGAAAGTAAGTTGTAATAAAAAATTTGAAAATAAAGTGAGACAAGCTACTTTCAAATGATATGCATTATATTACATTCCATGATTATTGCTTTAGGTCCAGCAGACTCTTCCGAGCCAAATCAGGACCGGGCAACCCCTGATCCGCATAAAAGATATGCCGAAACAACCCTAGTTGTAAAATTGAAAGCTCTCCACCAGCCAGTCACTTTACAATAAAGACATCCCACGCAGGGGACGCTGAGGCTGTACTCTAATTTATCGAACCCCCGTTTACAAAAACAAAATAGAATACAAACATCATTATAAATTATCAACAAAACACATACATATAAAATGCCTACATTGCTAAATATTAACATCACAGGAAACCCTAGTGACCACCTGGCAGAAAGCGTCCAATATTCTCAAGTTGATACAACAGACCCCATACACAAATAAGGAGTCTTGTTCAGGAAGAGTTTTCAAGAAAAAAGGTAGGTGACTGGTCTAGCGAAGAATAAGATAGTATAGCAGATTGACAGAACAGAGCAGGAATGAGAAAGAGCAAATGAGAAAGACAGCGACAGTGGGAATTTAAAGCACTAAATTTCCAGAAAGTGGGGATACTATTTATAATGCAACCCCCGGCACCCCAACGGGGGTAAAACGATATGCAATGGTATGAAGTCTTCCGGGTATTTCCACTGTTGTCAGGGAGAGGGAAAGAAATAACGGGGAAGGGATTCAGTCTTAAAACAACAGACTGTGGATGTCTTCATTTTGGCTCACTACACTCCAAAATGTGACCAAGGTGCCGTTTTATGGAAATTTTAATATTATGACTGGTATAGATCTTGCAGATAGAAGCCACTGAATTGTGTATTTTGTGTAATGTGATAGCTGATAAATGTAACGGTGGGGTTCCACCGAAACAGCTTCGCAGCCTTCTCCGCCATCCATTATTGTAATTATTGTTATTGTTCATAACGTCAAATGGCAGGTTGTAAGATTAGTCAATGGCTATAAACCTTTAAAATCCGATTAAAAACTTCATCTTTCAACCCATCTCTCTTTCTGTCTCTCTCTGTCTCTGTCTATCTCTCTCTCTCCCTCCCCCCCCCTCTCTCTCTCCCTCTCTCCCTCTCTCCATCCCAACCCTTCCCGTCGCCTCTTTTCCCCTTTCACCTTCCCCCTTCCACCCCCCCCCCAAATCTGGTCAGGAGGCGTACATGTTTCTTGCTGTTTAAATAACTATATCTGGCACTCTACATGATTTTCAGCATTTACTGTGATAACGTCTACCTCTGTAATTTACAGCGTGGGTTTCCCGCCCGGAGTGCCATTTCTGTCCTATGCCTTGACGGACAGTTCTTTGGAGTTTATCACTGTGCGTTATTTTTCCCCCCCAAACAAACCCTCAGTTGATGAGGAGGAGCAAGTGGGGGGGGGGGGGTTTGGAAAGGGTTGAGAGGAGGTGGTAGGTGGGGGTAGGGGTATGGGTGATTGCGATAGAGCTAGAGAGAAACATGATCATGATGATGATGATGATGATGATGATGATGATGATGATGATGATGATGATGATGATGACGATACACCCATTGCACATAGCTACGATCGAAAGAAAGTATACTCTAGGCACACGCTGCGCAGCAGGCCAAAGTATGTCCCTTGTCCCTTGAAGAGGATACTTTGGCGAGGTTAGCAGCCTGCTCAGTTACAGTGTCGGTGAAAGATTACAAACGGAAAAGTAAGTTTCGTCTCCTCTAGGCGACGAATTAGGTCACGCTGTATTTGTTTCTAGGTCAACTGTCTTTTACCAACCGTTTGAGAATCTTTTCGAACCGTTTATTGACGCCGGATAGTGTCCTCACTTGGTTTCATACAATTTAAGAATCCAAGAAGGCAAAATTTAATGGGTTTTTGGGACGGAAAAAGAGCCTTTTTGTAGACAAAAGGGTTAGGGCTAGGGCTAGGGATAGATCTACAACTAACCCTTACCCAAACCCTTGTAGCAATATTCCACTCTTTCCGTCACTTTTAAACAGTACTGCGGTTCGCATCCGCGGCTAGCAGCGAGCCCAAAGTATACTTTGAAGGGATGGAGGGAATACTTTCGCCTGCTGCTAGCGGGAGTTTTGGCGATACTTTCTACCGCAGCAATGTGTATTACCTCGACGATAATGATGATGATGATGATGATGATGATAATGATGATGATGATGATGATGATGATGATGATGACGACGACGACGGTCGACGCTCTGAAATATCGCTGAAATCTCCAATTCGTGTTATTTGAAAGGGCCTAAGTATCACCTACATAACAGCGTGACATAGTCTTTAAACATTCACAGTGAGTTTTGCCCCTTCGGTTGAGAGCATAAACCGAGGTCCAGTCTGTACACGCACGCTCTCCATCGCACGGACCTTAATAAAGATCCTGACGCTCATGTCCTAGACGGTGCGTGCCTGCTACACACATACACCGTCCAGCACGCACTAAGGTCCCTTTTCCCACAAACCCGGTCGCCCAGGATTGTGCTCAGTTGTCTGGGCGTCAGACTATGCGCCCGAAAGCGACAAGTGGGCGCCTCGGGCGGTTTGAGTTAAATCCTGTATCGACCAGGGCCTTGGGCAGCTCTTGAGCTGGAAAAACGCTATATAGAAAATTTAAAAAACAACCCTCCCCCCCCCCCCCCCACACACACACACCAAAACACAACAAAGATAACCATTTTCAATTGCACGGTTTTAAAAATAAGTTGATAACTTCGTTTTCGTTTTATGTGCTATTTATGGCATCAAGATTGATTCTAAAAATAGCACTGCTGCGAAAGCAGGCCTAGTATGCACAGTTATTTTGTTTACATAACAAGGAAGAGACGCCTATACTTTAAAACTTAGCGATGGGTTTGAGCAGCCATTACCCATTGTATCATCGTTCTATGTGACAACATTGCAACTTCACAAGTCAACTCACTGTCCCCAAACAAAATAAACAATTAAACATCTATTACTTCCTGGCTCTTTAAGCAAGGTGTTTCCATGATAGCTATCATTTCCTATCCTATCCTATCCTATCCTATCCTATCCTATCCTATCCCATCCTATTCTATCCTATCTAATCCAGTAACTCGAAGGTCGTTGGGGCACTACAGATGATCGTTTAACCAGCGTACTCGATCTTTCTCTCTCCTCAGCAACCCCCATGGCTTCGCTCAGTGTCAAGCCAGTCCATTCTCGAATGTTGTCCTTCCATATCTTTTTCTGTCTCCTTCTTCTTCTGTCTCCTTGCGCCGTGCCTTGCAGGCTGATCTTTTCAAGTCCTGATGTTCTGGTGACGTTCCCACCATTCACGTTTCCGTTTCTTCACCACTGTGAGCATGTCCTCGTGTTGTTAATGGCTTGTGTGATGGTCTGTCGGACTTCGTTGTTGGTGATGTGCTGGGTATGGAAAATGCCTCGAAGTCTTCTGTAGCACCTCATCTCCATGCTCTGTATTCTTCGTTGTAGATCTACTGTGAGGGTCCATGTTTCGCAAGCGTATAGCAAGATGGAGATGACAAGGGAGCGCAGCAGCCTTACCTCGGAATGTTGACTGATGGTCCTGTCTTTCCAAATGGGCTTCAACCTTGTCAAGGCCGTTGTTGTTCGTGCGATCCTGGAGAGGACTTCCTGTCGGGACCCATTGTCTGATACAATGGCTCCTAAATATTTGATGCTATGCACTGTGTTGAGGGATTGGCCTTGGACTTTGATGTCCATGTTGTTGCCACTGATGTTGTTGGTCATCATTTTGGTCTTCTTATTTCTATTTTATAGGCTCTGGAGGTGGTGTCAAGCCTCTGTACCAGCTGTTCAAGTTCTTGTTCCTCTCCAGCCAATCCATCAATGTCATCCGCAAAACGGAGTTTGGAGATTGCTCTAGCCCCTATGCTGACTGTGCCTTCATGATATGCAAGGGCATCTGGAATAATGCGCTCTAGTTAGATTTAGAAGAATGTTGGAGAGAGTAGGCATCCTTGACTCACACCGATTGTTGTTCTGAACCAGTTTCCGATGGCGCTGTTGTGGAGGACTGCACTGAGTTTTTTGTCATACAGGTTTTTGATGACTTCATCTTTTAGGGCTAATGCTGTATACTCTCATGGTTGCCCACAGAGCTGCATACCAGACTTGGTCAAACGCTTTCTTGAAGTCTACAAACACATGATATAGATGTTGTTGGTGCTGTAGGTATTCCTCGCAGATTATTCTGAGGTTGAAAATATGTTCAGTGGTACTTTTCCCTGCCCTGAATCCTGCTTGTTCTTCGACCTGTTGCGTATTATTTTCAGAAGGACCTTGCTTGGATGGCTGATTTGGATGATGGTGCGGTAATTTTCACACTCCTGAAGGTTACCCTTTTTGGGAAGAGTGATGACAAGCGACTGGGTCCATGGTGTAGTCCACTCCCCACTCTGCAAGATCTTGTTACAGATGATGGCGTGGTACAGTGGTGAGGGCGTCAATCATCGCTTCTCCTCCTGCTGAAAGCAATTCCGCGGGTATGTTGTCCACTCCCGCTGACTTCCCCTTCTTCAGTGATTGCACTGCTGCCTCAATTTCTTCTCGGAGAATTGGGAGGATTTCTTCCTCTTCTCTGTTCTGGGAACATGATAGAACTGATGGGTCCCCGTTTGGTGTGTGGCTGTAAAGGCCAGAGCAGTACTATGTCCATCTATCCAAAACATCTTGTTCTTCTGTAAGGCATATGCCAAACTTGCTTTGGATCGTGGAGACCTTGGGCTGTTTAACACATGTCAGCCGCTTCACAGTCTGGTAGGCCTTCTTCCTGTTGTTCTTGTTCATACTTTTCTCTATTTCCTGGCATTGCTCTTCTATCCAGTTCTCCTTTACTGTGCGCACGCCTTTTCGGATGTCATTGTTGATTTTGCGGTAGGCATCTTTTTCTTTTTAATCTCTCTTCGTTTATCACATAGGTCCCAAAGTTCAGGTGTGATCCACGGTTTTTTTCTTTGGGCGACCATCCAGGTTCCTATGACGATGTTGTCTCTCGTGCGGATCCTGCTAAGTTGTCCACCAGTAGCACACTTATCATTTCCGTCCTGTTGGCCAACGGAAGGCGCGGTCCTTGGTGACCCGAACGAGGACCGATCCTGTATGGAGTGAGTGGATCTTTTCATCATACGGTGTGCTTGGGCAAAAAAGACCTGGCAGGGTCCAATCCACTCCAGGCTGTTGGCCACAGCCAAAATCCACGAGTACAGTGTGGCTCGCCTTGGCCCCGAGCACGAGGTGGTTGAACCTGTAGTAACGTGAGGTTTCTCTGTCCTGGCCGATGCCCTCTATGTAGAAGACTTTCGCCCAGTGATGCCGTGCTGACATCACCCCTGTTAGTCGCCTCTTACAACACGCCGGGAAACGTTGGGTCTATTCTATTGAGTAGGCGTACCCGAACCCACAGCACTTGTCTGAAATAACCCATTAACCTAATAAAGATTCCACCTTTGGTACCTTAGCCAGGTATCCCTTTTTTCACTTTTTTAAGCCAGTGTTTCCATAAATAGTTGTTCTTGGATCTTGACTTTGCATATATCTTGAATACGTATGGTAGCCTAACTTAGATCTGAAAAAAAGATTTTCTAAAAGAATCTGCATATAATCAAACCAAACGCCTCTGAAAGTCTGTCTTGTTATGTGTATTGTTTTAAGCCGGATTTTCCAAATTAGACACCCCCACCCCCTCGCATCTTCTTTTTTTTTTTTTTGGCGTTTATGGTTTTCAATGTGACTCGGTTTGGCTTTGTTTTTAAAAGCTAGGGTTGAAATTGTTGGAATGGAGCTACTTAGATTGCATTCCGCTGATATTGTGTATTTTTGTATTATTCTAAAGCAGGGTTTTCCAAACTAGTCCCTGATATTAAAGGCTTAGGCTTATCCAGCTGCCTTCTCTGTGGACTTTCCTTAGCAGAGGGGTACATTGGGAGGAGGGTGGGAAGGGGTGTGGTAAGAAAGAGGAAGAGGAAAACCTGCGCGGATCTGATGCTGTTACTGCTGGTGTTGATACCTGTTTTCTTCCCCTTTTCACCTCGTGTTTTATCTCCCCTTCTATTTTCGTGCACCTTGCGTCGTTCCATAAACAGCCCCGATCTCCAGATAGGGCCAGGACCCCACCCAGGTGGCGCGGCGGGCTAATTCTGCGGTGAAAGTGTGATAGCAATGTAGCGAGCGCCATTGTGTGCATTTGTGTGTGAGAGAGAGACTGACAGAGAGAGAGAGTGTGAATAGACAGACACAGGCCCAGACAGAGAGACAGACAGTCAGACCGAAAGGACATAACTGCGGCTGTCGATCAATTTAGAGAGATAGTTGGACGGTGCAGGATCATCCTGTGGGTGGGAGATCATCATGCGAGTAAATGGTCCACACTAATGTGGCTAGCGCCACGGCTCGCAATATGCTGCAGCTTAGTCTGCCCCCCCTCTCCCTCCCCCCCCCCATTACGACTAAAATCCTGGGTGGCGCAGCAGCTGCCCTACTGTGCTTACATTCAGGCGAACGGGCCGTCAGGGGTTGCCCTCGTCGGTGTGAGACGAAACCCGAGATCAGCAATTACATTCTTCCACTGTGTAAGAATCACAATAATAGGCTACATTCTGTATCGTGCAAATGCAAGTACTACTAACACCAAACAAACAAAAAACAACAACAACAACAAACCACACCATTTCTATAGAGTTACCCAGCGTGTTGTTTGACGAAGACCTTCAAAGGTGGAAAAAGTTGCCGCACATTTTGCTCTCAACCCACAGTGGTCCTCCGATGATACGGAGTGTGGGAAAGTATTCCCACAAAGCCTGTCCCCCTTGCCTTCAATCCCCCGTGGGGGGTGCGGGGGTTTCAATATAAATAGTATCCCCACTTTCTGGAAATTTAGTGCTTTAAATTCTCACTGTCGCTGTCTTTCTCGTTTGTTCTTTCTCATTCCTACTCTGTTCTATCAATCTACTATACTTTCTTCTTCTTCGCTAGACCTGTCACCTACCCTTTTTTTCTTGAAAACTCTTCTGGGGCAAAACTCCTCATTTGTGTGTGAGGTCTGTTGGATCAGCTTGGGAATATTGGACGCTTTCTGCCAGGTGGTCACTGGGGCTTCATATGATGTTAATATTTGGCAATGTAAGCATTTTATATGTATGTGTTTTGTTGATATTTTATAATGATATTTATATTCTATTTTGTTTTTTGTAAACGGGGGTTCGATAATTAGAGTATAGCCTCAGCGTCCCCTGTGTGGGATGTGTTTATTGTAAAGTGACCAGCTGGTGGAGTGCCTTCAGTGTTACCACTAGGGTTGTTTCGGAGGATCTTTTATGCGGATCAGGGGTGAGTCCTCTTTCAGGGAAGTTGTAGTCTTGATTTTGTGGTTTTGTTTCGGCTCTCTGCAGTCCGCAGGACCCTTTAAGCAATGAATAACTAACTAACTAACCTTGCCTTCAAAGTATAAAGAAGTGTCATATCGTTAACGTTGGCGGGAAGTCTTCGTTTGGAACAAACGAGTTATGAGTTCATTTGCTCTATTTATAAACAGTTATAAGACTTTTTCAATAAGTAGCTAGGCCTACTTTTCAATTATTCTGAACAAAGGCTAGGCTAGGCCACCGTCGATAGCCATAGTACGCGAGTTAATGAATAAAAAAATGAGTGTCGGGGAGGGGTTAGGGGGGAGTAGAAGGGTTAGGGTATTGTGTTTTTCTTATGTTTGTTTGTATTTTCGTCAAATAATCGTAGATAATAATAATAATAATAATAATAATAATAATAATAATAATAATAATAATAATAATAATAATAATAATAATAATAATAATAATAATAATAATAATAATAAATTGCATTTATACAACGCATTTTTCATTAGAATAACAACTCAATGCGCTTACACACATCATTCGTACGCATCATCATAACATTCGCACTACATCATGTACATCATCATTGAGAAAGTATTATTACTGTTCATACTATTTACACAGAAAACGCCTTGCGGAACAAGTGCGTTTTTAAGCAGCTCTTAAAGGAAACAAGGTCTGTATAATGTCTTAAACCGGCAGGCAGCGCATTCCAAACCTTGGGTGCTTGAAAATTAAAAGACTGCTCGCCAACTGTTTTAAGCCGACGCTTGGGCTTTTTCAAAGATCTCTCTCTGCATTTAGACCAAGTAGATAGGCCTAAAAAGAGAGGATGGGCGAGGCACCAAGGACTGAATGGATGTGAAATGCACTTCATGGGTATACATCGTGCACACCAAACCTGCTGCTCCCGTTTGTACATAGTCCATAATAAATATTCATATTTATAATTGGGTAACTTTGTGACGGGCGATGTGTGTGGTTGTAAGTATGGCAGTGGCGTAGCTAGGGAGTTGGGGTTCCGGGGGGCTTAGCCTCTTTGGGGGCCCCCTGCATTTTGACATTCGACAGCATGACATGAGATAACAGGGCCGGACCTGGGAAAAGTCGAAGGGGGGGTTACAGATTCAGCGAAGGCGCGAAGCGCCGAGCCTTCTAGGGGGGTCCGGGGGCATGCTCCCCCGGGAATTTTTTTTTTCAAGGATGCAAAATGGTGCAATCTGAACCTTGAAAAAGCCATTTGTGATGGTCTGGGACTTTGAGCTTTTTTAACAATTGAACTGACAAACTCTAGGGTACAAAAATAATCCTCTGCCCCTCCTTTAAAAAAACAACACCACACCCACAAACATTTATTTATCAGCAGAGATGTTTTGTATACTATTATTATTCACTACTTTTTGTCGATCGGTAACGGTATAAAGCTTTACCTTGTAGTTTATGAACATCACAGCCCTGCTTTCATTTTCAGTCTTGCTGCACTAGGTTCCTCGGCATTAGTACCATTTGTGAATTGTATCTTCCTGCAAAACAGTTCACTGCCTCTTTGAAGTCAATATCAACATCCCTGTGCACTTTCAGTAAAGCAAGTCCATTGAGCCTCTGTTGCCCCATTGTGGAGCGCAGGTAGTTTTTCAGGTTGCGCAACTGACTGTTTGAACGCTCACACTCGGCAATAGTGACAGGCAGGGTGCAAAGGTACTTTAGCATGATGAACAGGTTGGGATAAAAATCCCTGTCACAATGTTTCAGTGCTTCTGATGCCGTGGATGTGATGATAGCTGTCGCATTCTCAGCAGCACTTCGCCATTTGCAAACCCACCGTTGGTATTCTGCATCAAGGGTAGCGTTGTCTGGTAGGCCAGACTCCCACAACATTGCCAGTGTCTTCACCCCTTCTGGAACCTGCATGAAACCATCCTGGTTGTCTATTAAAGTGCTTGGCACCAGACAGAGACCATCAACTACTAGGTCAGCATTTTTGAACCTGAAGTCCAATTCGGATGACAGGTGTTCCAAGAAAGGAATGGCAATGCTAATCTTGAAATATTCTTCTGGAGTGGCCGCAGGTTGGTTGTCACGGAGAGTCTGTCGGGATGCTTGACGAGGAACAATAACATCAGTTGTCAAAGCATTTGCCATTTTGCTAACTTCACCAAACCAGGCAACGAACGCTGTGTTCATAATTATCAATTTAGCATCTTAATTAATATTTCTAAAAAGTCGTTTTTGGGGGATTAGGGCAGTATCAAGGTGAAGGTGCTGGAAGAGGCTTGCGGCCAGAACAGGAAAATATGGCTGCATTTACTAATTTAGGCTTAGGGGTTGGGTTATTTGGTCGTTTCAAAGGGAAAACGCTTTGGACGTTTCAACGGATCCCTTAAAATGGATTTCCGTTGAATTGTCTATAAATAACTCTTTGTACCTTGGACCAAAAGTGACTAAAAACTGCAATGTTTTTAAAACTTTTTTTTTTAATTGAAACTCTTTGCATTAAATAAAATCTTTTTTTTTTTTTTTTACTTTGCAGGGGGGGTTCCGGAACCCAGGTAACCCCCCCCCCCTGGATCCGGCCCTGGATAATATACTTAATAAATATATGTCTAAATTCAAATTGGTACAGTATATAAGATTACATGGCGGTGGCGTAATCTTTAATATTTAATGTAAAAAAATGTTCGGACACTCCTTTGGGGGCCCCCCTCAAGTGGGGGCCCGGGGGGACTTTCGAATTTGGACCCTCCCTCCCCTCCCCTAGCTACGCCACTGAAGTATGGGTATGTTGTATCTTTTAAAATGCTGTTTCAGTTTACTTCAAATTTTACACAATAATAGAGTCCACTCAACAATATTTTTATCAATTATATACTTAAGCCCGCATTTGCAGCCATGACAGTTGTTTTGATCATACTTGTATTGCAAACTAAAAGACAAATATTTAATCTTTAAAACTTATCAATGGATTTGCTCGGAAATATGCTGGCTTACACTGCGCAGTCTCCTTTGTATTTAGCTATTTTATTTGGGGTCGAACACAAGCGCAAGAAATTACAATATCGGTACAACAATGACAATTCCGACCATTATAATATGATTTCTGTGTTGCGTTCAAACGACGTTAGAAAGGTAAATATTTACCACTAAGCGAACACACATACACAATGCAGTGTGGATATAGGACAGAGAGAGAGAGAGAGAGAGAGAGAGAGAGAGAGAGAGAGAGAGTGTGTGTGTGTGTGGGGGTGTGTGTATTTGTATGTGAGATGGAGAGAAAGGAAGAGAGTGAGAAAAAGAAAGAGAGAGAGAGAGAGAGAGAGAGAGAGAGAGAGAGAGAGAGAGAGAGAGAGAGAGAGAGAGAGAGACAACCTCACCCACGCATTCGCCAAACAACTTACTAAAATCATCCTATCCTATCCTGTCCCGTAACCCGGAGGTCGTTGGGGCACCACAGATGATCGTTTAAACAGCATACTCCATCTTTCTCTGTCCTCAGCAGCCCTCATGGCTTCGCTCAGTGTCAAACCAGTCCATTCTCGAATGTTGTCCTCCCACCTCTTTTTCGGTCTCCCTCTTCTTCTACCTCCACTGTGCCTTGCAGAATAGTCTTTGCAAGGCCCGATGACTAAAATCATCAACGTAAAAAAAAATTAAACGCTAAAAACTCAGCTACATTTAACTATGCTTAAAACACAGTCAACCACAAAAATGTATCCTATGTTTCAAAATGCTGTTAAAGTCATTCCTCTCGTTAAAATCTGGCTACCCAATTGGCTTGCCAATGCAACTCTCTCTCCTACAGTTTTAGCTCTTGGAGCTTGGATTCACATTTGATTCTTTCAATCGGAATGATCACCAAGAATGATACTGTTTTGTCCTTTGGATATAGTAGTTCATTAACATGAGAATAAACTTTACATTTAGTGGTCTTTCCGAGCACAGTATCACTTTTGTGATTTGCCCATCTCTGTTTAAACCGAACAGTTTAGCCTACATAAAACCATTTAGGATGACATTTATATATAGATATAATATTTTGCAATAACTTCTGGCAGCCGCTCACACCGTGCCACTGAATCGTTGTGAGGTGCAAGTGTTCAAACCACCCAAAAACAAAAATCTCGTATCAAGGTCATTTAGGCTTATATTCGTCCCTTTCTCTCTCTGTCTGTCAGGAGCTGATTTTCTAGATCTTTCCAAAGCGTTTGATCTCGTTAATCATTACATACTGCTCCAAAAACTTGAACTGTATCTCAATGGCTCTGTTCCCTTGGATTTTTTTCATTCATATCTTAGTCAACGGACGCAATTCGTACATCTCCATGGTAAAAATTCCTCTGTAGGCCAAATCAAGCATGGGGTTCCTCAAGGATCTGTTTTAGGTCCTGCTTTATTTTGTGTTTATATTAACGACTTACCTTTACATCTCGCAGATAATTCTGTTGAGTGTCATATGTTAGCCGACGATACAACATTACAAAATCAAGGCAGTAACATAGCTGAAATTCAGCAATCTCTACAATATGCCCTTAACAGTGTTGCTCACTGGTGCAGTGTAAACCATATGTCACTGAATCCAGCTAAATCAAAAGCTATGTTAATAACAACTAGAAAAAAGCATCAGCGGGCTCCGCTTTCTCTTGATTTAGTAGTGAATGGAAAAGATATCAAACAGGTTGAAAGTCATAAACTTTTAGGCGTAATCATAGATAACAAACTCAGTTGGCATTCACAAATTGAACATCTTTGTAAAACCCTGTCAACAAAATTATTTATGTTGTCTAAGCTTCAATCTATCATAACTGCAGATGCTAAAAAACTTTTTTATAATGCTCATATAAAACCTCACATTGATTATGCATCAACAATATGGGACGGCTGCAGTGAAGCCTTGTTCAAAAAAATTAATTCTATTCCTCGCAGAGCTGCAAAATTAGTTATCCCCAACGCTTCCATCACAACTGATTTAAAATTAAAACTAACTGGCATGCTCCCCCTTAACAAACACCTACAACACAATAAAGCCGTTTTAATGTATAAAATAATTAACAATAGAGCTCCTGCTTATTTAAAAGCACTTTTTAGAAAGTCATCAGCTCGTTATTCATCTTCATGACATAATTTAACATTTCCAAGACCACGCTTAGACATATTTAAAACATCTTTGTCCTATTCTGGTCCAAGCGTGTGGAATTCTCTACCAGAAGAGGTCAAGAGAAGTAAATCATTACCATCTTTTAAAAAGAGGCTCCATATAAATATTTAAACTCCCTTTGCTCTTAATACTTAAGATGAGTTTATACCTCTTTGTTCTTTTCTACCCTGCCACAATTTAAGTTACTATGAATGTATGAATTTACATGTGTGTGTGTGTGTAGGTGTGTGTGTGTGTGTGTGGAGAGAGGAGGAGATGGATGGGGAGGGGAAGAAGGGTAAGAGTATGTGTATTAAAATGCATTAATTGGCTTAGTGATTTGTTATCGTAGTTAAGGAATATGTTTGTTTCAAATTATTTTATGTTAATTATTTTGTTTGTTTTGCATTGTTTATTAAGGACTAGCTGTAAGACAGGTCCAAAGGACCTAATGCTATTATCCTATTAAAGGTTTCGACTTCGACTTCGACTTCGACTTCTCTCTCTCTCTCTCTCTCTCTCTCTCTCTCTCTCTCTCTCTCTCTCTCTCTCTCTCTCCTCTCTTTGTGGATGGAAGAAGGGGAATAAAAAATAAATAAATAGAGGCGATTTTTATCTTCCTCACGAAAAGTCACAGATTATGCTGAGAGAAAGTAAGGAAAAAAAATAAAAATAAATATTCGTCCCTGGGTGGGCTCGAACCACCAACCTTTCGGTTAACAGCCGAACGCGCTAACCGATTGCGCCACAGAGACGATCTTTTGGAATGTGCCAATCAGTTCATCGTGTATCGACTCGGGTGGACCATTAATAAAGGGACACAACCTTTACATGCGTACACAGTTTACGTATTTTTACAGACTGTGATTAAATTGGTTACTGTAAAAATTCATGTTAAACTCCTCAAGTAAACAATAATGGAATTAGTCCTATACCCTATAGTTGTACGACAACTATTACTTTATTTTTCTTTTTCCTTCTAATTTTACATCGATTTAAAGGCATGAACATGCAATTCAAGGGAAATAACTGCTGCTATATAAATAAACATTAAGCCTACGTAGTTGCAGTCCTTGAACGACTACACAGTCTAGCCATGTGACCCAACGTGGGGTATGTGTCTTTTTCCTATTCTCTCCCCCACTCTGGCCTCCGCCCCACCCGACCCAAATTTTATTCTTTCTTTCAGTATATCTTTAAAAAAATATGTAAATAATGTTTATAGTTCCACTTCTTTCATTCATGTTATTGTTAATACACTTTCTTTCTTTCTTTCGTTTATTAGTTACTTCTTTCATTCTCCCTCATTTTCATAGCATTTATTAAAAAAAATTTTTTGCAACTTAAAAAAAAAATTGTATATTGTCTATTACTCTATTACATGGGCAACTGGACTAGGTTTCGACCAACATGCATATCGATGGCGTATTTTATTCAAATTTGTACTTTGGAGAGTTTTACCACTTAAGTAAATTTCGTTCTGTCATCGGCGTACTTTAGTTAAAACAAAGCTCTCAAGAGTGATGATATCTCTTTGCCCATATTTCTTGGCACGTATACGAGCATACCCTGCTTCCAGCCCCTCCTGTAAAAGTACAATAATAATTTCCAAAATACATTATGTGTGTTGGCTCTGACCTAACCTGTCCACACTTCTTGCATTTCTTGGTGGTGGTGGTGGTTTGATTGTACTTTCTTTTTAAAATGCCTTGTTTCTCTCGTTCTTTTTTTCTTCTATTTAACTGTGTAGAGTATGGTATTTGAGATGAAAATGTGCTAGATGTTGCTGTTGGAATAGATGGATTGACCATTACGAAAAAAATACCTTGCTGGGCAGATGTTGATGGTAAAGTCTTGAGGAGGGGCAAGCAAAATTAAAGGTTTTGGTTTTAGCTGTACCAAAGACTGTGTCACAGTCGGCTGTGGCTGTAGCTGTGTTACAGGAGGCTGTGGCTGTGTTGCAGGCTGTCTCACAGGAGTATGTAATGGTGGCCGTAGCTGTATCACAGGAGCTAGATAGATAGATAGATAGATAGATAGATAGATAGATAGATAGATAGATAGATAGAGAGAGAGAGAGAGAGAGAGAGAGAGGTAGGTAGGTAGGTAGGTAGGTAGGTAGGTAGGTAGGTAGGTAGGTAGGTAGGTAGGTAGGTAGGTAGATAGATAGATAGATAGATAGATAGATAGATAGATAGATAGATAGATAGATAGATAGATAGATAGATAGATAGATAGATAGATAGATAGATAGATAGATAGATAGATAGATAGATAGATAGATAGATAGATAGATAGATAGATAGATAGATAGATAGATAGATAGATAGATAGATAGATAGATAGATAGATAGATAGATAGATAGATAGATAGATAGATAGATAGATAGATAGATAGATAGATAGATAGATAGATAGATAGATAGATAGATAGATAGATAGATAGATAGATAGATAGATAGATAGATAGATAGATAGATAGATAGATAGATAGATAGATAGATAGATAGATATTCGGTGTTTTATAGGGTCCATCGGACTGTAGATAGATAGATAGATAGATAGATAGATATTCGGTGTTTTATAGGGTCCATCGGACTGCCAACAGCCGAATCATGACTACATAAAATAAAGTAAAATCAGACTAAACTGTTAAAATTTAAATATGATAAAAAATGTAACTAAAATCAGTCTTACCAATAAAATCCAACCAACAATGCAAAACAAGGCAATATGATTTATATGCGATAAAACAAGCCAACATCTTGTAAAAATTGAAACAGGTGTTGACTATTGCCTACTTTAAAAATCTCTTTGAAAGGTATTGAACCAAAATAGTGTTCTCTTTCATCAACCAGATCAGCACATTCATACATAAAATGGCGAACGGCAAAAGGATTGATCACATGCAAAGCACCATGGTGGTTCTTCTCCTTTTAAAAGGAAACTATGTGTGACTGAAATATGCCCAATATGAAGGCGAGCTAAAACTGTTTCTTCTTTGCGGGTGGACGCAAAGTTAGGCAGAGAAGCAGACAAATCGGGAAGAATGTGAAATAATTTGTTAGTGATATGATTAGACCATTCGGTCTGCCACAGCCGTTTACAATAAGATCCAGTCATACAACGCAGGTTAGAGTAAGGAACAAACAGGAAAATCTCTGAAGGGAAATCGAGATGCAGAGCTTCTTTAGCCGCTTTGCCCACTGCAATATTGCCGCGGATGCCCATGTGACAAGGTATCCACATAAAAACTTTTTACCTTCAGAAACAAGTTGTGTGTGGAGGTCATGGATCTCTGCCAGAAAAGGGTGTGATATCTTTCTCGTGGAAAGAATCTGAAAGAGTCTGGAGTTCTGATAGTGAATCAGACATGATTAAAAACGAGGTTCTTTTGGATTGATAAACCTGTTTCAGAGCTAGATGAATTGCTTTGAGCTCAGCTGTATAAACAGAATAAAAATATATAAAAAGTATACGCTTTTTCAAAGGCTGGTCTAGGTGTCTCCAAGAGACCGACGCAGCAGCAACTGAGTCTCCTTTCTTCGACCCGTCTGTTAAACGTTTTTCATATCCTGGGTACAAAGCACACTGTTCTAAATAAAGTTGGCTATAGACTGTTTCAGAGGTATTCTTTTTGAGGAAAGCGGACAACTGCCAGTTAATGTTTGGGTTACGTAATTTCCTTGGAGGAGCTTCAGTCCGAAGATCATCATCGTTGATGGAAGCAACATCGATGCATGCTTTATTCAAATGAGCCTGCATTCTGATGCCAAAGGGAGGGATTGCATTCGGTTTGGCCTCAAATTTTTCCACAAAATCTGGGTTGCGAACACAGTCATAAACGGGATTCATAGGATCAGTTTCTAATTTTAAATAGTAATTCAGTGATAATTTTATACGTCTCAGTTCCAGCGGAGGTTCGTTAGCTTCCACGTAAAGGTTTTCACAAGCGGAGGTGCGAAAAGCACCCAAAGCAATGCGTAGTGCCTGATGAGCAATTGGATCTAACATTTTAAGATAAGACTTTCTAGCAGAACCGTAAACAAAGCAACCGTAGTCTAACTTGGATCTAATTAAAGAACGGAATAACATCAATAAAGTTTTCTTGTCAGCTCCCCAGTCTGTACCACTGATAACCTTAAGCAAATTGCAGGCCTGTTGACATTTTGTTTTCAAATCTTTCAGATGAGAAATGAAGGTTAACCTTTGATCAAAAATAATACCCAAAAATTAGACTTTTTGGACCAACTTTATTGGAGTTTTATTGAGTGTAATATTAGGATCTTGAATAATTCCTCGGTGCTTGGAAAAGTGAATACATTCGGTCTTTGCCTGTGAAAATTTAAAACCATTTTGTAATACCCAGTCTTCAACGGCATTGACACATAACTGTAGCTGACGTTCTGCAGATGCCAAGGTTTTACCCTTGGCTACTAATGCAAAATCACCAACAAACAAAGAATTGTCAATTCCCAGTTTCACTGAACGAACAATAGTATTTATGTTAATATTAAACAGCAAGGGAGACAAGATGCTACCCTGAGGCACCCCCATCTCCTGTCCCCTCTTATCTGATAAATATCCTCCAACTTTAACCTGAAAAATTCTGTCCGTTAGGAAATTGAATATAAACAGAGGTAAATGCCCCTTCAGTCCAATCTCTTGCAAATCTGAAAGGATGTCAAATTTCCATGTGGTATCGTATGCTTTAAAAAAAAAAATTTAAAACCAAATCAAACATGATGGCAACGGCATGTTTATCCTGGACGAACACGTTACGTATAAAAGTTTCTAGTCGCACCAGGTGATCAACAGTAAGCCTACATAGCCTACTTCTGCCACTTCGAAAGCCACACGGAGTTTTGGATAATATATTATTGGTCTCGAGATACCACAGTAAACGAGTATAAACCAATCTTTCCAGTGTCTTGCATAAGCAGGACGTTAAGGCTATTGGTCTGTAATTTGTTGGATTAGTACGGTCTTTGCCAGGTTTAGGTATGGGAACAATAATGGCCTTTCTCCAAGAGGGAGGAAAGGTGCCAGTGATCCAAATCTGATTGAAGATGTCTAGCAGATGAGATCGTGAGTACCTTGATAAATGTCTAGAAATTGATAATGCACATTATCCGGTCCAAATGCTGAATCTGCACTTTTGTTAATGGCATCATTAAGCTCAACTAGTGAGAACAAAATGTTGTAGTCTTCAGAATTGTCAGAGGTAAAATTTAACCGTTGTTTTTCTTTACGTGTTTTAATACTTTGAAAAGAAATAGAATAGTTTTCAGAGGAAGTTTTTGCAGCAAAAGAAGAGGCCAAAAGATCAGCTACTACCTTTTTATCTCCAATTATGTCCTCTTGCACATTAAGACATGGGCTGCTGAAGCTTACATAAAAGTCGTACACAAATTTTGCCCATATCTTCGAAATCGGCCATAGCTATGGGCAGTCTTAAACCAGCTAGTTGGAATTATGACAAAGTAGACCGGGTATTGGGTAACCCACGGCGTAAAAGAAGGGAAATGGAGGGTTCAGTAGTGTAGGGTAGTGTAGTTTAATCTAATAGATTACGACAGAGTAGTCAGGTTATGGGTAAACAAAGGTTCGGTAGTGTAGGGTAGTGTAGTGTAATCTAGTAGATTACGACGGAGTAGTCAGGTTATGGGGTGGTGCAGTTGAAAGATAGCAGACAGGGTATTGGAAAACCCACGGTGAAACAGAAGCGTAGCCAACAGGGGCGACGCGACGAGTAGCGAAAACAACAGCAGCAGCCCGCTGGTCGATGTAGATACGTCACGAAGTCAGACTGATTGATTGATTGATTGATTGATTTATTGTTGCTTTAGGTCCAGCGGACTCTTCCGAGCCAAATCAGGACCGGACAACCCCCGATCCGCATAAAAGATCTGCCGAAACAACCCCAGTGGGAAAATTGAATGCCCTCCACCGGCCAGTCACTTTACAATAAAGACATCCCACGCGGGGGACGGCTGAGGGTTGACCTCAACTACGCGAACACCCCGGTTACAAAAACAAAATAGAATACAAACATCATTATAAATCATCAATGAAACACATACATATAAAATGCCTATAGTGCTAAATAGTACAATCATAGGAAGCCCTAGTGACCACCCGGCAGAAAGCGTCCAACACTCCCAAGCTGATCCAACAGACCTCATACACAAACAAGGAGTCTTGTCCAGGAAGAGTTTTCAAGAAAAAAGGTAGGTCATTGATCTAGCGAAGAAGAAGATAGTATAGCAGAGTGAAGGACAGAGCAGGAATAGGAAAGAGTAAATGAGGAAGACAGCGACAGTGGGAATTTAAAGCACTAAATTTCCATAAAGTGGGGATACTATTTATACTGAAAACCCCCGGCACTCCAACGGGGGTACTGTTGCCGCAGTGAATCTGTCTTGCCTATAAAGGAAAGACAGGTTTTCAACTGTGGCTTTCACTGTTCCCTTTATAGGTTTGAACAATCTACAGTGGCAAGATTGCTCATGACCCCAAGGGGTACGAAGTCAGACATCAGCCAAAGACACCCTCTCTCGAGAAGCGACAAAACGTGAATGTGTGACATGAAGCGACACCAATAATTATGTCACGACACACAATGCGCCAATCGTACCTGAGGTCAACTGCCTAAATAAGCGCACGTCACGACACACAATGCGCATGCGCTTATATTTAGGCAGTTGACCTCAGGTGCGATTGGCTATAGTATTGTGACCGGAAGCCACTCTTGTACTTGAGTTCGGTGTCCTTTCATTTTTGTTGAAGAACAAGATGTGAACCTTTGCAACATGTTCTGGTATCTCATGTCTTTCCACGCCAGCAGATATGGTGCATTGACTGCATTTGGTGTCTTTAAACAGCGCAGTAGCGTTTTGTTTTCCTTTCATCTGCCAGTCAGGCATTTACTTCGAGTGCAGTGGCAGGATCAACCTCTTCGTTTCTTTTGTCAACATCGAACTCGAAGTTCGCCTGTATTTTCGAGAGTACCAGCGATCTTTGTTACTAAATATTTCGGATTGCATTCGTAAGTAAGAAAATTTCAATTTAAAGACAAGTAACAACACACTATGGGAGTTATTTAAGAAACATTTTGCTTGTTAACTTTTGAATGAATATATTTGGTTCAAGGGAAGCAACACAGGTCCAAATGAGGACTTAGCTTTGCATGAACTCTTTCCATGATGATGGGATTTATTTATTATTTATTTAGAGGTATTATAAAAAAAAAATCACTTAAGCAGTTATTTTTATTTTCAGTCGACAGATGTGTGCTGAGTCATCACACCCACAGAACCGGCTAGCATTGGAAAAGTCACCATATCTTCTTCAGCATGCATCAAATCCAGTTGATTGGTATGGATGTTTAAGAAAGTTAATAAAACGTGTGTATTTTAAATAGTATTAGTTTTTAACACAGTAGCCTCGTAGGAGATGTGGTTGCAGGAACTAATCGTTGGGTTAACGGACATGTCAAGTTAAGGTCAGGTCTCAACCTTAGGTCATGAATGCCATCTGGAAAAATAACAGAATAACAAAAAGAATTAGATACCGAGAATAAAGGCTAACACGCTGACAGTGGTTTGATTTCCTAGCAGACTGATATGATGATTCTGAAGCTCAAGTGAGGCAGTGCCTGATACTGCCATAGGACGAGACTGCAAGTATAAACCGAGGTCTAGTTTGTGCCCACATGCATTCCATGTTCTAGATCGGTGAGTGCCAGACATCTAGCAAGCTTGAGGTCATCTGTCCATCTGCCTGTCTGAGTGTCTATCAGTCGGCCCTTTTGCTGCCTTTCACATACACAATGCTGAACACGGGTGTTGATGGATGATTTTATTACTAAAAACAGTGCCGTAAAACTGAAACCGGAAAATGATCACATACATAGAACATTTGTTATCACAACTTATAAAAGATCAAATAATAGAAAATATTACAGCATTTTTCACAGCCACTAATGCGGGGTTTGCCAAATTTTTTCAAGAAGAGCTTGCCCCGGGTAAGCAACATGTCATATTTAGCTTTCCTGCTCAAAAAATTACTTTTCCACTCAAAAATGTACTTGTAAGTTGTATACATAGTGAAAGCAAAATTCTATTTAAAAAACACCCAATTCTTTTTTGTCACGGCTGTTGAAAAATCCAAGTTTTAGAAGCGACATTTTGGGTTTCAGTGCCAACACACTTCCACAAAAGATTGAGATGAAAGGCATGCTGTAATTGGCGGATGAATTTGAACAATTGATCAATCAAATGTGCTGTGATATATCGCCCCACTATTGTTAAAAGGAGCAGTGTCATTGGCTGAAAGTTGAACAATTGACCAATCAAATTCACTGTAATATATCGTGTTAGAGTGTGACGTCAAAATTCCAAACCAGAGTTCCACAGGCCGTAAACATGATTCGGTGGTGATGATCAAGTTGTGTTGTTTTTACGTTCACAGCTTTTAACCTACTGCCGGGCAAGTGACTTTCATGATTTTTCTTTCCAGGCAATAGTTTTACTTGTCTCGTCAAATGGGATTTGGCAGTCCCAGTAATGTAAATATTAATATGACATGCAAACAAAAAGCGACTACAGCAAAATATATTAGGGATTGTAATTTATATATGACAATAATAATTACAACAATAAGTAAAACAAGGTGTACATTACTGATATCAAGTATCCATCTCCAAATATAAAAATGAGCTTATCACTAGTAAAATTAATAATTTTAAGACCGAAATGTTTACTAGTCATTATTATTACCTTGTTGGCCTACGTTTGTGTTTATATAAATATATTGTGTACATTTTGGTTAGGAAATGATACCTCAATGTGAAGTGTAATTCAACATGCACAAACTGCCAATCGTGAACTTTTAATCAGTAAAGAAAGTCAACTCACGAATTTAGTTTTAATTTATGTTAAAATAGTTATCTCTCTTTTTTTGTCTTCTTTAGATTCTATATTTTTATTATCAACATAATAAAAGGTTTTCTTTCAGCATGAAAAATTAATACATTTCCTATCCTACTCTATCCTGTAACCCAAAGGTTGTAGGGGCACCACAGATGATAGTTTAACCAGCGTACTCCATCTTTCTATGTCCTCAGCAACCCTCATGGCTTTACTCAGTGTCAAGCCAGTCCATTCTCAATTGTTGTCCTCCCACCTCTTATTCGGTCTCCCTCTTCTTCTGCCTCCTTGCACTGTGCCTTGCAGGATGGTTTTGGCAAGGCCTGATGCTCTGGTGATGTGGCCTTACAATCGGAGTTTCCGTTTCTTCACCACTGTGACTCTGAGTGTGGCAGGTCATCGTGTTGTCTAATGGCTTGTGTGATGGTCTTTCGGATTTTGTTGTTGGTGATGTGCTGGGTATACGAAATGCCCAGAAGTCTTCTGTAGCACCTCATCTCCATTCTTTGTATTCTTCGTTTGTAGATCTTCTTTGAGGGTCCATGTTTCACAAGCGTATAGATTAGAAAGATGGAGATGGGAGTGCAGCAGCCTTAAGTTGGAATGTAGACTGATGGTCCTGTCTTTCCAAATGGGCTTCAACCTTATCAGGGCCGCAGTTGTTTGTGCGATCCTGGAGAGGACTTCCTGTCGGGACCCATTGTCTAATATAATGGCTTCTAAATATTTAAAGCTATGCACTGTGTTGAGGTTGGCCTTGGACTTTGATCTCCATGTTGATGCCATTGGTGTTGTTGGTCATTTTGGTCTTCTCTGCATTTCCATTCCATAGGCTCCGGAGTATACATGTATTTACATCTACGTGGAGCATATGGGCTTTGTCCTTGTAGGTTCTTGTGTGAGTTAATGTGGACAAATTTTTTCTGTATATTTAAATGCACAGTGACCTAATGGCGTAATGCTGAAAGTGCTTGTTGAACCCCTGACTTTGTGTGTTTGTTAATTCAGTGAATTTTTGAATTGTATGTTATAATAGATTACACTCTTTGTTTACCACTTTAAGGTACCCCTGGGGAAGAGAGGCCATTCAAAAAGCTAAAGATGAAGGCAAGCCTATTTTCCTGTCAATCGGTTACTCCACCTGTCACTGGTGTCACGTGATGGAACGTGAGAGTTTTGATAATGTAGATGTCGCCGAAATCCTGAACAAATATTTCATCAGCATCAAAGTGGACAGAGAAGAGAGGCCTGATGTGGATAGGGTTTATATGACTTTTATTCAGGTTAGTCATTAAGTCTCTCAGTTTACTGTACAGAGTATAAGTTTAACTTATTTTTTAAAATAAATTAACAAAGTTAATCTTAATGTTGAATGGGATAGATTTTAGATATTTATGTCTATAAGCTATATCAGTACTTGTTATATTATTTATTTTCCTAATGGTAAATAATATTTTATTTATTTATGTATAAATAATTTATGTTTAAATAATTTATGAATAAATCCAAACCAAACTTGGCTAACACGCCAACAGCAGGTTGAATTTCCTACTGAATGAATACATTAATTATTTAGTGAATAATTATTTATGTATTTATTTATTTAATTTTTCATTGTGTTTGCCTTCTTGCCTACCATACAGGCAACATCAGGGAATGGAGGATGGCCAATGAGTCTCTGGCTTACTCCTGACCTTGCTCCCTTGTTTGGAGGCACATATTTCCCCCCTGAGGACCGCTATTATGGGCAGCCAGGGTTCAAATCTCTGCTGTTGATGATTGCTGAAAAGGTATTATATTCACTAAGTGTTTCCAGCTATGCATTGTGTGATGATATCCTGGAGAAGATCTGATAATCTTACAAGGGGATTAAGATCTGTAGATAGATGAGGCGTTTTGATATCTCTATCAGTCATTCTTTACCAAGATTCCTAAGCGATGTGAGAGACTAATCACGGTGCTTGGTCACATACAAATTTATATTTGTTCTTGGGTTTCAAAGTATCATTGGCTCATTTTTAAAAATGATTTGTGCTACTGCTAGTCAAATGACTAGTCTAATTGGTCTCCAGAGAAGAAGAGCTAGTGGACACACAACAGTACAAATAGAATGACATCAGTCATATGTATGTGATTTCAACTTTTATTTGTTCAACACAAATTCTAACATGACTTTAATTAAATGTAAGTTAACAACTATAAACTGTTCATTGTGCTGGGAATGTTCTTTAGCAAGTCTTCTGCATCATATGCTATGTAGTTCTATGTTTTCGATGGTCTAATATTGTTCCGAGTATTTTTGACAGTTGCAGTTGAGAGGGACTTAGCTCTCAGTTTCTGTGAGTGCTTGAGTCTGGTGGTCACTCTGAGGGAGTCTGGTCACTCTCAGGATGATCGGGCGAGTCTGGTAGCTATGGGGCCGGACGTGGTGAGGTAGATTCTAGTTGATCTTCTTTCCACGGGAGCAAGCGTTCGGGCGTTGCCTCCCCAAACCGTCCCAGAGCTGAGCTGGAAAATCCAGAACTCTGGCTACAATATTCTATTCAGATATATTGATATGTGGTGCCCTCCGCAAGGAGTCTGTAGCATCATACACCTGCCGAGTTTCCCACAAGCACACTACGATATCTGAATCTTAAGGCTAAGATATATCTAGCTATATGCACAACATGTCAGAAACAATAATCGGTTTCTGTAAATATATATAACATGAACATATTAATACATGGCAATCAATATAATATTTTAACATACAAGTATTAGAAAACTACTATTGTTAACTTCTAGTCTCCAGGAATCGTGAAACCGTCTCTAGTCTATCGCTCTATTGGTGATGGCTGAGGATTTTTTTCACTTCAGTTTGCTCTTTGTTTTGACCCTCGTGGTTCTACGCTTCGTATGACTGCCCAGTTAAAGCTGGGTGTACGAATGATATAAAGGAATCTACACGTCATCACCGACCAATTATCTCGTTCTCGCGAATACGTACATCTTTTCTCGGACATCTTTATTCTCCTGTCCTGCTTCTGGGACACTATGTTACGTCTCAACTTCCATGTGTCAGAGGAGAAACGCAGGGTAGATCTTAGAGTGATATGATTCGCGTGTCTACTTAGTGGTTGTGACATCAGTCAGATGTCGAAGTGGGCTAAATTACATTCTATCTAGCGAGTTCTGCTTGATTGTATCGGGAACGAACGTCTCAAGATGTTAATTTAATAATTGCCAACATTCTTTTAGAGCTGGTAAATTAACGTCAAGTTTTGTTCAATACTATCTGTTTATCTCTAAGCCAAGTTACCACATCTTTGTCGTCAACATTTCTGATATTACACATTGTAATAATAATAACATAATACTTGAGATTGGATTCTGTTCTCTCATCAATCAGACTGAAAATATTGTGATCTGCATCCAACATTGTCATATATTATGTATGTTACACACACATTCTTACTCAAGTGCATGTCGTACTAAGTAACTAACATCTGTGCCTTGAGTAGCTTTGATGACGAGAGATGTGAGTGTTATAATTCAATATAATACTGTTATTATTATTTTCATTATTATTATTATTATTATTATTATTATTATTGTTATTATTGAGATATGCGCTTCTTGCCTCTTTTTTCGGTTGTGTTGTCCTATATAATACTATATGCATACATTTTATTTGTTATTTATTTGCTGTGTATGGTAAATAATGCTTGTGTCATGATCATAATCATATCATAATCAATAATGATGCGCATCTTTATGCACATATTGCGAGATCTTGGAATTCTGCATGTGATAATTGAGATAGGTTCCTTTTGTCCCTCTTGTTGCTTATGACTGTTGCAGATATTATCCCTAAAATAATGTATTAACAGAAATGGTTATTCTTATTGTATTTTATTATTATTTTTATTAGTTTCATGTAATATGAACATTATTATTATTATTATTTTATTTTTATTTTTTAAATTATTATTTAAAATTATTTTTTAAATTTTGGCCGAAAAATAAACTGAATTGGCATCTGACATTTCAGCTCTTTAGATCTCAAAGATGTACACAAGATTTTAGCATGGTTATAGATTGAGATTTTAAATTGTTGGAGATATCCTTACAATTACAGAGATTCTGTGTATATAGAGGGAGCCTACAAGAAACACTGAGTGAACTTAACTTAATTGCACACACTCATTCTGTTTTTGGGTTGTGACTTTGGTTTGATTTTATTCTTGCTTTCTCGTTTTGCTTGCAGTGGAAAGACTCACGAAAAGATTTAGAGGAGCAAGGGACAATAGTTCTGGATGCATTGATGCAAGGCACGCAGATGACTGTGGATCCTGAAGTTGCAATGCCAACATTTCAGACATGGGACAAACTGTACGAGTCACTAGAAAAGTCCTTTGACGAGATTTATGGAGGTTTTGGGATTTCCCCAAAGTTTCCTCAGCCATGTAAGTTCAAGGAGTAGATTAGTCATGCTAAGAGGACTTTGTCTCTGTTGCAGTAGCAGCAGCAGCTACTGTTGCAATTGCCTTCTATTAATATAATTTGTCATAATGACATACATGTGAAGGTCTTGGAGCTTCTGACCATAATTTTTGGCCCGAGAGACCATAATTTTCTATCGAAAACCATAAGAAATGTGTAAAACGGTAAACACGCACATACAAATTTAAAAAAAAAAAAAAACAACCCAATAATAATAATTTTTGCAAACACATGCAAATTCACCTGCAATTTTTTAAATAACAAACACTGTACCATACAAACAAGCAACTTAATAAGATTTTTAAAAAAAAACAAAAAAACTTTCATAACTGTGCTTTATCTACTGCAGAAAATAAAAAAACATCCCTCTCCCTCCTCCCCCCTCAAAACAAAACACACACAAAAAAGCAATCCAAATAACTTCATAGAAAAAAGAATGTAAAATACAATGTGTTGCACACAATTATGTCACTGGTGCTTTTTGTTATAGTCATCAGTGCACTCTGGCAGATATCGGCCGAAATGAATATGCGCTTTTTTCGCTGGTGGTTTCGCCATTTTCAATAAGCTGAATGAACGGAAACCTTTCCTCCAAGACGGAAACAGTGTATAGAAATGCTATGGGCATGCACAAGGCCCGTAATTCCTCCGAGATCATGATCGCGAGCGAGCGTGACTCAGAATTGTTCTCTAGGCTGTATTTCGGATTAAAATAAAATAAAAATTTTGGATTAAAAAACAAAGGGATAGGAAAAAGAAAAAATATGTAAGATTTTCATCTTACACCGTAAGGTGAAAAAAACTTGAAAATATGTAAGAATTACGGAAAAAACTTAAGACTTAACATGTATGTAATAAGAGCATTGATTAAATTATTAGTTATTGTCACAGTAGCAAAAGCAGCAGTTGTTGTCTTCCTTTGGTATCAAGGCTTTGTCTTTGGATCACATAGCCATCATGCTAGAAAGTTTGAATGATTGCACAACAAACAGCATATGTTTGGAAAACTAGATTATTAGCCTAATCAAGAATGTTTCGGACCTTTGCAAATGTTCTAGCAGGGTAAACTGTGGTAGAGTCTTTCCTGATGAGTTGAATGAAATTAATACATGCATTAGATCAAGGCTGACAGAATTAATATTCATGTCATTGTGATGAAAACATTTTCAGAATGGTACAGGTTTCAGCACATGGCAGCATCAGTTGTATTTTTTTGTATATATATCATGTTACATTTATTTCTGGTTTGTGTTTCAGCCAACTTCAACTTCCTGTTCCGGCTGTACAGCAGAGAAAAGAACACTGACAGAGGCAAAAAGGCACTGGCAATGTGTCTACACACACTGAAAATGATGGCCAAGGGTGGATTCCATGACCACATTTCGCAGGTATTGCTTCTATTTGTTTTGTTGTTGTCTATATTACAATGTTCTTGCACGCGTATTTAAGAGTTAGTGCCATTTGCATGTAAACTTTAGTGTATGTTTTGTTGGCCTTTAGACAGTTATTATATAGTAGCTGTTTTTGTTATATGTTTCAGGGATTTCACAGGTATTCAACCGACAGGATTTGGCATGTTCCACATTTTGAGAAAATGCTGTATGATCAAGGACAGATGGCAGGGTCTTATATTAATGCTTACCAGGTACTGATTTAGCTACCGTGCCTCCTTTAATTTTTATATTTGACCAAAAAAGTAATTAAATAAAAAGAAAAGGCAATGTACAACCCCATTTTTGTTTGAAAATATTTTTTTTTTAAAGTTATTATAACGTTCTTTAATTTTATTACTATAATTTTATTTTATAATTTGATTTCTTGTAATTTAATTTAGCAAGAGTTTATCAATAGTTCTAAAACAAGCTTTTGGCTGACATCCCATTAGACCACAAGTATATCAACTAACAAGTTAGCATCTCTCTTCTATGTCTATCGACGTGCGCGTACAACCGATTGCTTCCCTTTACATGCTTTGTGCTCCATAGAGCGTCATCGGCCTGAAATAACTTTTTAGAAACTTCAAAACCCAGGGGAATTATGGGTAGAGAAATCCTTTTCTGAAATAACGTCGGCTAAATCCTTCTTTAGTTTCTTTGCTCGAGCAAAGGCAACTTCATAGGTATGGAGCACTTCGTCCATTATAACTCCATCGCTGATAATACTGCTGACAAGTTTCTGCCTTTGTTCACTACCAGAAATATGCAGTTCCTCTCCCAACTTTCGTTTCATTTCAGCGAGCACATCTTCGCGAGAACAGATTTCCCAGAATTCTCTATTCTATTTTTAGGTTTGGGATTTCCCCGTCTCAGCTTCTGGCTAAACGGGACCACCGCACTTCGACTTTGGGCA
This sequence comes from Oncomelania hupensis, assembly GCA_036898135.1. Taxonomy (NCBI): domain Eukaryota; kingdom Metazoa; phylum Mollusca; class Gastropoda; order Littorinimorpha; family Pomatiopsidae; genus Oncomelania; species Oncomelania hupensis. Next base: position 14,967,267 of record CM072512.1, read on the forward strand.
ATACGAGATACTAACTTGTTAGTTGATATACTTGTGCATTAGACTAAATCTAAGGGCAGTAAGTTTTTCCACTATGTAAGCATTTGCTTCTTGTGAAGCAGATCAGTTTGCAGCTTCAGCATCTTGCCATAGCAGTACTCTGGTCATTGATGGAAATTGTGTTGCTTTGATTTTTAAACGTAGTAGGCTAAATTAGCTTTTTGAAGGTTTTACTTTATTTGTAGTGCATGCATGGCAGGTGTCTGTAGTTGATTTTATTATTGTGACATTGTTATTTGGATTTTAGGTCAGCAAGAATGAATTCTACGCCAGCATAGCCAGAGACATCTACCAGTATGTCAACAGAGATCTGAGCCACCCTGTAAGTAGAACATGGAAATTGGTTTATTGCTTTTATTTCGTTAACATTGAATACAGATATATAGTTAGGACAGGGAGGAGGGGTAGTTGGCATATATTTACCTCACAATGAAACAATAAAATGTGTAAACATTTTAAGATTTATCTGATATCAGTTCTTTTTCTACACTAGGCAATATTTTTTATGGGGATACCTAGAATATCTATCTATCTATCTATCTATCTATCTATCTATCTATCTATCTATCTATCTATCTATCTATCTATCTATCTATCTATCTATCTATCTATCTATCTATCTATCTATATACGAGGGTGGTACGATAAGTACTTAGCCTACAAAAGAAAAACAAAAAGTTTGAAAAAGTGGCGATTTACTTTTCATTATAGTCTCCTTTTAGTTCGATACACTTGACCCAGCGATGCTCCAACTTCTTTAACCCGTCTGAGAAATACGTTTTCTCGAGGTCTGCCTCGCCGAGGCGGCGATGACCTCCTCATTCGACTCAAATTTCTGCCCGGAGAGTGACTTTTTCAAGTTTGGAAACAAAGAATTCGCACGGGCCCAAATCTGGAGAATATGGTGGATGGGGCAGCAGTTCGTAGCCCAATTCCACCAATTTGGCGAGGGCGGAGGTGTGAGCCGGTGCGTTATAATTTTTCTAAAATCCGCAGACCTGCCCGCTTTCACACGCGGTCAAAATAAAACTACGAGTCCGATCCGGCTGAAATTTCGACAGTAGCCTTCTATGAGAATGTAGTACACGATAGTAAATTGCTCTTGCGATACTGGCGCCATTTGGCGGTGAGGCTAAGTACTTATCGGACTGCCCTCGTATATATATATATATATATATATATATATATATAATTATTTTTTTAAAAGCATTATTAAATTGATGGGGAGACCCTTTTTGACGACATGAGAAAAAATTCAGAGTAGTGTAAAACTGGTTTTCCTCCCTTTAATAAAGAACTTATTGCTGTATGTGCACATTGATTGCTCGAGTAACTCGATGAATTTTAAATGCTTTTATTTTTTCCTAACTTACAGGAGGGTGGCTTCTACAGCGCAGAAGATGCTGACTCTTTGCCAACAGAAGACAGCGAAAAGAAGAAAGAGGGTGCGTTCTGTGTGTGGACTTGGGAGGAATTGCATTCGCTTCTTGGTGAAAAGATTGAAGGAGGGAAAGGCAACACTACTCTGGCTGACCTTTTCTGTTACCACTACGGTTGTAAGGAAGATGGCAACGTGGATCCAATGCAGGTTTGTGAATGGACCCATCCAAACCTGTTTTATTTTATAATACATGTAATTTGGTGTCTGCACACTGTTTTCTATTCTGGGGTTTCCATTTTTGTTTGCATTGCAAATCAAACATCAGCCAGAAATTAACCCCCTCCCTACCCCCTCTCTCTCTTACACCATTACCCCCACCAGAAAAACAAATTAAGAAAAAGAATGTGTTAGCTTAATTAATGAATTATGTGTACACACAAAGCATTAGAAAAACATTTTTAAAAGTCATTTATTATGTGTGAGAATGCAGAAGTATGCAACATTGTCTGAACAAATACAGCAGTTCTGTAGTATAGGAAAAAATAACAACAACAGAGTGCATGAGAATTTGCATTTTGTGAAAGAAATGTTGTTTTTTATTATAATATGATAAACACTTTCTCTTTTCTTATTGTCTTTTTGTCTGAATACACTTTCCTAATACAATTTTTTGCAATTCGGTATTGCTGGGTCTACCAGCAGAACAGATAAATAGTCTCCAATGCGTACAAAACAGCGCAGCACGGCTCGTTTTGAAAAAGAGAAAGAGAGACCATATCACGCCGTTGCTTCAGAAACTTCACTGGCTGCCTGTAAAATTCCGCCTCCAGTATAAGATCTGTGTTTTTGCCTTCCTTTTCTTTGAAGGAACTCTCCTAGCGTATCTTTCCAACTACCGGACAGGCCGCATTCTCCGATCTTCTGCATAAAAGCTGTTGAAAGTTCCGCGTCGAAACCTGAAAACTGTTGGCGAGCTCAGTTTCAGTTTCACTGCTCCATCTCTCCGGAATGCACTTCCTGTCGGTCTGAGGAACTTGGAAGATATTTATATATTTAAAGCCCAACTGAAAACATACCTTTTCGGTTTAGCTTTTGATTAACTTACTCGCATCCTCCCTCTTTCATCTTCTAGGGAGTCTTTTGTGTAATATAACAATATTTGTGTTTTGTTGTCGGTAGATTCATAGATCCATATATATACATGTAATCCTTTGTACATTGTGAGTGAATGCGTGTGTATGCGCAATGAGTCTTTGTGAGTTTTGCGCTATTTAAATGTTATTCATTATTATTATTATTAATAATACATGTTTCAAACTTATTTTGTCAACTTTCTACTTCACAGGACCCTCACGATGAACTGAAGAACCAAAACGTACTGTTTGTGTCAGGGAGCATTGAGAAGACAGCAGAAAAATTAAGATTGAGTGTGGATGCGGCAAAATCCGCTCTGCAGACATGCCATGACATTCTGTTTGACTGGAGACAGCACAGGCCCAAGCCCCACCTTGATGACAAAATGGTCTCGGGATGGCATGGTGCAGTACACTGTTTTGCCTTAATTTTCTTATAAGTTTTTAACACAAAAAAAATGTCTTCTTCTTCACCAAAGCTTTACCATTTCAATCATGAAGAGTATGATAAAATTGATGAAACGTTAAAAAAATTATAGATTATCTGGAAATTCTTTGAAATAGTTAGGAATCAAAAAGAGCCAAATGTCAGTTTTTCGGTCAACAGTGTGCCTTATTTCAAGAACTATTGAACGGATTTTGACAAAATTTTATAGGAACATTACTGAAGTTAGTTGGTGGCCTCATCAAATTTGCTGTACCACAAAGAGATTTTCTTTAGCACGTATGTATAATTTTGAAGTTGAATGCTAAGCAAAATAGCCTGGCTAAAGAAGGGAGAAAGCAGCATAGAGACACCTCACAATTATTTATCAAGCACTATCTAGAACGAGTCCATAAAGCTTTCATGATGTATTTGCGTATTTACAAAGGTTTTAATAAAGGATAGAAATTTGGTGAGTAGCAGCTCATCGTGACTTGCAGTGTACCCTATTGGCTGCCGACTTTGAGGCCCCTTGCAATAGGTCAATCCACTGTTTAACACTGGTGACAGGTTTTTAAAGCCATCCTATTTTCTGCTATAAAATTATGCATAACTTAAAAAAAAAAACACAGGTCAGTCAAATACATTTTGTTTTATTTTAATTACAGGTCTAATGATATCTGGCTTTGCTCGAGGAGCACAGGTATTGGGAGACCCAACATTGGCAGAGCGTGCATCGAAAGCCGTACAATTTCTACAGACTCACCTCTATCGGGCTGAGGACAACACGTTGCTGAGAAGCTGCTACAAAGATATGGATGGCGGTGTCACTCAGAGGTAAGGCTATAGTGGGAGGCACGGTGGCCTCATGGTAGAGCTTTGGCTTGTGGATCTGAAGGTCCCGGGTTCGAGCCCAGGCTGGGGCATTGTGTTGTGTCCTTGGGAAAGACACTTTACTCCCGTTTCCTACTCCTTCGGATGAGAGTATAAACCGAGGTCTAGTCTGTGTGTTGCATACATTCCATCATTACGGACTTTAAAGATCCTGACACTCATGTCCTAGACGGGTGAGTGCCGGTGACAAGAACACACCCAGCATGCACTTAGGTCCTTCTCTCCCATCTCTGGCTGCCCAGGATTGTGCTCAGTTGTACTGGCGTCAGATCATGCGCCCAAAGGCTGCGGGTGGGCTTCTCGGGCGGCTTGAGTTAGATCCTGTATCGGCCAGCGCCTTGAGCAGCTCTTGAGCTGGTAAAGCGCTATATAAGAACGATATAAGAACGATTAAATAAATAAATAAATATAGTGCAATTTGTAAAGTATATTCTGGACTGTGCTTGTCCTTTTTTAAAAATTCACCAAGAAAATATAATAAGGATTTGAGTTGGCTATCAAAGTGTAGCAATCTTCCACTGTTTTAGAATGCTTTATTCAAGCTTTAGTTTAGTTTCAAGAACCCCAAGACAGCTTTATTCAAGCTTTGGTCCCAAGAACCCCGAGACTGTTTTATTCAAGTTTTGGTCCCCCTAAAAGCTGAGCTTACTTTCTGCAGCTATTTACTCTCTTCATTCATCTTTTCTTGTTGTGTTGACAGCTCAACTCCTATTGCTGGTTTTCTTGATGACTATGCCTTTATCATTCGGGGCTTGCTGGATTTGTATGAAGCGACGTTGGATGATCGCTGGCTTCAGTGGTGTGAAAAGCTGCAAGCCAAGCAGGACCAGTTGTTTTGGGATGAGGAAGACGGGGGCTATTACTGTAGTGAAGATGGGGATTCAACAGTTGTGCTCAGGTTGAAAGAAGGTGAGAATGAAATGAGTTTTACTAAACTGTATTTTTGACTCGCATGCATAGCAATGTGAGTCTTATGTACTCACCCTGCCCCCCCACTCCCCCACCCCCTCCCATTTCTCCCCCTCTCCCTTCCACCCCCTCTCCCCTCACAATAACACAAAATACAGATTTTTTGCAAATCTATGCGAGATGAGTCCTAAATAATAATAAAAATGTCCGTCCATCCGTTTGTCCGCCGTCCACTGTCTGTTGGTACAAAAACTTTAAAGTGGCAAAGTACTCAGAGGTGTGGGGCCGGGTAGCTCAGTTGGTAAGAGCGTCTTGCTAGTAACCGAAAGGTCGCTGGTTCGAATTTCGGATTGGTCAACGTGTGATCATATTATTTTCCCCTTTACCAACAACTGGCCCGCTGGTGTCAGTATAAATCGGTCCAGTAGTCACCTATATGCGAAAGTGTCATGTGACTATAATCTACAAACAACAACAACAGTACTCAGAACCTATTTCAATTATCACAACTAAACTTGGTAAGATGGTGTATACCCATGCGACCTCATCAAAGATCAGTGAACGAATGACTTCACTTTAAGGTCAATGTCACAAAGTCATCAAATGTTGGTAAAAAAATGAAAATTGTAAACAAAATTTCCCTCTTTTTTTTTCTAGGTTATTAATATTATGATTCTTTGATGCATGATAAATATCAATGAGACACACATTCTGTACAAATTTGGTCAACCTCACTCCAAGGTCAAGGTCTTTGGAGCTGTCCAAAGTCAGTATAGGTACTTTGAAGTCACCTTGACCCTAATCTATAAGAGATATAAAGTCCAAACTTGTTGTGTTTGAGATATGTATTTCATATTTGTTCAGTTTTTGCATTGATCTTGAAGGCCAATGTCATTTTGGGTCTTGCAAAATATCGGTCATCGTATAGTGGAATTAATGTTTATTTAGCCCATAGTATGCAACATCCTATCCTATCCTATCCTGTAACTCGGAGGTCGTTGGGGCATCACAGATGATCGTTTAACCAGCGTTCTCCATCTTTCTCTGTCCTCAGCAACCCTGATGCTCAGTGTCAAGCCAGTCCATTCTTGAATGTTGTCCTCCCACCTTTTTCGGTCTCCCTCTTCTTCTACCTCCTTGCACTGTGCCTTGCAGGACGGTCTTTGTAAGCAGGGTTCGTACGGGTACTTAAAGGTCCTTAAAACTCCTTAGATTTGAAAATGAATTTTAAGGGCCCTTAGAACTCCTTAGATTCGACCAAGGGTCCTTAAAACTCCTTCAAAACCAGCTCGGTGGTGTTTTGTGCTCCGTAAACAGTCATTCTCGCGTCGTCTGCATGAAACCAAAACTCGTCGCATCTCGCGAGATGTCCGTCGCGCATGCTCAGTGTTGCTCATTTTGTCTACATCCGGTATGCTAGCAGCCATTTTCATCACGGTTGACGAAAATGCCCGGAGGGAATTGTGTGTTCAATCAGGCGTGGACGACGGAATTTCAATGGCTACGACATAAGGATCGTTACACTGGAACGTGCACCTTGTGCCAAGCCACACTAGATATCCGATCCATGGGGAAATCGTCGATCGTAGCACACAAGAAGGGCAAAAAGCACGCAGCGAAAGAAGCTGAAATGTTGAAAACGACGCACCGATTTCAGATTTTGTGCAAAGTGAACCATCGCAATCAGAACCTGCACGAACAACGACCACTGTTCAACCTCAACCAGTGACCCAACAGTCCAAAATCACAGTTCCAGGGAGCGCAGTGCTACGAGCAGAAGTTCTCATAACCTTACTCCTTAGATGCTGTTTCCAAACACCACAGTTTCAAGTCGTGTGAAAAAAATTGCACGATCTTTGCAGCTGCATTTTCCGATTCAGAAATAGCCAAGCAGTTTAAATGCAGCGAAACGAAGTCAAAATATTCAATACAAACATCTGTGAAACAAGAGCTATTTTAGTGTCAGTGTTTGCACTTGTATGAGCCTGTGTGAGTTCTTTTGCATCTGATCTGTTTTCTGAGCTGCTGTTAGTTATACTCTGTTAAATGTGGCTGTGGCGGAAAAACGTTTCACTCTCTTAAAGTAAATAATAGATGACATGCAAAAGTGAAGATCACAATTATCATGCTTTCCAAAACCAAATGTTTCCGAAAATTTCATTCAAAAGGTCCTTAAAAAGGTCCTTAAAATCTCCTTAGATTTTGCAATGATTTTAGAGTAGGAACCCTGGTAAGGCCTGATGATATGGTGACGTGGCCATACCATCGGAGTTTCCGTTTCTTCACCACTGTGAGCAGGTTATCATGTTGTCCAATGGCTTGTGTGATGGTCCGTCGGACTTCGTCGTTGGTGATGTGCTGGGTATAGGAAATGCCCAGAAGTCTTCTGTAGCACCTCATCTTCATGCTTTGTATTCTTCGTTGTAGATCTGCTGTGATGGTCCATGTTTGACAAGCGTATAGGACGGTGGACAGACCATCACACAAGCCATTGGACAACACAATGACCTGAGCACAGTGGTTAAGAAACTGAAACTCTGATGGTTTGGCCCCGTCACCAGATCATCAGGCCTTGCAAAGACCATTCCTCAAGGCACAGTGCAAGAAGATGGAAGAAGAGGGAGACAGAAAAAGAGGTGGGAAGACAACATTCGAGAATGGTGAAGCCATGAGGTTTGCTGAGGACAGAGAAAGATGGAGTTTGCTGGTTAAACGATCATCTGTGGTGCCCCTACGACCTCTGAGTTACGGGATAGGATAGGATAGGAAGATGGGGATGACAAGGGAGCGCAGCAGCCTTACCTTGGAATGTATACTGATGGTCTTGTCTTTCCAAATGGGCTTCAACCTTGCCAGGGCAGCAGTAGTATGCAACATCATTGGGTTATTTGATCAGGTATGCATGAGAGGTCATTTGAGGATCAAGGTCATCCAAGGTTAAGGTCATTAAAGGTCAAGGTTATCCCATGGTCACATTTTTTTTTTTTTTTTTTTTTTGCATAATACAACCTCTCTCTCTCTTATTCACTCACTCTCTCACTTAACACACTCACTCACACACCTCACACAGTAGCATATAAAAGCTGGTGAACATATGCACACACTTATCTCTCAAACTGTGACAGAAAAAAAATAGAGGGAAAGACTGACATCTCCTTAATATGTTTTTATTACCTAGGGCAGTTGCTTCCTTTACAATAGCAAATAAGTTCACATTCCAAACCCTAATTTACATGTGTACCACCATGGAGTATATTGTATTATTGATCAAGGTTGTCCATTATTTGACGCTCGAAGGGGACTTTAAGTAATGGGAAGGAATAAAGTCTGATTGCTATTTTTTTTGGGGGGAAGAGCAGTTGTTCCCCCTTAAACATTAAGATTTATTATTCTAGCCATTTGAATTGAACTTGCATGGGAAGTGCTCAAGATTTCACCGCCTGCAATGCTATTGAGAGTGTTCCTTTTTAATTTTTTTCCATTGAGTAAATTTCCGTACCTGCGCATATAAGCATATCGGGGGGCTAGGTATTAAGAGTGCGGAAAAATGGAAGGGAAGATAAATGTTACGATTACAGTTTTAGAACCACTATTAAAACCAAGGGAAGAGTTACACTATCGGACAATAAAACGAAGAAGACGGAAGAATGGTGGGACCATGCAGACGCAACACACCATGCCCACACAGATAAATTCCTTTTTAATTTGATAATCTTCCTATTTATTTATTTATATATTTATTTATTTTACCTCGTGTGCAGCCCAAGATGGAGCAGAGCCTGGCGCTAACTCGGTGTCCTGCATGAACCTGCTGAGACTATCCTCTTATCTTGGAGACAGTGCTATGCAAAGCAAAGCAGAGCGTATTTTCCGTCTTTTCGCTAAGTTCCTCAACATCATGCCAGCAGTTGTTCCTGAGATGGCTTGTGCACTGCCTTTTTACCTGGAATCTCCCAAACAGGTGATGGGTACATTTGATGATGCGTACGTTTGATGATGATGATGATGATGATTTGAGGGTCTTATGCTGCCATGACCATACTTTTATGGTGTTGATATTGTTGAAGTAAGCATTTCATTTGTGGTCTTGATTTTGATCTATGGTCTTGAGGTTGCAGTTATTCCTCGACTATGTTTCTTTTGATTCTGATTTGCTGAGATGTAGCTTACTGCATGTTAGAGAGATAAATATAAGCAAGACCTGTTGATGATGAAAGATGGGGTATGTATCACTGTTTATAACCAGGAATGTGTCAGTGATGAGAAATACTAATAGAGAGAAACAATTATATTGATCCAGAATTGAGGAAATCGTCCCATTAACAATTATTGTATTTGATGCTGTATGTTTAATTGTCAGTGTTGAAGATTTATTTAAGTTTTTCCTCTTTATGTTTCTATTACAGATCGTTATTGTTGGATCTCCAGAGAGCGATGACACCAAAGCAATGCTGAAAGAGGTCCATGAGCACTACATCCGCAACAGAATACTCATCCTAGCAGACGGCAGTGGAAAAGGTTTCCTTTACGACAAAATTGATATTCTGAAATCACTGAAAATGGTTGATGGGAAAGCCACTGCGTATGTGTGTGAACATTTCACTTGCTCTGCACCAACTAACTCTTTGGAGAAGCTGAGAGAACAGTTGGCGTCTTAAGGAACAGACCCAGCCTGTTGGTATACTTTTTTTACGTTCTCAAATTGGAATGAGAATGGTACTCTTTGCTGTCCTTTGGTGATGGGGAGGTCAGTAGCAATGCCTGTGAGCATGCTCTGCACCCACCATCTCTTTGGAGAAAGCAGTAAACACAATTGTTGGATTTTCTTTTTGAAGGAATCTAATATTTGACATTATTTAGGTGTTCGATTCTCAAAAAGAGCAAACAATTTAGTAATGAAAGTAAATGACCCCTTCTATGAAGGATATTAATAGCGATCCTTTAAACTGACTTGTAAGCGTGTGAATGTGGTTCAGGGTCTACTTTCTGTCGGTGACGTCAGCAGCTCATTGGTATACAAAGTTAAAAGGTAACGAAGTTCCTCATCCTACACTTGGCGCGTGTGGTCAATGAAAATTGACATTCCCACAAATTATGTTTGTTTATTTTATTGGTTGTTTGACATCTAAAATGATGTGATTTTGTGTAAGAAACCTTACTCGACCATTGTAGATGTGAATATAGGGATCCACACTTGTTCTGAGACTTAAATGTGGTTTGAAGTGAGGGGACTGACCGTGATCCCAATGCGCAGCTGAGAAAGAAACTCTTATCATTTCATGCCTCACGCCTCACATGAACTGTGCCTCATGCATGCTCTGTACATGAAATTAAAATGAAAATGAAGTCATTTTGTGAGTTACGAAAATTACTTATTCCTGTATCAATGTGACTTAATTGGAATACCCATTTATCGAGTTCAGTTTAACATATATTTCATTAGGTTATGAAAATGATACGGAAACACTGGTACATGTACAATGATTTAACTGTAACAACTTTGGTTTATAGTCTGTGTTTCTAGTAATACTACTAATACTTCCATTTTCAGATTGTGTTGTGTTGTAATTTCTGTTGTTAACATGATGTGTGTGGACATGCAAAGGAGTTGTTTTTCACATGAACATAAAATAATGTATTGCTTTTCAAATTAACTGTAGATCATGTTTTGAAATTATTATTTATTTTGTTTATTTTTTGTTATTGTTGTTTTCCTTGTTGTGTTATTGTTTCTAGTTATTGGTTCACATTCTTTTAATAGATTTGGATTTGAGATCACACTTGTTACCCATGATGGTGAAAATGTTTTTTTCTTCTTTGGTTATCCCTTGGGGTCATGAGCAATCTTGCCACTGTAGATTGTTCTAACCTATAAAGGGAAAAGTGAAAGCCCCAGTTGAAAACCTGTCTTGCCTTTGTAGGCATGACTGATACACTGCGGCAACAGTACCCCCGTTGGAGTGCCGGGGGTTTCAGTATAAATAGTATCCCCACTTTCTGGAAATTTAGTGCTTTAAATTCCCACTGTCGCTGTCTTCCTCATTTGCTCTTTCCCATTCCTGATCTGTCATATCACTCTGCTATACTATCTTCCTCTTCGCTAGATCAATGACCTACCTTTTTTCTTGAAAACTCTTCCTGGACAAGACTCCTTGTTTGTGTATGAGGTCTGTTGGATCAGCTTGGGAGTGTTGGACGCTTTCTGCCGGGTGGTCACTAGGGCTTCCTATGATGTTATTATTTAGCACTATAGGCATTTTATATGTATGTGTTTTGTTGATGATTTATAATGATGTTTGTATTCTATTTTGTTTTTGTAACCGGGGGTTCGAGTAGTTGGGGTAAAGCCTCAGCCGTCCCCTGCGTGGGATGTCTTTATTGTAAAGTGACTGGCCGGTGGAGGGCATTCAATTTTCCCACTAGGGTTGTTTCGGCAGATCTTTTATGCGGATTGGGGGTTGTCCAGTCCTGATTTGGCTCGGAAGAGTCCGCTGGACCTAAAGCAACAATCAATCAATCAACATTCTTCTTTGGTTTTAACAGGTCAGATATAAAAAAAATCACATTTCTTTTGTCATAACACTATTTGAAAAGAACTTCCGGTGATATTCTTTGCACTGCTGACTTTATTTTTGAGGGAAGAAAAATATGAATGACATGCTGGGCATGCATTTACAAGTGTTATAACTGTTATGGCCATGGTTACAACTTCCCTCTTTTTTAACATATAGGCTTTTTATTCTATGATATAACTGCTTTTGGAGGTGATTTCCTCTACTTCTTTTTTATTGGTTTTCCATATAAATATTTAGTGTTTATATAGAGATATTTACAGCTGTGAAAATGTACAATGAAATTTTCTTATGTGATATGTAGTGTTCCCCTTACAAACCAAGTGTTTGAAAATAAAATCCCTATACAGAGCGAATGTTCACAGTATCACAGTAAATTTTATTTTTAATTTCTCTTGTCCTATTTTCCTTACTTTTGACTTCACTGGCGCTCTGTATCGCTCTCTCTCTCTCTCTCTCTCTCTCTCTCTCTCTCTCTCTCTCTCTCTCTTTTTTTTTTTTTTCTCACACATTGTGTGTGTGTTAGTGGAGCGGGAGGGAGGAAGGATAGGGGGGAGCCTGTGTCAGATATAAACAAAGATTGATACTAAAATATTTCAAAGTCAAACAACACTTCTTTTTTTCACAATAATCTTTATTTTTTTCACAGAACTTAATTTCTTGATCTGAATGCTCAATCTTAAATCAAGTGAACAACATAGTTTCCAGGAAAGATATTCATAAGAAATATAAAAACCATATGTAACTGCAACAGTTTTATCAGTACGTTCTTCCCAGGAAACAGGATCGTGTACTTGATACCATATCAGCTGATTCAAAAGTATGGTTCCATATGTCGGAAGTGTACGTTTTTCTATTGCCTCTGTGTTGATTATTTTACTATCAAACAAAAAAGAAATTAAAAAGAAAAAACATTTTTTTTAGGGAGTAGGGGGGGGGGGGGGTTGGACAAGGAGGAAGAGGGACATGGAGGGGGGGGAGGGAGAGGGGTGTACGGGAGAATGTTTAGAAAATAAAACTAGATATACTTCTGCATCAAAAACTCTTTCTTCGGCCAGTTAACTTTATTATGTCATCACCGACAAACGTTAATCAAACAAAACAATAATAAACAACAATGAAATCGCAAAACAAAGCTCAACAATGACCCGAAAACAAGCAATATCAAGAGGTGAAATTATACAAAGTTTACATCAAATTACATTTTATCCATCAAGTAATACAGTGTTTATGTCATAAATACTTTTAAAGCGACACAACCAACTTCAACACTTAATAAACATAATTGAACATCGCAGCTGTAAACGTTGACATTTCACTATACTTTTGAACATTATAATTTTGCAAAAATAACTGAGGGATTATATAGGCAAGTATAAAACTAAGCTATATTACATTACATTACATAATTGTTGCTTTAGGTCCAGCGGACTCTTCCGAGCCAAATCAGGACCGTACAACCCCCAATCCGCTTAAAAGATCTGCTGAAACAACCCTAGTGGGAAAACTGAATGCCCTCCACCACCCAGTCACTTTACAATAAAGACATCCCACGCAGGGGACGGCTGAGGCTTCACCCCAACTTATCGAACCCCCGTTTACAAAAACAATATAGAATACAAACATCATTATAAATTATCAACAAAACACATACATATAAAATGCCTACATTGCTAAATAATAACATCATAGGAAGCCCTAGTGACCACCTGGCAGAAAGCGTCCAATATTCCCAAGCTGATCCAACAGACCTCATACACAAATAAGGAGTCTTGTCCTGGAAGAGTTTTCAAGAAAAAAGGTAGGAGACTGGTCTAGCGAAGAAGAAGATAGTATAGCAGATTGATAGAACAGAGCAGGAATGAGAAAGAGCAAATGAGAAAGACAGCGACAGTGGGAATTTAAAGCACTAAATTTCCAGAAAGTGGGGATACTATTTATACTGAAACCCCCGGCACCCCAACGGGGGTACCTAAGCTATATGTATGTGTCCCATAATCAGTATGCATGTGTGTAACAACTCCAACGTTTGCTACACGAACATTCCGTGCTTCTGAGCCAACAATGTATTAGAGAACAACTGAAATTTTACATTAAAAGTTTCATAAATACAGAAGTAATAGTTCTAATCACACCGCGTAGTTGAGATTGGCCGAGGCTTACGTTCTCTTCTCTACTAATGGCCTTGGCTAGTTTCAGCTACGCAGTGTGAGTTCTAATATCATAATCGTTACAGGTGTAACCAACGTTGCAATAAACAAATATTCTTTACACATATCTGGGACTCCAGAAAATGTCACAGTTAACACGATTTGCCATTTGTTAAATTTCAACAAAAAGTTTCTAATACCAGGTGTCCTGAATGTTGAGGAAGTTTCCCTAAATTCAGTATGTGAATTCAATACCACAATTTTTAGAACATCGTTAAATATCTTGCCGTTTTGTCCATTTTCGTGTAGTTGTTTCTTGCGAGTGATTACATTTTAATCTAGTTCCTGCAAGCTTTGAAATCTACCGTGTAAACAAATGTCCACTTGCATAACTTCATGTCACAGGCACGCTCAGTGTAACTTAAGTTGAGTAAGACCTGAATATCATCACTGAATATCATCACTAAATGCCAAAAACTAAATACCTAAAAATATCGACAACGCTACACAGACTTCAGAGCTAAATTCCTTCTATTTTTCTTGTGTGCAGTATCTCACTGTCCATCAGTATCACATTAATATAAAAACATCTACAACACAATGCAACACAAAAACATGGTGTAGTATTGTCCATTAAGATGACATTCCAGTAAAATCTCGGTCGCCGCAGTTTAATTGCGACGTGATTTACATTTATGTCCAAACTGTACACACTGAGCAATGCTGACGCGACACACATGATTTTTTGAAAGCACTTAAAAATAATTATGGAAATATCAGTAATTCTTTGCCTTCTTATTGTGGGTAACTCTTACTCACTCGAAATAGAACTGTTTCATCACAAACATAAAGCAGAGTTGTGTATCTGTATAAATGCTCACATATTTACACGTCACTGTTGTCACAAGCTGTACTTTGTCAGGTAATATAATATGTAAATCTTGATTACTCGAAACTGTCTCTGCATGTTCTTCTTTTCACCACTATCACGTGTTCCACAAGAAGGCCACACAGAAAACTGCGGCGATAAGTGTCATGTATGAGAAGAAAGAGTTCACTGTCCGCGAAGGTCCACTGTTTGAATGACTGCCTGTTTTGTGACTGTTTTTGAGGTTGCTGTTGACCTCAAGGGCTTGGTGATGCTCAGCCTCGTCGTCGTTCGACTTCAGACTGAGCTGCTTCTCTCGGCGCTGGACCTGAGGTTCCACAGTATAAGGCCTGGCAGTAGCCTCTCTACTGTCACCGATAGAACCCCCTCGGCCCTTAGTCCTGCCTTGTGCTCTAGGTTTGACGGTAGTCAGGTTGGCCAGGACAGTCTCTGCAGGGACTGAAGCCTGTTTGCACTTGCTGTCTAGGATGCCAGGCAGGTTGGAATCACGCAGGTTGATGCCTTGACCTTCGTGCGAGCATGTGCCGTATAGAAAATTCTCTGGCCGCAACTTTAGCAGTTGCTGTAGCGTGCAGTCGCAAGGAATGGGTGATTCGTACAAGCTGAAGAAGCGGAACGTGTCTTCGGGGTAGTCGAAGATGAAGCTGAGGTCGCTGACTTCTGTTCTCTCCATCAGCAAAATCAGCTTGGGCTTCAGGCCATTGAAAGCGCCTTTTTCGATGGTACGGATGGGGTTGTCGGAGAAAGAGATGGAAGTGGCGGTGATGCCCTTCAGTTCATCTCGCCTGAGACGTGTGATATTGTTCTTGTCTAAGAACAAGTACTGCAATTTCACGAGGTCCTTAATGGGCTCCAACGGAACGGACGTCAATTCAGCGCGACGGATCTTCAGGTCCTTGATGCAGAAGCGTTGCCCAGTGAACATGAGCTTGTCAAAGGAAATCGTCTTAGAGCTGACGTACAACTCGTTTAGACAGTATGACCCAACGAAAGCATCAGGCCCAATGTCTGTGAAGAGATTTCCAGTTAGGTCCAAGGAAGACAAGTTTTTAAGGGGCCTGATGGCCTCCGTGGGCACGTCACGCAACGAGCAGAAGTCCATGACAAGCATGGACAAGGAGGCGTTCAGTCCCGCAAAAGCCGCGTCCTCTATTACGTCTATGTCGTTACGATGCAGCTTGAGCTCTCTCAGTTTGGTCAGCTGGCTAAAGGTGCCGTTGGGCAGGCGGCTAATATCATTGGAGGACATGTCCAGCACTTTCAGCTCTCGCAAGCGGCCTAACGCTTCAGGTATTTCGCCCATCATGTTGGACCCCAAGTGAAGGTCCTCCAGTGTCTCCACATCCTCAAAGACTTCCTTGGCTAAGGTGCGGATATTGCAGTTGTACAATTTGAGTTTGAGCAACGACTGCAAGCCTAGACCTTTGAAAAGGCCGGCCGCAACGAAGGGTGTGTGGCCGTTGCCTTTGTTGTTGAAGCTGAGGCTGAGCTCCTGTAAATTGCGGCAGTCTTTGAGGAATTGCAGAGTGTCGTTGAAGGGCAGGTTGATGGCCTGCATGTCCAACACCACCAATGATCCTGCCACGTTCTGCAGTGCGTCGCGTGAGATCCGCATTTCTGAATTGCCGTTGAGATGCAGGACGGCCAGCTGCAAACCTTGAGGGAAGTCCTGTCGTGTGATATTAGCCAGGTCGCAGTAGTCCAGCTTCAGCATGATGGATACGTTCACCGCTACCAAAGGGGACAGGTCAGGCACACGCCTCAAGCGCTGGTTGGAGCACAGCACCGCGTACGCTCGACCCACCTATAAAAAAAACAACTCAAGCGGTTCATCATCATCATCATCATCATCATCATCATCATCATCATCATCATCATCATCCTCATCATCATCATCATCATCATCATCATCATCATCATCATCATTATCGTCGTGGTCTTCATCGTCATTATCATCATCGTCATCATCATCATCATAAACAGCAACGGCAGCGGCAGTAAGTGCACGACTGTTGCCTTCGTCCTCTTCCTTCCATCATCAACATCAATCATTTGTCACAACCACAAAGTAGTCTGCTCCCATAACTGTAGTCAATATCATATTATCATTGCCACCACCGTCGTCGATGTCATCATCATCATCATCATCATCATCATCATCAAGCCTCCACCAACACCATTAACTACTACCACTATCTCCACCATTGTCAGTAATGACCTCTTTATCATTTTCATTTATATTCCTTACCTGCGCAACATGGTCCTCTCTACACGTGCAAGCTTGGGGACAGGGCATACCACTGTTTTGAGGATTCACAACTGAAACCAGCAATGTCACAGCAGCAAGTAAGAACCACGGTATCGTGGCCATATTGCAGGCAAACATTGTAGAAGAACGGCTTAAGACGTAGTATTCTCCTTGGGAGTTTCGGTGTAAAGTTCTTGCAGACAACAGCATTGTTGCTGATGAGGTCAAGGATGGTACTGAGGTTGATATTGTTCTCATTTGGTCGTGACGTGAGCTTCCAGTCGGCGGGTTTTCCTGCACACAACAACAATAGGATCTGAATACTACTATTACTACTACTACTACTAAGAAGAAGAAGAAAAACTAGAAGAATGACAAGCACATGAAGAACAAGTACAAGAAGTAAAATCATCATCATCATCATCATCATCATCATCATCATCATCATCATCATCATCATCATCATCATCATCATCATCATCATCATCATCTTCTTCTTCTTCTTCTTCTTCTTCTTCTTCTTCTTCTTCATCATCATCATCATCATCATCATCTTCTTCTTCTTCTTCTTCTTCTTCTTCTTCTTCTTCTTCTTCTTCTTCTTCTTCTTCTTCTTCTTCTTCTTCTAACCCATTGCAATGAGTCACGATTCCGCTATTTTCATTCTAACAATGACCAGCAAATTATGTTGCGTTCTCCTCACTGTTGTAAGTGGTTTTTTGTTTTGTTTTCCTTTTCTTAAAGATATCCATTGGATTTTTTTAAAAAAAAACGTTCTTCTGTCAAATAAACAAACAAAGCTGCCATCTTAAGCCTTCGGCAGATAAGCCTGACACTTATGTGTACTGCCGCGAAATCCAGATAAATAAAGGAAAAAAGAATCTTATGCCTGTAGGGAGGAACAAAAGAAAGCTTTTTTTAGTGGAAAGATCCAACAGTGGTTTTGTCATTAACTCGCGTTTACAGCTCTCCGTTTCTTAACTCCCTAATGATTCTGACAGGATAAGCTTGACGAAAGAGGTGTCAGTGTCGTTTGATTGCCTTCTTTTTTCTTCTTATAGGCTATGAGGTGCGATTGTATGCCCTATAGCACAAAAAACGATTCAGACGTAGCAGCCTATTACAACCCTAAAGCTTTTAAAAACAAAATTTTAACAGCCGATTGATGGTTAACCATCAATCGATGCTTAGATCTACTTATCATGTTTCCAGTTTCCACTGAAAATGCTTTTGAATTTTTTGGCAGACACGCTTATTCCAATGAGAATATGTTTGTGTGGTTTTTATATGGATTGTTGTAGCTTAACCATCAATCGATGCTTACTTCTCATGTTTCCAGTTTCCACTGAAAATGCTTTTGAATCTTTTGGCAGACACGCTTATTCCTGTCCGAATTTGTTTGTGTGATTTTTACATGGATTGTTGTAGCTTCAACGGCACAATTAAAACCTGGGCATTCTGTCAACGTCCAGGCTGCCAACAAACTACGGATAATAGCCTATCTTAATTGGAAGGTTAGTGGACATTTCGTGAAGGTTCAAAAACCTTTTTTCGAGGCTTTCAGAACCTGAACTAGGTTCCCGAACCTTTTTAGTCCAAAAGGTTCAGCAAACTAGGTTCGGGATCTGAGAACCTCGAAAAAACGATTGTGAACCTCCACGAACCTTCCATGTAAGAAAATAAATAAACCCTAATTCAGTGGCTCTGTATGGTTCTGAAGAAACGGAAACTCCGATGGTATAGCCACGTCACCAGAGCATCAGGCCTTGCAAAGACCTCCTGCAAGGCACGGTGCAAGGAGGCACAAGGTGGAGACAGAAAAAGGGGTGGGAGGACAACATTCGAGAATGGACTGGTTTGACACTGAACGAAGCCATGAGGGAAATAGAGAAAGAGGGAGTACGCTGGGTAAACGATTATCTGTGGTGCCCCAACGACCTTCAAGTTACGGGATGGGATAGGATAGGATAGTATGGTTCTGATGTCCATGGACTTGCACCATGTGCAAGCTTGAAGTACGTTGCGCCTTTGGCGGCTTGGGTTAAACAATTGTAACTTTGGCCAGCGCTTTGAGTTGATCTTGAGTTTAAGAAGCGCGCTAAATAAAACAGTTACTTTACAATTGTCACTACACCCAACGAAAAAAACAGCGCCTCAGCAAGTTAATGAATCGAAGCTTTATGAGTTTAAACTTGAGAATTGCGTTTCTTTGAAAACTGGCAAAGAATACAGTCAACGCAATAATAGGCTGTAAACCATCCGAGAAAGATCGATGGTTTGACAATGAGCATGTTTTCCTGAGAGCCAAACTGAAAAGAGAGAGAGAGAGAGAGAGAGAGAGAGAGAGAGAGAGAGAGACAGAGAGAGAGAGACAGAGAGAGAGAGACAGAGACAGAGAGAGAGACACAGAGAGAGAGTTCCCTCTCGATTACAATAAAGTATAAAAGATATTACGAGATATCACGGCTTACCGTGTGTTATACTGCCCTCTCCACCCCAGTCCCTGATATAGACTTGCACCCTCGTCTGCACTGCTGCATAGTAAGAATAATGGTGAAATCACAAAACAGCCTATCTGATCCAAAACTGTACTTTTCGAGTCGAACAATGTTTTGAGTGGGGGGAAAAAAAACCTCCAACACCAACAAAAAGCAAGCAAACTTACAAGAACAAAAAACCTAATTAAAATAATAACATTACACAAACAAACAAAAAAAAAACAATTGAATATGCAGACTGTAAGCTTTCTTTCCTTCATTTTGCCTTCGCTCTTGTCTAGCTTCGCCTCTGCTGCAGCAACAAGTTACCATCGTTAGCAGCAGCAGCAGCAGCAGCAGCAACATCACAAAAAAGCTGAGTGCATTCCACACTTTCATTATCAAAACAGGTCTCACTACTAGCGCAGTGGGTTCAGTGGTACAGTACGCAATATGCTTAAATGTCAGGTGAGAGCAGCTGGTACAAGCAGTGATTCATACTCCGTTGACCGCCTGGAGAATAATAATAATAATAATAATAATAATAATAATAATAATAATAATAATAATAATAATAATAATAATTATTATTATTATTAATTAATTAATTAATTAATTAAAAAATTAAAAATGAAAACTAACAATATCTTGAACAGCTGGTACAGATGCTTGACACCACCTCCAGAGCCTATGGAATGGAAATAAGTGCAGAGAAGCCCAAAATGATAACCAACAACACCAATGGCATCAACACGGACATCAAAGTACAAGGCCAATCTCTCAACACAGTGCATAGCTTCAAATATTTAGGAGCCATTGTATCCGACAATGGGTCCCGACAGGAAGTCCTCTCCAGGATCGCGCAAACAACTGCTGCCCTGGCTAGGTTGAAGCCCATTTGGAAAAAAACAACACCATCAGTCTACATTCCAAGGTTAGGCTGCTGCGCTCCCTTGTCCTCTCTATCTTCTTATGCGCTTGCGAAACATGGACCCTCAAAGCAGACCTACAACGAAGAATACAAAGCAGGGAGATGAGCTGCTACAGAAGACTTCTGGGCATTTCCTATGCTCAGCACATCACCAACGACGAAGTCCGACAGACCATCACACAAGCCATTGGACAACACGATGACCTGCTCACAGCCGTGAAGAAACGGAAACTCCGATGGTATGGCGACGTCACCAGATTATCAGGCCTTGCAAAGACCATCCTGCAAGGCACAGTGCAAGGAGGTAGAAGAAGAGGGAGACCGAAAAAGAGGTGGGAGGACAACATTCGAAAATGGACTGGCTTGACACTAAGCGAAACTATCATGGTTGCTGATGACAGAGAAAGATGGAGTACGCTGGTTAAACGATCATCTGTGGGGCCCCAACGACCTCAGAGTTACGGAATAGGATAGGATAGGAAGGAACACTACCCTGAGACACTGGGCTCCTACTCCTTCTGAGGAGTATAAACCGAGGTCTAATCTGCGCATGCACGCATTCCATCGCAAGGACTTTAAAGATTCTGACGCTCATGTCCTAGACGGGTGAGTGTCGGCAACACAAATACACCCAGCACGCACTAGGTCCCTTCTCCCCATTCCCGGTCGCCTAGGATTGTGGTCAGTCGTCTGGGCGTCAGCCTATGCGCCCAAAGGCTGCAGGTGGGTGCCTCGGGCGGATGGAGTTAGATTCTGTATCGACCAGCGCCTTGAGCAGCTCTTGAGCGGGAAAAGCGCTATATAAGATTGATTGATTAAGTAGATTGCTAATCATATACGGAATTTCGCAGACAACGCGAACAAAACAATGTGCAATTTGCTTTTCAGGTGTACGTCAGTGGACAGAATACTAGCTGACGATAATCGCTATTGTTGCTTGTTCTGTTAATGGTGCACACGTTTGTAATCTTCAGCCTTTCGTAAATATCAGCCCTCATACACGCTAATTAGAAATTAGGCTTCTTCTTCTTCTTGTTCTTCTTGTTCTTCTTGTTCTTCTTCTTGTTCTTCTTCTTGTTCTTCTTGTTCTTCTTGTTCTTCTTGTTCTTCTTCTTCTTCTTCTTCTTCTTCTTCTTCTTCTTCTTCTTCTTCTTCTTC
Organism: Oncomelania hupensis; assembly: GCA_036898135.1. Taxonomy (NCBI): domain Eukaryota; kingdom Metazoa; phylum Mollusca; class Gastropoda; order Littorinimorpha; family Pomatiopsidae; genus Oncomelania; species Oncomelania hupensis. The sequence continues at coordinate 14,988,472 of CM072512.1, forward strand.
TTCTTCTTCTTCTTCTTCTTCTTCTTCTTCTTCTTCATCATCATCATCATGATCATGATCATGATCCACCCATTGCACATAGCTACGATCGAAAGAAAGTATACTCCAGGCACACGCTGCGCAGCAGGCCAAAGTATGTCCCTTGTCCCTTGAAGGGATATTTTGGCGAGGTTAGCAGCCTGCTCAGTAACAGTGTCGGTGAAAGACTAGAAACGGAAAAGTAAGTTTCGTCTCCTCTAGGCGACGAATTTGGTCACGCTGTATTTGTTTTTAGGTTACTGTCTTTTACGAACCGTTTGAGAATCTTTTTGAACTGTTTATTGTCGCCGGACAGTGTCCTCACTTGGTTTCATACAATTTAAGAATCCAAGTAGGCAAATGGGTTTTTGGGACGGAAAAAGAGCATTTGTGTAGAGAAAATGGCTAGGGATAGATCTACAACTAACCCCTACCCGAACCCTTGTAGCAATATTCCGCTCTTTCCGTCACTTTTAAACAGTACTGCGGCTAGCAGCGAGCCCAAAGTATACTTTGAAGGGGTGGAGGGAATACTTTCACCTGCTGCTAGCGGGAGTTTTGGCGATACTTTCTACCGATCGCAGCAATGTGTATTACCTCCATGATCATGATGATGATCATGATGATGATGATGATGATGATCATCATCATCATCATTCTTCTTCTTCTTCTTCTTCTTCTTCTTCTTCTTCTTCTTCTTCTTCTTCTTCTTCTTCTTCTTCTTCTTCTTCTTCCTCTTCTTCTTCTTCTCATATTAACACTGCAACGTGTAGTTAAGCCCGAGAATACAAAATGACGCTGCTGTTGAGCTATGGAGCTCACATGACAAGTAAGGTTGTCCAGTGGTTTACAATACGCAAGGGTATATCTGGCCGGTGAGGTTTCGATCCCACTTCAGCAAACTCTTTTGTGCATTTTGGACCTGGATGGACATCATCTTACATCTTACGCAGCTCTTTGTTCAGATACGTGCACTGTATACAAACACTCCATACCGTGTCGTAAAGCTTAATATCTAATACTCGCCTAGCAAGCTATTGTAGTGCGGATATAATTATATTTGTGGTAGATATAACGTAGATACATATCATCATCATCATCATCATCATCATCATCATCATCATCATCATCATCATCATCATCATCATGATGCAGGCATTGCGAACCACTCTGTCAGACACACAAGTTTTAAAAAGAGTCGCTGACAAATGAGTTATCCCCCTCACATCGTTCTTTCGACATTTGACACCCACCCCAGAGTCATGCTTCACTACCACTGGGTGTAAAATAACGATCATTATATGTAACCTGCACAAGCCAAGAAGAAGAAGAAGAAGAAGAGAAGCGGAAGGGGAAATTGCGAGGAGTAGGAGGTAGGTAGAAAAAGAAGAAGAGGAAGAAGTGAAGGTTGAGAAGGAACAATTGAGAAGAAGAAGAACAACATCTAGTAGAGGCGGAGAGATAAAAGTTTAGTATGGCTGAGAAATTGGACAATGAATAGCTCACATTGTGATTAAAGAAATATATTTACACTTAAAAAGCAATTCTTTCATACGAGGCATGAAAAAACAGTTCGTTCACTGAACCTGCATTATGCATAGAGCACATTGTGAAGGTTACAATATTTATTTATTTATTTATTTATTTAATCGTTCTTATATAGCGCTTTAATAATTAATAATAATAATAATCAATAATTAATTTAAGTACTGCTCAAATAATAATAATAATAATAATAATAATAATAATAATAATAATAATAATAATAATAATAATAATAATAATAATAATAATAATAATAATAATAATAATAATAATAATAATAATGGATACTATATACGCGCTTTTGCCCAAATCAACCATCAGGCTCAAAGTGCGGCGATCTGTACCAACATACATGCTCAGATGTTTTCACCCACTCTCACACACAACAAACACATCTGTCACACAAACATGTGGTGTAAAGGCAGGGAGATCGCTATTAGAAGACGGAGAAGTCATCAAATTTTGATTTTAAAAAATTTGTTTTATATTGACTGCATCCAGTACCATTATTGAAGGGAGGGAGGAAACTAGAGTACCCGGACAAAACCCTCAGTGACCTCAATAGTCTCGTACCCAAGTCACATACGTTCGCCCCTTGCGGGAATCGAAATCCCACCTTCGGCATATAAAACCAGCGACTTACCCACTGCGCCAGGAGGCCACTCCAAAGGTATAAATTCAAAGACGATTTTTTGCTGTAATAACATAAAAGCCAACATTAATTGAAAAATGAATTATATACGAAAGGCAGCAATGATGATAAGAAATAAACATACAGAAAATAATAGACAAGTAGCATTTATTCTATATAGTAAAGAAGTCTGTGAAGAACACACACACAAAAATCATTGTTTAACATAATTACATAATTAGACAGGTCATTGAAAATGTGTGGAGGGTCGAGGAGATGGGGGTGGGATGTAATTTATTAGAGAGAGAAAAAAAGAGAGAGAGAAAGAGAGAGAGAAAGAAAGAAAGAGAGAGAGAGAGAGAGAGAGAGAGAGAGAGAGAGATATTACATTACATTACATTACATCATTATTGCTTTAGGTCCAGCGGACTCGTCCGGGCCAAATCAGGACCGGACAACCCCCGATCCGATCCGCATAAAAGATCTGCCGAAACAACCCTAGTGGTAAAACCGAAAGCTCTCCACCAGCCAGTCACTTTACAATAAAGACATCCCACGCAGGGGACGGCTGAGGCTTCATCCCAACTTATCGAACCCCCGTTTACAAAAACAAAATAGAATACAAACATCATTATAAATTATCAACAAAACACATACATATAACATGCCTACATTGCTAAATAATAACATCATAGGAAGCCCTAGTGACCACCTGGCAGAAAGCGTCCAATATTCCCAAGCTGATCCAACAGACCTCATCTTGTCCCGGAAGAATTTTCAAGAAAAAATGTAGGAGACTGGGCTAGCGAAGAAGACGATAGTATAGCAGATTGATAGAACAGAGCAGGAATGAGAAAGAGCAAATGAGAAAGACAGCGACAGTGGGAATTTAAAGCACAAAATTTCCAGAAAGTGGGGATACTATTTATACTGAAACCCCCGGCACCCCAACGGGGGTATAGAGAGAGAGAGAGAGAGAGAGAGAGAGAGAGAGAGAGAGAGAGAGAGAGAGAGAGAGAGAGAGATAAGCTGTTCTTCCTATCTCCAAAATGTTATCATTTTCATTATGTTATATGTGAATTGTTTAGCTGTGACTAGTTGTATTGTAAGTTATTATCATGAACTGTTGGGCTGTGTAATAACGGATTTTTATATAGCGGGTACTCCAGCCTATGACCAGACTCACCACGCTTTACATAGTCATTACATATAAATACATGCACTCGATAAAACATCACTTTTGCTACAATACACCAAAGACGGAACAGTAAAGGTACAGACTTTTTTACAACTATGTACATAAATTATAAGAAAGACCGAAATAGACTATTTACAACTATGTGCACAAATGACAAAAAAGACAGAAATAGAATAGCAAAAACCTATTCACAGCTATTTATATTCCCGGTTAGGCCCAGGAAGAAAAACAGTATAAATATTTACAGCCGTGTATACATACACTTACGGATCAGACATAGACAAAAGATGAGAGAATGGCAGCGGGATACAAATCAATCTGAATAATGCAGTTTGAAGAGGTGGGTTTTGAGGGCCTTTTTGAATGCTTGTGTTGATTGTATGTTGCGGATATGGGAGGGAAGGGAATTCCACTGCTTAGGTGCGGAGTAAGCGAATGCACGTTGGCCGTATGTCTTAGTGCGGGTGACGGGAACCTTGAGTGTGCGAGTGTCAGCAGAAGATCTTAAAGTGCGTGAAGGGGAGTAGACAGACAGTAGATCAGCAAGGTAGGAAGGGCATGAATCTGTGAAGAAGTTGTGACAGAGAACAGAGAGTTTGCACTCTATGCGTGCTTGCACAGGAAGCCAGTGAAGGGAATGTAGTAGAGGTGTGATGTGATCGCGTTTCTAAGCTCGGAATACTAGTCTAGCTGCTGAGTTCTGAACCTTTTGTAATTTGTCAATGATGTGTTTTGGGGAGCCAGCAAGGAGAGAGTTGCAATAGTCAAGACAAGAAAGGACGAGAGCCCAGACTAGGGTTTTGGTGGCAGGGACTGTAAGATAGTGGCGAAAGGAGCTGATTTGGCGTATGGCCGTGTATGCAGAGCGACAGACGTTGGAGATGTGGTTGTTGAGGGACAGGTCATCGGAGAGAATGTAGCCGAGATTTCTTGCTGAGGATGAGAACTGAATGTTTGTTGTTCCTACTGTAAGCGATGTTGGGAGAGGCGAGAGTGAGGAGGAAGTGTTGTGCTTGTGAATGAGGAGGGCTTCGGTTTTATCGTCATTGAGCTTAAGCTTGTTGAGTGTCATCCATGACTTAATATCCGTGATGCAGTTCTCCAAAGTCTGAACAGTGGAATTAATGAGAGAGGGGGCGGTGGATTTATACAGTTGTGTGTCGTCTGCAAATGACTGACTCTCAACAGCATGCTTTCTAAGCAGGAGAAGCAGTGGCTTGGTGTACAGAGTGAATAACACCGGCCCTAAAACGGAACCCTGAGGCACGCCGCACACCAAGTCTGCTGTGCTGGAGAAACAGCCATCGACGGTGACTGCTTGTGATCTGTCAGAAAGATATGAGTGGAACCAAGCCAGGACCGAGCCAGAGATTCCAAAGTAGTGTTGAAGAGTGTTAAAGAGAATGTGATGGTCGACTGTGTCAAAGGTGACCTATTTCCATTGTTATTCTGTGTGTGTGTGTGTGTGTGTTTGTGTGTGTGGCCTATTTCCATTGTTATTCTGTTTTAAGTATTAAAGTTGTTGTTCTTGAATCAACTTTTTTTAAAAGCAAATGATTGTGTACTTATTGATTGTACTCTATTGCACTGTGCGTGTGCCTGTGTTCGAAGCAGTTTGAGCACTTTTGCTTGATAAAGCGCTTTATACTGTAAATACATTTATTATTATAATGATAATAATAATATTAATAATAATAATAATAATAATAATAATAATAATAATAATAATAATAATAATAATAATAATAATAATAATTATTATTATTATTATTATTATTATTGGAATAGGGTTAAATTGTTTAATAATGCGTCTTATAAATGAAATTATTATTATTTTCTTCTCTTCTTCTTCTTCTTCTTCTTCTTCTTCTTCTTCTTCTTACAGGGTCATTGCAGTTAAAAAGACTTGTTCAACCCTCTCAATATTGTACAACAGTATTAACAATTGTAGTTAAGAAGGCTTCTTCAACCCTCTCAACATTGTACAACTGTATTCACAATTTCCTTGGCACCCGATTATAAACGACTGTAATTCATTAGGGAACATTTCAAAACAACGACGCACTGAATGTAAACAAGCGGTATGTACTGGGCAACACAAATCGGAAAATTATTGGCTAGGTTTCGTTTCCTATGCCTGTCAAAATGCTTGGGGAACGTCTTGAAGGCCAACTTTGCACTGGATATAAGTGCATTCTTGTTTATTCTACTCAAAACATTTTACGATAACTGGGCATTCTTCGATGCCTTACGCATCGAAATTTGTCGTCCTCTTCTTTTCCCAGCCATGCGCAAAACTTGACAGAAATGACGTCCTGACGATCACGCATGCGCAGAACTATCGGCGATGATTTACATTTGGCGATGCCACACCGGCACCCTCTCGTCTAGGACATGAGCGTCAGGATCTTTAAAGTCATGCGATTGAATGCTTGCGTGCACGGACTATACATTGGTTTATACTCTTATCCGAAGAATTAATTTTACACAAAGAACAAGGTAACATTACACAAAGAACAAGGTAACATTACACAAAGAACAAGGTAACATTACACAAAGAACAAGGTAACATTACACAAAGAACAAGGTAACATTACACAAAGAACAAGGTAACATTACACAAAGAACAAGGTAACATTACACAAAGAACAAGGTAACATTACACAAAGAACAAGGTAACATTACACAAAGAACAAGGTAACATTACACAAAGAACAAGGTAACATTACACAAAGAACAAGATAACATTACACAAAGAACAAGATAACATTACACAAAGAACAAGATAACATTACACAAAGAACAAGGTAACATTACACAAAGAACAAGGTAACATTACACAAAGAACAAGGTAACATTACACAAAGAACAAGGTAACATTACACAAAGAACAAGATAACATTACACAAAGAACAAGGTAACATTACACAAAGAACAAGGTAACATTACACAAAGAACAAGATAACATTACACAAAGAACAAGGTAACATTACACAAAGAACAAGGTAACATTACACAAAGAACAAGGTAACATTACACAAAGAACAAGGTAACATTACACAAAGAACAAGGTAACATTACACAAAGAACAAGATAACATTACACAAAGAACAAGATAACATTACACAAAGAACAAGATAACATTACACAAAGAACAAGATAACATTACACAAAGAACAAGATTACATTACACAAAGAACAAGATAACATTACACAAGGTATTACAGCCAGGAAGCTATTTTGACTCCGATGATAACGATTAATTACTAGATTAAAAAAAAACACACTGAACAGATACAGTAGTTTAACAAAAAGAGGGAGGTTCACTTCAAGAGGTATTGCAGACCTCACCATGGAATCAATCAATCAATCTTTAATTTAACGTCTCTTCACACATTTAGGTGATATTAGACATTGAAAATGTAACTATTAAAACACTTTAACTATTTCAAAACATAATTTCAAAACAGTCTATAACAGTCTACCAACAGGAGATTTAGCAATAACTTTCACAACGTCTGTAACATTTGGATAACACATTTTGGTGATAGTAGACATTGAAAATGCAACTTTTAAAACACGTTAACTATTTCAAAACATAATTTCAAAACAAACAGTCTATAAGAGTCTACCAACAGGAGATTTAGCAATAACTTTCACAATGTCTGTAACATTTGGATGATACAGAACCATGTCTACAGAATGTCCATATTTAGTTATACTATGTCCATTTACTTTGAATATGTCTGTTAAAACTGAGCATTCAAAGAGAAGGTGATGTACTGATAGACTTGTATTACATATACACTGAACATCAGCTGAGTATTTAGTGTTCCATGCGTTCATTCTTAATTTATATATTAATTTAGAAAGTGGTCTTGAACAATTCAGTATAGATATATTTTTAATGTTATTATCATGATAAACTGCCTTTTCTAGTAAGGAAAACATTTCATGATTACACATATTCAAATTTGTTATAATTATAGAATCTGACGACCTTTGTGCTCCCTCCTTAGCTAATCTGTCACATACCTCATTCCAATGAATTCCGCAATGTGATGGTATCCAACAGAAATCAATATTTATTCCTCTAGAAATCACACAATGTATCATATGTTTAATTTCATATATAATCTCCCTTCTATCTTTACAGTTCCACTGTTTTAATGCATACAGAACTGCTTTTGAATCAACACATACTAATATACCAAATAATTCTAAAGGTGACGACATAATGAACTTTAAAGCCATTAAAATAGCATAAAGCTCAGCTGTAAATATAGAAAATCCCCTTCCTAAATAATATGACCTTCTGATATTTATTTCAGGAATAATATATGCTGATCCACTATCCAAAGAATCTAGAACTGATCCATCAGTAAAAATCTGCATATGGTTTTTGTAATTACTTTCAATATGCTTTTTTTACCTCAGTAACTAATAAATTAGGATTATCCTCTTTCTTAGTTTGGCTATAGTCAATATCAATATGTGCACATAAATGCTCCCATGGTGGAATCAATGGTGTTAATGGAAGAACTGAAACTGATGTGATACCAATGTCACACTTATCAAAAAGGTCTTTTGTATAGTTTCTAATTGGCTGCAAGTACTTCATATTTTTTGTTCTTTTGGGATAATCTTGTTGAGCGTCAATATATATTTCATCATACACCGAATTTGGAACAGATAAACATCTTAACACATATTTGGAAGTAGCCAGTTGACAGTCACCATGGAAGTTTGGGCATCATTTGAATGTTAGAATCTTTTTTTAAAAATGATATCTAAATCATGATAATTACAGTATGTTGCAAAATAGCACCAAAAAAAGCTTACAATAGCTTTCACGCTATTAATTATCGTGAAAAGGTACTAAGCCTACGACTTTTTTCATTGATTGCTAGTGTATGCTTTGAAACTCTACCAGGCTGTTGCTAAATATAATTTATTAATAAAACGACTACAGGTAATTAATTAAGCACAAAGAACAAGATGCATCACACAAGTTGGCATTACTACAGCGCAGCGATCAGACAAGGAATGCATAGGCAGCTTTAGAACAGCTATTATTGTTTTCTAGAGGTGGCAGTAGCTAGTACGTCATTGCGCGACAATACTTGTCAAAACCTCATTTGTTCTCTGTCTGTGGAGTGCATTAACACTGACGCTAACAGACCGTTCGGAGCGCAAACCACTGCTGAATACAGCGCCAAAAGATGAAGACTGGTGGTCGCAGTGCATCCGTGCCGCTAAGCTACAAATAACCATAGAATAACACAAATTTCACCTGCAGGTTTACACCATTAACACTTGCAGTCATCCCTTCAATGAGACCACCCACAGGGTATCAAAAGAATAGAAGCAACAGCCAGGTAGAGTCTTAAATTCTACACTATGTATCAATGAAAAGGAAGTAGGAGCTTGATTGTTGAAAGTTATCGTAAACATTTTAGAGAAGGTGCAGGAGAAGGGGTAGGGTAGGGGTGGGAGTGGGGGGCTATTTGAAACATATTGTAGTTTGTATTATGTATTTTTACTGATTAAATATAGATCTATAATCCATCACCATTCGCAAAACGAATAAAATAATAAGTTACTGAAACTAAGAAACAAAACGGCTGTGAAGGAGTGTCATCTACTTGGTAAATTTACATTCGTAACGAGCAGAATCGCAAATCATGTGGATATGGAAAAAACCCAACAACAGTTGCAAGCTGTTTCTAAAATCAAGAGTTATTCTTTTATCCAAAGTGCTTTCACATACAAACTGTCTAGCGTAGTATCGATGGAGTAATATTTTGAAGTAAAAGATTTTTTTTCTTTCTGTATAAGTTACATTTCCTATATGTACAGGGTTGTCGGATAGCGCAGTGGTTGGAGCACTCGCTACTGTGTCGCAAGTTAAGCATCGTCCAGTGCGGTTAGCACTTGGATGGGTGACCGCAAAACGTGAAGCGACAAATAACAACGCCCCCAGTTGACTCAACTGTGACTTAGTACCTACTCTCTTAAAGGGTGGGGAAGATAAAGCAGCGAGGGAGAGAGATGGGCATCACCCTCATTACGCTGGCCCAAAATAAGTGTGATCTCCAACATGACGCTCCCTTACGGCCACAGGCTATGGGACTACCTTTACCCTTTTTTTTACCTTTATTTTACAGTTTGTTAAGCTATGTCAAACGTTTTTAATTTTATTTTATAGTTCCCAATAGGAACCTTAAAAATGGACTTTATATTAGTGGATGGATAGAAAGTTCTATATAGTCCACAATCGACTGCTAAAATTTAGATTCCTATCATGAACTTGTAAAGTAGTTGGAATTCCCCTTCGTTCCATGCAGACTTGGGTTTTAACAGGCTCTACCATTTTATCATCAACCAATCCTTTGCTTCCCCGAACTACTGGGAGAGTGCAGAATGAAGGAGGTATATTTCCAATGCACAATAGTAAGGTTCTATGCAGATTCAATTTTATAGGGTAAAAGCTCTGTCATAGCTTAAAGGTGCCAGGTCCTGTTATTTGAACTGCTCTCATCAGTGAACTGTAGGTATATAAAGACTTGATGTGATTTTTTTAATGCACGGCTTGATAAAGATTTGAATAAAAATCGAAAATATTGCCTCGGACCTCAACTTGGTTGTTGCTGTTTGTTTTTCTCACCTCACAGCTTAAAGACTTCGCAGAATTAAATGCAGGAAAGAGTCCTGCCTCTAAAACTACCCAAAACCTACTTCTCCAGAATGTAAACCTGAGATAAGGGTGAGGTGCGAATGTTTTCTAATCCCCTGTGGTTCCAGATATAGGTCTCCAAAGAATGTACTCTAGTTCCCGCCTGGTTTTAAATAGCAAGAAATACAGCATAACAACCTCCTTCTCCAGTCTAAGTAAGGGTGGGTGGGAAACCTTCCAGATCTTCTATGGCTTAATGCACGCCCCTCTAGAAACTTCTCTCAGAGGTACACCACAGGAAATGCAACCTATAGGAAAGGGTCCCCCCCAATCTACGCCCACGACCTAAATGAGGCAGAGGTTGGGGGGGGGGGGAATTGCTTTTCGGGTTCCACATAGGTCTCTGTATATTCCATTATAGGTTTTATCAGGACTTAAAGACTCCACAGCAGGAAACACGGGACGAAAAGTAGAGTGGTCGTGCAGATGCTGCAACGAAAAGCTCTATCACCACGACTGACAGCCGGAGACATGACTTCTGCTGGAAGAAATTAACCTCGTCTGTCCCGCTCAAAATGTAATCAACTCTTTGCTACGAGAACTCCGGGGTAGGGAAAGCCTGGGCCTGGCCGGCATCGGATTAATACTGGGCCGTCAATTACTGATTATACCGGCGGAAGTCAATTCTGTTCCTTTCCTAAAAAGTTCTGTCCCTGAAAGTGTACTTTTCTCTCTGTCTCTGTCTCTCTCTGTCTCTCTCTCTCTCTCTCTCTCTCTCTCTCTCTCTCTCTCTCTCTCTCTCTCTCTCTCTCTCTCTCTCTCTCTCTCTCTCTCTCTGCAATTTCCCCTTCTTGTGATATCTATCTCCATAATCTCTCCACCCCGAACCTCCCACCCCTCCCATTTCTTTTGCGTCCTGATGGAGGGCTGCTACACTTTGATTGGACAGCAGATGTCAGCTGACTGCACTTGTTCGAGATGTAACATGAGACCTGAGCGAGGTTTAAAAGAAATAGCTCCCGATTGTGGTCCCACAACGCCTTCAAAATCATTGGACTGATCGCCTATACTCTAGAGCCAATATATGTAGATACTTTACAAGTCTCAAGAGACCTCTATTTCTAGCATCTTGGAGAAATTATGTTGTATAACCTTTTAATACACCGAAATTGAATCTCTAAAATGTGGGACTAGTTCCTGAACATCACGACTTTGCAAAGAAATAAAATTAAAATATTCTAAACTTGGAAATGGAAACACCAAAACGGAAAATATTTACTAAACAATTACTACCTCCATATTTTCCGTCAAAATAGAAAGAAATTACAAAGTTAAATATGCCACTCAACAAAGTCTAATACAAAGGAGACGCTTAACTGGTAATAAGTTGAATATTTAGTTAAACACAGCGGCCAATCTATACTTTCCAGTAAATTCGACAGACATATACAATTTAGCAGTGAAATATAAACAGTTCCTGGAGAACTAATCAGGACTCTCCGAAGAAATCGAGAAAAACAAACCTAACGCTGAATACGGACAGTAAATAGACGCTGGACTATCACGGCTACAAACATAACATCGACAGATATTCCAACTTTTGATACGCCAGTCAACACAGAGGCTGAGCTAGTTCAAAGTCACGACGTTTCGATAACATCAAGTGAAGTTGCAAATCACAAACTGGATATGGCAGTCAGCAAACTTTTATATAAAGAGCTCTTGAACTATCAGCCGAATGTTTTATTACGGCAACTTTTTCATGAAATGGAAATACATTCCAATCGCGAAGTTAGGCATGCAAAGGAGATCACGAGGAAAGCGCAGTCTTTATAACCGAAAGGCACGACTTCGGACTTGCGTGCGTAAAAGCCGAAAGCTTCAATTTTAATGAGAAAGTCCAATTTAAAAACAACGACAATTTGATTGGGAAATTTCTTTTTTAAATTCAACGACAGTTTGAAATAAAAAACAACAACAACAACTATGTTTTAAAAATAACAAAAACGTCAGTAACTGCGCTAATAACTGTCACTTCATAGGATCGAAGCTATTCAAAATTTATTGACTCGATTCCAAGCATGCTATTTTTTGTCCTGTTTATTTTTTTTCTAGTTAAGAACTTATGGCGCCAAAGGAACTGTTTGAAATGCAGAGTGTGCAGTCACTTTCATAGACAGCGATTTTAAAAGTGTTTGACTCTTAATTAAACGTTCATTTCAGATTGCCTCGTGCAGTCGGGTTTAGAATAATGTTAATCTGTGCAATTAAAAATTGAACAATTGCTTCGCATCATGACTTACTTTTTCGAATAATTACTCTTCTTCCTTATTCTTCTAATCAACTTTTTCGAATTACTCTTCTTCTTTATTCTTCTAATCATTATTGATCTTATTTTTATTATATCTACTTCTCCTAATATTTTCCTTCTGTCTTTTGAATTTATATAATTTTAATATAATTTTATATAATTTTTCTATAATCTTAATGTTGTTGTGTGTTTAATACTTTTTTTTTCATCTTTCTATTTCGTTTGCTCCTTTATTTTTTTTTATTTCTTCTTTCTTTCTGCCTTCTTTCCGTGTGTGTTGTTATGTTTTCATTTATTTCATATGTCATCCTCCTCGATCCCTTCCTCCTCCTCCTCCTCCTTCTTCTTCTTCTTCTTCTTCTTCTTCTTCTTCTTCTTCTCTCTCTCTCTGTCTCTCAGTCTCTCACTTCTCAATTCCTACCTCTTCCCTCTCGTTATCCTTCATGTCTTTCCAACCTTTCTGGCTAAATTGTTGCACTCTTTAGTCTACCACGTCTTCGGGCAAACTGCGATAAAGGAGGCCAAGGTAATTAAAGAGGAAGCAAGAGGAAGGACAATAAAACATTGTCGAATGTTTTGTGGTGTCCAGAAAACTGGAGGGCTATCGTCATCCGTGTCTAATTTGGACATTGACAAGATGTCGGCATTCGATATTTTAAGTGCCACCTCCCATTACCGGATGAAGATGACAGCTAAGAGCCCCCTAGAAAGAAGAAGAAGAAGAAGAAGAAGAAGAAGAAGAAGAAGAAGAAGAAGAAGAAGAAGAAGGATGTGGTGAATAATTATTATCTTAATGGTGAAGACGAAGAAAGAGGAGCAGAAGAGACGAAGATGATAAAAAAGTAGAATGTGGTAGTGACGACGACAACAACAACAACAACAAATAATAATAATAATAATAATAATAATAATAATAATAATAATAATAATATTAATATTAATAATAATAATAATCTTTGTCAAAATCACATGCAGTGATGAAGGAGAATGGAAACGTGATTTATCCTGGTGGACGTGTGGGCAAGATACATATGTGGGCAAGATACAGGTGTGGGCAAGATACAGATGTGGGCGAGATACAGATGTGGGCAAGATACAGGTGTGGGCAAGATACAGGTGTGGGCAAGATACAGGTGTGGGCAAGATACAGATGTGGGCAAGATACAGATGTGGGCAAGATACAGGTGTGGGCAAGATACAGATGTGGGCAAGATACAGATGTGGGCAAGATACAGATGTGGGCAAGATACAGGTGTGTGCAAGATACAGATGTGGGCAAGATACAGGTGTGGGCAAGATACAGGTGTGGGCAAGATACAGGTGAGTGCGTAGGGAAGGGAACGACACACACTTCTCCAGGGCAGAATTCAGAGCATTCACTGAAGAATTTGGATTTAACAGAGTCAATATGTATGCCTGCAGTATCAAAGTGATGACGCATTCTGATACCAAAAGGAAGGAACTTCTGTCGGTTTGTTGGAGTATTTAAGTGTAAAAAAAATGGGTTTAGGACACAATCATAAGCGGGATTTTCAGGTTAGCTTTTAAGTTTGAGAAAATAGTTCATGGCGAGCTGAAGACTACGGATCTCCAAGGGAGGTTCGCCAGCCTCAGGGTAGAGATTTTCCTTCGGGGAAGTGTGAAACGCCACCAGGCAGATCCGAAGACCTTGAAGATGGATTGGATCAAAGGCTTTCAAATAGGCTTTCCTAGCGGAGCCATATACGATGTTACCATAATCCAATTTAGAGCGTATCAGAGATCGATAGAGGGGATCAAAGTTACCTTGTTTGCTCCACAGTCTGTGTGGCTGATAACTTTCTAAATATTGAGACCTTTCTGGCAGCTTTTTCTCAGGTATTTAATATGCGGCAAAAAAGTAAGTTTGCTGTAAAAAACAAAAACAAAAAACAAACAACAAAAAACAAACAACAACAAAAAAACAACTAAAAATGTAACTTGTTTAGAAAATGTGATGGGTTGGCCATATATATAGAGAGAAAGGTATAAAACTGGTTCTGTTTACGATGAAAATAAATGCATTCGTTTTTAAACAGAGAAAAATGGAAACCATTTTCTTCTACCCACACCTGAATGTTATCTATGCAAAGCTGAAGTTGGCGCTTCACCCCGGTAAAGGGTTTACCCTTAGCCGAAATAGAGAAATCATCAACAATCAGGGATTTATCGATGCCAGATTTAACGTTTTTAACTATGTTGTTGATCTTGATGTTAAACAAAAGACGAGAAAGAAAGCTACCCTGAGGAACACCCATGTCCTGCTTAAAATGATCTGACAAAGTGGAACCAAGTCGGATCAGAAACTTCTTATCAGTTAAGAAATTTTCAAAAAAAATGGGTAAATTTCCACGGAAGCCCAGGAGTTCTAGATATTTTAGAATCCCGAACTTCCAAGCCTTTTCTAGATCAAACAACCCGGAAACAACGTGTTCACCGTTAACCAACGCGTCTCGGACGAACGATTCGAAACGGACGAGATGATCTGAAGAGCTCCTATTTTTGCGAAGACCATGCTGAGAGATGTCAAGAGTGTTAATGGATTCTAGCTGCCTCATGAAACGCTCATAGATCAATCTTTCAATTTTTTGGCACAAGCAGCTTGTAAGGGCAATAGACCTGTAGTTGTTTGTATCAGAGTGATCCTTACCCGGTTTAGGGATTGGAACAACAACTGCTTCTCGCCAAGATGAAGGAAAGGAACCAGAAGACCAGATATGAATAAACACAGCCAGGTGAACTTCGAGGGAATCTTTAGGCAGGTGCAAAATTAACTGATAAGCGTAATTATTGGATTTAAGGATGGAATCAGTCGACTCTTCCATAGAGAAAGGAAGGTTATAGGTTTCATTCAGACATTAATTACATGTGTGATACTATGAAGACAGTTTAACTTTCCATTTAATGGGGGCGGAGGGGCGGAGTGGGGTGGGGAGAAGCCGAAGATGTTTTCTAATCTCTATTTGCACACGTATGCTCCGTTCACAAAAGGGAGTTGTAATAGTATCTCTCATGAGCCTATGTCTATGTAATAAGTATGACCTTGGCAGGAAATGGACGTCATTGTCTGGACTGGCTATTTATTTATTTTATTTATTTTATTTATTTATTGAATCGTTCTTATATAGCGCTTTTCCAGCTCAAGAGCTGGGGCCCTATTCATGAAGGGACTGCAAGTGCGGGAACGGGACTGCAAACCGTCTACGGCCTATAACTGCAATATATTGCTATTCATAGAGGGACAGCAGAGCTTATCGGCCGCGGCAAACGGCCTAAAAGTTATCAGCCTAAGATTCGGGCCTTTATGTCGGTAAAGGGACTGTAACATCGAGCAAAAATGGCGGGTGCGTTGATTCCAATCTTACTAAGGCGAAGACAGCTGAGGAGAAATAAAAGTTTCAGAGACAGGATGAATCCCTTAGATAGTTATGATGACGTAAAACTGTACACGGATTTTCGTTTTCGTCGTCATGACATATTGACCATAATTGACGATGTTGCAGAGCAACTAGAACACGCAAACCGACTTGGGTCTTTGACACCATCAATGCAAGTATTAGTTGCTTTGAGATTTTACGCGTGTGGTTCTTTCCAAATAGTATGTGCTGATTTGTTTGGAATTTCGCAACCGACAGCCAACAGAGTAATCTCAAAAGTTACTGTTGCTCTGAAATCGATAGTCAGCAATTGGATCCAGTTTCCAGATCAACACGAAGCTGACAGACAAAAATTATAATTTCAAAGAATCGGCATCATGCCGAACGTGTTTGGGTGCATAGATGGGACACTAATAGGCCTACCAATCCAAGCGCCACCGGAATATGAACACGAGTATGTTTGCAGGAAAAACTATAGGAAATTACACTAGCCACAGCATTAACAGTCATGTAATCAAGTTTCCTGTAGGTCATGACAATAAACAGATTTTTTTAAATTGTATGCATAATAAATTGAAAGGTTTTATTAATATGCATTTCTTTTACTGGGTAAACACACACACTCATACATGTGCACATACATTGATCAATTTTATCAAATCAAACACACATACAATTGCATAGATGCAGAGTGAGACAGATAAAAGAGATAGGAGTGGGGGGGGGGAGGGGATACAATGTTAAGGCAGTAACAAATTAGACACAGGGACACCAACTAATAAGTAAGCAAACTGTCAACGTTTTTTTGTTAACTCAATCGCCCTTGCAGCAGAAAAAAAAATATTCGTGAATGTTTGTGTAAGCGTGCACGACAAACTTTTGCCAACAATCACAACTTGCAAAACGCAGCATGCACCTTAGCATGCCTATAGTTCTATTTTTCGTATAAAAACACTAAATTGACTCTGCAGAGTATGTGTGTGTAATGTTCACAGTGTACAGCAACATCTCTAAAATATTGAAGGCGATCACGCACTACACACAAATGATCGCATCCGCTGCAGTACGCGTGCGCAGTAGATATGATTTGGCTGACTTTCCCGATGCTAATATTAGAAAGGACTATAGTCACAATCCGGGCTGTGAGCCCTTCATGAATGCCAGTTCAGATGCCGCATTTATCGGACGACATCTAAAGTCCTTTCAAGGTTTGCAGTCCCTATAACATGTAGTCCCTCTATGAATAGGGCCCCTGCTCAAGGCGCTGGCCGATATAGGATCTAACTCAAGCCTCTCGGGGCGCATCGTAGTAACGCTCCAGGCAACTGAGCACAATCATGGGCAGCCAGAGATGGGGGAGACGGACCTAGGTGCATGCTGGGTGTGTTCTTGTCACCGGCACTCACCCGTCTAGGACATGAGCGTCAGGATCTTTAAAGTCCGTTATGATGGAATGTATGCGACACAGACTAGACCTCGGTTTATACTCTCATCCGAAGGAGTAGGAAACGGGAGTAAAGTGTCTTTCCCAAGGACACAACACAATGCCCCGGCCTGGACTCGAACCCGGGACCTTGAGATCCGCAAGCCAAAGCTATACCATTAGGCCACCGTCCCTACCACTGGCTAAACATGTCGGGCTGAAGAAATCTCTGGATCAACTTCTTTCGTGTTCGGCTATTCTTCCTCAGAACCAACAATATTAGGGGGTTAGGTCAGCAAAGAAGGAGCGTTTTATGATCTCTCTCTCTCTCTCTCTCTCTCTCTCTCTCTCTCTCTCTCTCTCTCTCTATCTCTCTCTCTCTCTCTCTCTCTCTTTCTTTCTTTCTTTCTTTCTTCTCTCTCTCTCTAATAATAATAATAATAATAATTACTGTATTTATAATGCGCTTATCTTATAATAATTATAACTCTAAGCGCGCACTCACAACTCACGCACGCATGTGCACGCTTTAGACAATGACACATGTAACAATTACGCAAAAAATACATTCACTCAAATATACTCATACCACAAACAGACCAGACACTATATGCAAGAGACAGCTGGCGATGGGGTGCGTAGTGAGGTCATAGTGTTAGAACTGCTTGAAAAGGTAAGTTTTGAGGGCAGACTGGAAGGAGGTGGGAGAGGGTTTCTGACGGAGAGAGAGTGGAAGAGTATTCCAGATGGATGGGCCGTAGACAGAGAAGGAGCGGGACCCGAACGTGCTGAGTTTGGAGCGAGGAATGCGGAGGCGGAGAGGGTCGGAGGCAGAGCGAAGAGAGCGAGAGGGAATGTATGGGTGAAGTAAGTCAGAGAGATAGAGAGGAGCGGAGTTGTTGAGGGACTTGTAGCAGAGAGACAAGGTCTTGTATTGAATGGTTGGGAGATGGGAAGCCAGTGTAGGGCTTTGAGCAAGGGAGTGACGTGGTCAGATTTCTTCTTTCTGAGGACGAGGCGGGCAGTATTGTTTTGAACGCGTTGGAGAGGGAGAGTGGTGGAGCGGGGAAGGCCGGAAAGAAGGGAGTTGCAATAGTCGATGCGAGACAGGATGAGGGAGACAGCAAGTTTGGTGGCAGCTTCAGTGGTGAGGTATTTTCTGATCTGACTGATTCGACGGAGGTGGAAGTAGCAGGCCCGGGCGGTTGCAGAGACAAAGCTAGTCATTGAGAGAGAAGAGTCAAGGATAACGCCAAGGTTCTTGGCAGAGTCGGAGAGAGGGATAGAGGTACCGTCAAGCTGAAGATGGAGAGAGGAGGGGAGCTGAGGGAGTTTCTGGCGTGTGCCTACCAGCATGGCTTCCGTTTTGTCGTCGTTCAGTTTAAGTTTGTTTGCTGTCATCCAGTCCTTCACGTCTTCACAGCAGTCGGCCGTGCGAGTCAGGAGTGCCTGAATGTTGTCGGGTTTGTCTTTGTCTTGTAGTTGTGAGTCGTCAGCATAGAAGTGGTGGTTTATGTGATGAGACTGGATGATGTTGGTCTCTCTCTCTTTCTCTCTCTCTCTCTCTCTCTCTCTCTCTCTCTCTCTCTCTCTCTCTCTCTCTCTCTCTCTCTCTCTCGTTAATGTTATTTGACACCATTACAACATGCCTCTTATATTTGGAGAAATGGGAAACCTTAACTGGGTTTATTCGCTGTCACAATACTTACTGAGGCAATTTCCCCACAACGTGCCAGCATCAAAGTTTTTAGCTACCTTGCTGACAGAGCCTAAATGCAAGCAGACCGAATTCAGATAAATTTGTGAAGTAATGCAGATGGAAGCGCTTACATGGATAAAAAGTCTCCGGTCAGCTGCATCATATCAACAAAACGCATGTTAGTCTTCAACCTGAATGGAAATGCTTTTATGAAGCCAAAAGTGCGGAACGGCTATCGATTTATGTGAACACTGCAAACCAGTTAGTTACGCCTTTAGAATCATAATTAAATTAATGAGAAAATCCTTAAGCCAGCACTTCTAATTAAACAACCATCAGCGATTAGATTTACCTAATTTTAGCCCTTAATCAAACCACCCATTACTGTGACAAATATATGCCAAGAGGCAAAATCCCAAATTTATTTGTTATTAGATAGAAAGTAATAAGTGAAGTTTCACAGCAAGAGCTTCTAACAACACGAAGCAATGAATAATTCGATATAAGCTTATTTCTTCATAGTCGCTGTATAGTCGTGGTCAAAAAGGAAGGCCACAGTAAAAGCTTCAACAAACCCGTCTAATTAAAGAAAGTAAGCACCCATTCCACTTTCTTCATTGATAAATGATTGTGATTAGTCATAATTATAGAAAATGATGCAGGTCAAAACGTCAAAGAAATAACCGTTTCGAGTGTTCGACAGTCGCCCAATCCATCGATCTGGAAGTAATATTGAAGAACTCCTAGTCCTCAACGTGTGGCATCGCCAGATGTAAATCATCGCCGATGGTTCTGCGCATGCGTGATCTTCCGGAGGTCATTTCTGTCAAGTCCTGCGCATGACTGGGAAAAGAAGAGGACGACAAAGTACGATGCGTAAGGCATCCAAGAATGCCCAGCTATCGTAAAATGTTTCGAGTAGAATAAACAAGAATGCACTTACACTCTGTGCAAAGTAGGCCTTTAAGACGTTCCGCAAGCATTTTGACAAACATAAGAACCGAAACCTAGCCAATAATTTCTGATTTTTGGTACACAAAGCCAGCACCTACGGTACCGCTTGTTTACATTCAGTACGCCGTTATTTTTAAATGTTCCCACATTAATTACATTCGTTTACAATCGGGAAAGGAAAATGTGAATGCAGTTGTACAATTCTGAGAGGGTTGAACAAGTCTTTTTAACTGTAATGACCGTATTCCTATTTTTATCTATAAAGCGCATTATCAAACTCTATTCCTATACGACGACTACTACTACTACTACTACTACTACTACTACTACTACTACTACTACTACTACTACTACTACTACTACTACTACTACTAATTTTTAAAAAAACACTTTTACTTATGAAGCGCATTATCAAGCAAAAATCTGCTCAAGCTGCATCGAACACAGGCAGATACACAGTACAATAGAGAAACACGAACATTTGCATTAAAACGATTAATTAAAAATCAAACAACTTTAATAACTAAAAAGTAATAACATTGGAAACAGACCACACACAAACAGGCCAACAGCTCATATATGTTACTGGATTGCGTCATCAACAAGGCGGAGCCAGGTAACTAAGATCTAAAGCAGAAGATGAAAAATTTCGCAGTTACAACGGAGGATCAAAAAGACTTCTGAGGCTTAAAAGTCTCACTCAAGGCCTCAGGGTCGGAAGGCAAGACCCCAATCGGTCAGAGGAAGGGACAGGAGATGTCCAAAAGGAAGAAATTGGACCGGAATGTGGCGGGTTGTCCTTGGCAACAACAGCTACAATCTGAACAGACAAGGAGATCCAAACAGAGTCGGTGGGAGACATCAGCATCGAAGTAAATAATCAATTTCATCTTCTAACTACTGTGGCTTTGGAAATGAGCAAAAAGATCGCCATCCTTGAACGAATACTACAGAAAATATCTGAAAAAGAAAAAGAAAAAGTTCAAGACGAAGAAGAAAAGAATGTCGCGGTAAAAAGTACCAGCCATTAACGGATTATTTCTTATGCTGAGGTGGTGAGATGAACACCATCGACCTCTCGCTAACCTTCTGTACCGTCTGCATCGCTTTCCATGCCATCAGAACATGCAAAAGGTACAGGTGAACAATTCACAGCTAATAATGAGATTGATAGCATTTTGGAGATAAGAAGAGCAGCTTAGCTTGAGCCTGTTAGAATATGGCGGATTACCGACTACGATGACTCATTTATAAATATAGATTATGCTGACTTCCGTCTCTGACACATGAGCTCCGGAAGTTCACGCATGCGCGGACCCATCGGCGATGATTTACATTTGAGCGATGCCACATCGGTACATCGGTATCCTTCCAAGCCCATGCAGATTTATCCCTCCGTGCGCAATCTCGCCAATCACAATTTGGATAATCAAAGTTACACGCTTCGAACGGTCGTCCCCCGTAATGGCTGTTCTGGCTAGAAATCTCTTATTTCGTTTCCTTTCATTTCCGTTCAGTATCATTGCCCACTACCCTGACCTTCACAAAGATTGTGAACGTACCACACGCTTGGCCAACTGGCTAACTGAGAAAATGTTTGTGCTGTTGTTGTTTGTTGGCAATATAATAAGGGGAATGCTTCCAATCCAGGGTTTCACGCTGCCACATCGAAAAGAAGCGTTCCAATGTAGAAAATAAAAACACAAACCCAACACTTTCATGAATAATTGATCTGGCTATCAACGCAACCCAATTTGGCTGCAATATCTACAGAATTATGAACAGATCTTACGTCTTTTTCTTTCAGTTGACTACTCCCTTCATCATAACGAAGATTATGTAGACCTTAGTTAACGAACTGACTCTAGTTAAGCGCGATTCTCCAGAAAACGTACTCCGAAATTAGCAGCCGAGGTATTTAAAAAAAAAAGATCACACAGGATAAAACGTTAAAGACTTTGCCTTTTAGTTCACCGTAAAGAAAAAAAAAAGAAAGAAGTAAAGATAGGAAAGTTATCTCCCCTTCTCTGCTGCCAATGGGTTACATTAAAACTGTGGATTTGTGCCTTAGATATAGATAACCATGTTGCTGGGTTCTCAGCTCGTCAATGTAGGAGGGGGTCTTGCTAAAAATCAAATGACTGATTTTCTAAAGCATATGAAGACGCCTGAATAAAGTCCTCAAGAAAAAAATTATATATTCATGCGAAAACATTTATATGCGCAATTTGGCTGGTTGGCAACACAAATGGAGCTGGAGAGGAACCTACCTTGGAAAGAAATTTCTTTGCCAAAAAAATATTACTAAAATCTTGGATTGCAGTCTTGGTAGTTTCCAATAATGGTTTGTTCAGAAAGTGATTGCTGGCGAGTTGAACAAGGGAGACAAGAAGTTGGTGTATAGCCTGAGTAATAGACCTCTCGCCAAAAGAGATGGTGTTGGAGTTTAGTTGATAGTATCTTGGATATAATCTTTTCCCCTAAACGAAGTCCCTCTCTCCATTGGTATCATTTAAAATGCTACAATGTACAGCCTTGTCAAAAACGGGTGCGCGAACTCGACTAAAAGATTTAGAAGTCTTTCCGCAACTAATAGCCGACTATCATGTTTATGTTGTGTTGTGTTGAGTGTTATGTTAAACACATCACAACGGGGAAAAAGCAAACAATCACCACCCTCACTGTGTTCCTTTCCTTCCTCTCCCCACCTCCCCTTCCCCCTCCCCTCCCCTTCATCTTTTCCTGTTCTCACGTTCTCGGAGTTCATTATTGCACGCGAAAATAAAATACTGTACCTTAACACTTTCAAAACTTTTTAAATAGTATAATCTAGCCATTCTTAGCAAAAGAACGTACACAATTACCGCAAAACAGACTTAATGCATTTTTGGGACGCTTGGTATAATTCTGCTCCTCTTACAGTGCGGCACTACAAAACGCGCTGGTATGTTGTCACTGCTCCTCTGAAATAGTGCGATGAAAGTCGTAAGCTGTAAGCACAGGTTGTTGGTTTGTTGTTGTTGTTCTTCTTATATTTGTTTGTTTGTTTGTTTGTTTGTGTGTGTGTGTGTGTCCAGACGTATCTGGCAATCTTTTGGAATAGGCAGGAGGAGGGGGGAGGGGGCAATCAGAGGGTCCGTCCCTCGGTCTGTTCCTCGGTCCGTTGGTCTGTCTGTCCGTCGGCCGGTCCATTGGAAATCACATTTCAAGAATCACTGAACGGATTTTGACCAAACTTGATGGGAATATTACCTAGGTTAGTGGCCTTCCTCCCAGGCCATCAGATTTGCCCTACCGCGAAGGTCAAGGTCATGGAGTCATTTTGTTGCTATACACGTTTTGCTCAATATCTCAACCCAACAAAAATGTAAACTTAAACAAGAGAAAAAGACCCAGCTAGCTGAAGCGATTTATTTTTGGTTTTGGTATACAGGTACTTCCGATTATGGAACATCCCTCAGGACCAGTCCAGTGGTCGGTCAGTGGGTAAGTCCGTCGCTCCAAATTTACCTATTTTTGTTCAAAACACAAATTTTACCTTATTTCAACAATAACTGAATCAAAATTCATCATTTATACTTTAACTACTGCTGAGCATGTTAGATCGTTCATATTAGTACGTTCTCAAAGATCACGGTTCATGGTGCTTCCATTATCCTTTTGCGCTGAATCAATTTGGATAATTTTGGATTGCAGATAGTTCTGAGCGCGGCTATCATTCCTTGTTTTCCATTTGCTCCGTCAGGATACAGCCGATCGACTCATAAGAAAATGACCGCTTTTGAAAATGGGTATTTTTCGTCTACGTGTGTGGATGTCTAAAAATAAATTTTAAAGACTTGGCGTCTTGTCCAAATTTTAAAGAGGTAAAAGTTAAGTCTAGAATTTCTTGATTACAAGTTTGACTTCAAATTACCATTGGAAATATCTTTTAAGGAGGATCATCTTTATACGACCGCGCGCGAGCACACACACGCTCACACACACACACACACACACACACACACACACACACACGCACACACACACACAATTGCAAACATCAGAACTGGATTTATTTTAAATCTGTAGGAATCGGAAAGTGTTTTTTTTTACGGAAAGAGTGCAATATTCACCTAAAATTGTAAGAATCGGAAGCAAAAGTGTTCACCTAGTCCGTCTCCTTTAAGGGACGAAATAGGGCGACTTTTCTTCATGAAGTGCCGGAAAAGTGGTTGGCCTTTTTCCGTCCCGGGTAGAGCACCCCCTTCCTTTGTACTTAAAACACTCTCATGCACTACAACTGCACTCCCATGCACTAAAAGAACACTCCCGTGTACCTAGAAAAAAGTAGGTTCCTAGCAAATGAATCCATTTGTAGCTAAGAAAGGCAAGGTCTGGTATCCATTTGTAAGTAGTGCACACGCACGCACGCACACACACACACACACGGGCACACACACGCGCACTTACACACACAGGCACACACACGCGCACTTACACACACACACACACACGTAAACACATACACCAACTTAAGTAGACCATTTGCATTTGGCTCTTCAAATAAAATGTGTTTACCGGTATTAAAAAAAACCCCACATGTAAAATATAAAATAAAAAGCCATTAAAACATCCATTACCCCTCAGCCAATGACTCACCATGGCTGCTGGTCTTCTAACCGGTATCCCCTCATCCATCACCGCTTCAGTCCTAATAACCAGCTCCAGCTCCAGAAAAAGCTCAAGAAGATGTCCTGATTTTTGCTGCAAAGAGTCTAGGTAAAAAGGTTCGGGTAGTTTTAGTCGTAATCTCAAGAACTGGCTTCCTCTTCCGCTGCTGTTGACCCCGGGATCTCCCCAGACAAAATTATTGGTCTGCCGAGACTGCTGAAGTTCCCATAGCCCAGTCCAGCATTCTATAAGCTTTGGGTCTGTGTACTCATTTTCACCAACAACGCTACAAACTATAGTCATATAGTCTTGAAGAACGTGTGCTGTAGTAATTGGGGATGACTGTGTCCTACTTTTAAGAAACGGAGCTTTAGAAATGCCTTCATTTTATCCTAGTTCTTTCTCAGTAGGCTAGCAAGACAGCTTGATTATAGGATTTGGCCAGCCACTTACACTGGAGCTCAAGTTAACAGACTGGAAACAAAGTTTTTTTTCGCCTCTAAATTTTGTCTCAAACTAGATTATCCTTGCCTCGTTTTCTCCTAATAAATCAGTCTTATTCGCCTCATTTTTTTCAGAATGTATCAACTACATTTTTCTGTCCATCTGCTCCCCCTAGAAAAGTTAAAGTGACCGCGACTCATTCTCCCGAACCGGTTTCCCATCTACGCCTTTCCTGTCGCTCTTCACCTCAGAACAAAAAGCACGTGGCCAAGTGGTGGACAGGGGACGGCTGGCAGGGGCCGGACATCAATCAGAGCTAGACATTGGCCAATTTCGCCTCCTGACCACAGCGTGACCATCCAGTAAACCCGGAGTGTCTGAACCCTCCGAGCAGGTAAGAAATGGTAGCTTCTGAAGGTGTTGTGATGCACAAGGTGGTGGTGACTCCGCTGGTCTCCGAGACTCAAATTTCCTGACTACTATGGCTGCTTGTCCTGATCCCGAATCAATCACAGTCCACTAGTGCCAAGCTGTAGACGTCCACTTGTTGTCTATCTGACGCCCACTGATTACCCCACCCCTACCCAACTATCCATTCTCATCCTCCTCCCATCACTACCCCCCTCCCCTCACAAATATCCACTGCCCCCTCTCCTTGATCCCTCTCTTTACTCAAACAACCACCACCACCTCCCAATGCAGCTAGCAGTGTTTAACCTCACTCATCACTTGTTGCAGTTAAGCTACATCTATGGAGGTACCGGAGGTTATTGTGCAATTATCTAAAATGGCTTTGGACCCCCTTGGGGTCATGAGCAATCTTGCCACTGTAGATTGTTCAAACCTATAAAGGGAACAGTGAAAGCCACAGTTGAAAACCTGTCTTTCCTTTATAGGCAAGACAGATTCACTGCGGCAACAGTACCCCCGTTGGAGTGCCGGGGGTTTTCAGTATAAATAGTATCCCCACTTTATGGAAATTTAGTGCTTTAAATTCCCACTGTCGCTGTCTTCCTCATTTACTCTTTTCTATTCCTGCTCTGTCCTTCACTCTGCTATACTATCTTCTTCTTCACTAGATCAATGACCTACCTTTTTTCTTGAAAACTCTTCCTGGACAAGACTCCTTGTTTGTGTATGAGGTCTGTTGGATCAGCTTGGGAGTGTTGGACGCTTTCTGCCGGGTGGTCACTAGGGCTTCCTATGATTGTACTATTTAGCACTATAGGCATTTTATATGTATGTGTTTTGTTGATGATTTATAATGATGTTTGTATTCTATTTTGTTTTTGTAACCGGGGGTTCGCGTAGTTGAGGTCAACCCTCAGCCGTCCCCCGCGTGGGATGTCTTTATTGTAAAGTGACTGGCCGGTGGAGGGCATTCAATTTTCCCACTGGGGTTGTTTCGGCAGATCTTTTATGCGGATCGGGGGTTGTCCGGTCCTGATTTGGCTCGGAAGAGTCCGCTGGACCTAAAGCAACAATAAATCAATCAATCAATCAAATGGCTTTGGATGCAGAAACAGGTACAACATTTGCATTAATAATGGTTTGCACTCAAAATAAATTCAAAAGAAGGGTCGAAAGCAGACTAAGTATTGTATATTTAACCAATTTGAGAATAAGGCCCGAGAGCTAGACACCGAAAGAATTGTACACGAATAACGTAAAAAATGTGTATCTGTAGATTATAGTCACACGACACCGAAGCGTATAGGCGACTACTGGTCACATTATTCTGACACCAGCGAACCAGTTGATGGTAAGGGGAAAATAATATGGTCACACATTGGCCAATCCGGGATTCGAACCAGGTACCTCTCGGTTACTAGTAAGACGCTCTACCAACTGAGCTACCCGGCCCCATTGTACACGAATGTGTCGATAGTTTATATTATCACCATTGCTGTATTTTGTCTCTGAACTTTAAAATAATATAAACTATTGTACACGAATGTGTCGATACTTTATATTATTTTAAAATTCAGAGACAAAAAACAGCAATGGTGTACTTCTTTTCCCACTTTTTGAAAAGTTATTTCACTGGAACTACTTTAGGCTTGCCGCTTACCGAAAACGGAACTAATCGAGACATTACACAATGAGTTGCTTGCCGTTCGTTGTCGGAAATCAATTGGCTTGGGTTTTCTCATCCTTAGGCCAACACGTTGAGCAGCTTGCTCTTTAAAAAAGCGTGCTATAGAAGAACACTTACTCCAGGTTTGGTAAAGGAGGTATGGTTAGGTGCAGTAGTTAATGGAGAAAGAACCGATCAACATTAAAAGTGGCTGATGTGATGAACCTTTATGTTTAGATAGTTAATAACTAGGCATTTCTGCCAAACCAAATTGTTTATAAGGTTGTATCAGTCACAGTGCGGCTTTAAATGCAGTTTGGGCTTTACAGCTTTATCTGTAACCTACGTTCCACAATATCACTGTGATTTGCAGGGTTAACAATATTAGCATTTCGCGTTTTCACAAAGTACGTGGATCTATTGGTCCATCGCTTAGTTATAATTTGCAATGTGTATAGATATAAGTCCAGACATAGCTCAGGACAACCATCGGCGTGCGTCAAGGATGCCTACTCTCTCCAAAACTCTTCAGCATCTTTCTAGAGCGCATCATGTTAGATGCCCTTGCAGATCATGAAGGTACAGTCAGCATAGAGATAGACCAACCTCCAACCTCCGTTTTGCGGATGACATTGATGGATTGGCTGGAAAGGAATAAGAACTGGAACAGGCTGGTACAGAGGCTTCACACCACCTCCAGAGCATTTGGAATGGAAATAAGCGCAGAGAAGGCCAAAATGATGACCAACAACACCAATGGCATCAACACGGACTTCAAAGTCCAAGGCCAATCCATCAACACGGTGCACAGCTTCAAATATTTAGGAGCAGTTGTATCAGACAGTGGGTCCCGACAGGAAGTCCTCTCCTGGATAGCACATACTACTACTGCCCTGAGAAGAATGAAGCACATTTGGAAAAGACTGGACCATCAGTCTACACTCCAAGGTAAGGTTGCTGCGCTCTCTTGCCACCTCCATCTTCGTATACCTTTTTGAAACATGGACCCTCACAGCAGACCTACAACGAAGAATACAAAGCATGGAGATGAGGTGCTACAGAATACTTTTGGGCATTTCCTATAACCAGCAAACCACCAATGACGAAATCCGACATACCATCACACAAGCCATTAGACAACACGATGATATGCTCACAGTGGTGAAGGAACGGAAACTCCGATGGTGTAGCCACATCACCAGAGCATCAGGCCTTGCAAAGACCATACTGCAATGCATGGTGCAAGGAGGCAGAAGAAGGGGGAGACAAAAAAAGGTAGGAAGGCAACATTCGAGAATGGACTGGCTTGACACTGAGTGAAGCCATGAAGACTGCGGAGGACAGAGAAAGATGGAGTACGCTGGTTAAACGATCATCTGTGGTGCCCCAATGATTTTGGAGTTACGGAATACTGTAGGAAAGGATAGGATATGACAGACATAAGAAGCAAAATTACCGAAGGAACGTTCGCGTAATAAAAACGTGTAATATATATTCAGGACAATATACAATTACAGCACCATAATCGCGAAACACATGGCTCTCATTGCTTTAAGGTCGCTTACATTTCGTTTACAATGGTGACCTATAAAATCATCCAATCTCCTGACCTCTGTAAGTGATGCTTTTACCACTCTTTGATGGGGTTTTAAAACAAACTTTCACACACCTATTCAGCCTCGTTTTAAGTGCGTATATTTTTTGGCAAAATCTATTCAACCACCATCCACCATACATTCCCTTAGTAAGTTCACTGAACGCAAATGTTCAGTAGCTTATTTAAGGCAGCGCATTGTGTTCAGTATTTCTAATTACTTGAGTTATACAAACACATTTTTAAAGTGCCTGCTATGGCTTGGTTTAGAGATTATCTCTCTGTTTGCCTCTCTATCACTCTCCCTACCTCAATCTCTCTCGTTTGACCCTTTAACATAGCTTTAACTGGAGCTGATAGTGATGTACGTCTCGTCCAGCGGAGAGGGTTTAGCGATCAGTCGATGGCCGTCCGGTAGATCCTGCCAAAGAGGTGTTCAATCAGGCGTCCATTGTAGGGATTTTCTCAGCTTCTCCCGCCCAGGAAATTCTCGTTTGCATCTTTTACGCTGGGCGATCGCTAGGTCAACGGCAAGCCGGCTGGTATGCAGTTTAAACCACGAAAATAAAAGGGTATTGATAGGAGACCAGAGACAAAGATGAATAAAGAAGATGAGGAAAGAAGAAGTGATGATGTTGAGAAGAAGAAGAAGAAGAAGAAGAAGAAGAAGAAGAAGAAGAAGAAAAAGAAGAAGAAGTACAGAAATGAACATCTATTTGTTTGACTACTGGACGATCACTAAGCCAACGACAAATCGTCTAGGGTGCACTATAAACTACGTCAAAAGAGGATAAAGGAGACCATTGAATAAAAGAAGAGAGAAGAAGAAGAGAGGATGTGTGCGATTTATTTGTTTCACAATGTACGGACTATCACCAAGAAGCAAAGGGTGTGCGTATCTACTTGTTTCACGCTGTGCGACCACTAGGTCACAGTCAATACGTCTAGGATGCAGTTTTAAGTCAAGAAAAGAAGGTGGGGTAGAATAAGAGGATCTGGAGAAGAAAGGAGAAGACATTTTAAAATATGATAATGTTGTTGCAGGTGGACGATCGCTAGACCAGAAACAAATCCGTCTAGGCTGCAGTTTAAATCATGAAAAAGAAGCTTTGATAGAAAAGATGGACAATGAATAGTGGCAGAGAGAAACTGGAGAAGCATGGACAGCAAAGAAGGGAATTTGCTGTACATCATTCACGCTAGGTCAGCACAAAAAGCTACTTCGGACGCACCTTAATCCCACGAAAAGTAGAGCTGACGTGTGAATGCGGAGAAGGACAAGGCTGCAGAAGAAGAAGAAAAAGAAGGAGGAGAAGGGGAAAAAGAAAAAGACGAAGACGAAGAAGAAGAAGAAGAAGAAGAAGAAGAAGAAGAAGAAGAAGAAACAGTACAGGAGCAAACATCTATTTGTAATCATGGTCATCGATCGATAGGCTAAAAAAAAGTGTCTCGGACGCAGCTAAAAATGCAACAGGCACGGATAGAAAAAAAAGAGAGAAGAGAATAAAGAGAGTGAATCGGGTAGAAGAAATAGGAGAAGCGAATGGAATAGCGAATAGGACAGCAGTGTACACTTTTACGCTGGACAGTCGCGAAGTCCCCGTCAAGCCGTCTCGGACACAGCTTTAACAAAAGAATAAAAGATCGTGTTCATAGTACAAGAAAAATGGTACTAAAAAGGGTGTATAGGAAATCTGAGAAGGAAACTCAAGAAGAGTGTACTGTTATTATACAGGCGCCCGTATCGGAATGTGAGCGTAGCCAATACTAGCATAGACTTCGCTCACATTCCGACACAGGCACCTGTGTTTTATTACTTTGGGACAATCAGTAAGGTTCAGACAAAGTACCGTCTCGGACGCTGTTTTAAACCAGAGAAAAACGGGCGAGGAGGTCTACTGTTATGACTTTGGACAATCAGTAATTTAAGACTAAAAAGTTGTCTCGGAGCGCAGTTAGCCACGAAGAAAGTGTGTGGACAAGAGAAAAGAAAGAGAAGACATTGATCTTTGAGGAGGGAAGAAATAATTATGAGAATACGGAAAAGTAATAGATATAGGAGGGAGGATGCAGTAGCTATATTTGTATACTTGGCGATCAATAGGCCTACACAAAAGCCCACTCGGAACCCTAGAAAGAGGCGTGTTGACAAGCAGATGAGAGAAGCATGGTGAAGATGCGGAAAGGATGGACGACAGCTTGAAAGAAGATCGCCAGAAGTATAAAGAGAATGGTTAAGATTGGAACCATCTTTTTTTTTATTTTTAAATCCCTGGACAATCGCTAGGCAAATACAAATTGCCGACTCTGACGAAGCCTAAACCACGACAAGAGAAGTGTCGACAGACGATGATGGTGAAAAAAGAATTGGAAGTTTTAAAGAAAGAAAGAAAGAAAGAAAGAAAAACAAACAAAGGAAAGAAAGAAAAAAAGAAAGAAACAAAGAAAGAAGAAGAGTAGACCTCTACATCTAGCTTTTACACTAATCAATACTGCCCCCCCCCCCTTTCCCCTTCCCTCATCACTTCCACCGTCTGCACTTGTCCTAGATTTTTTTAAATAGATTTTTTAGATTTTAAGAATTTAATGCTTTATTGTCCCTTTTTATCGGGAAATTCTGGGCCGCCTCCCCATGTGGAAGGCGTAGTCGCAGCCTGTGGCGCGCCCAAACCCAACCTACCTAACATTAGTTGTGATTTTTTGAAATTTAGAAATTCTTTAAATTTTTGAAAATATTTTGAAATTTTGCTGGGGGAGCAAACCGGAGTACCCGGAGAAAACCCCCGAGACGTTGCCCGAGTCGAAAGTAAATAATATTCGGAGAAACATAACGCCCCGATGCAGGATCGAACCCACGCCTGTCAGGCGCCATTGGTTTCTGGCTTGTGGACAAGGCAAGTTAGTCCCTCCTTAGCCCACTTGGCCACAACCGCAGTCGTTCAACGGTAGAGCGTTCGCCTGGCACACCGATAAACCCAGGTTCGAATTCCGTGGTGGGCAAGATAAAATGTGGCCATTTTCACTGGCTATCTTAGCAGTGTGATTGCTCTGATGGTTCAGTGTTGATTTAGGTCCATAAACCCTCCTTCTTGGGATGGTTATCCCCGTCTGCCGTATCGCCAATGACGTAAAACTTAATGTTCGTTCATCCTGCAACCGCCCATCCCCTACCCCCCACAAAAAAAGAAAAAAAAGAAAAGAAAAAACAACAACAACAAAAGAAGCTTAGAACTAAGAAGAGATAAAGAACGGAGAGGAAGGAAGAGGAAGAGGTGGTATACAGGACGACCGCTAGTTCAAGAAGCCTCTGGCGCAGTTTAAATCTCTACATAAAGAGTAGGATTCAGATTAGGGGAAAGATAAAATAAATAAATAAATAAATAAATAAATGAAAAAGAAGAAGAAGAAGAAGAAGAAGAAGAAGAAGAAGAAGAAGAAGAAGAAGAACAACAACAACAACAACAACAACAACACCACCAAAGGAAGAGTAGTGTGAGCAATCACTTTTATGGTGGTGGACAGTCACGAAGTCTATTTAACAAAATGCCATAGAACGGTGTTGATAATTCAGAGGTCCCTCCGCCGTAGCTCAGTAGCAGAGCGTTCGGCTGGCACACAGATGACCCTGGTTCTGATCCCAGGTTGTCACGGGAAAAAAAAAAGTGGCCATTTTCACTGTCCATCTTAGCAGAAAGATTTTGCTACGACGATTCAGCGTTGACTTAGGATCCCCTAAACTCTCTTCCATATCGCCAATAATTTCATTATTCATTCATTCAGTTTCAGAAAAATAAATGGAAAAAACGCAAAGAACAAAGAGGACTTATTAATTAAAGACAAGAAAATGCGGCATGAGCCTAGCTGAGAAAAAAGAAGAGATTGGAAAAGGGAGAGAAGAGGATGCGATGCAACAGTACAGTTACATCTTTGCTAGGTGGGCGATGACTAGATCAACAGAACGCTATCACAGGCACATTCAGGAAAGAAGAAAAAAAGAAATGAAGGAAGGTGAAACAAAAATTTAAGAAGGGAAAGGAAAAAAAACCTGGAAGAGTGGAAAGACCTGAACGGACGGGTGTATGTAATCTGCTTATTATATTCTAGGCTATTGCTAGTTACTTTCAAGACAATTAACTAATGACTGTAACAAAAACGAGAGAGAGAGAGAGAAAGAGAAAGAGAGAGATAACACAACAACAATGAATAAAATAAAAAGAAAGAAAGAAAGAAAGAAATAATTTAAAGAAAGAGAACAAGAAATAATTATTCTCATTATAATTTATGTTATTACCATAGAAGGTAAACAAAAGAAGTACACCCCATTACATCATTGCATGGCATCTTTGATGCAAATAAATCCCAGATGAATCGAGAAATTAGGATGAAGACGTATAAAAAGAGAAAGCGCCAGAAGCGAGAAGACATATGAAACGGGAATCAGCTGCTGGTATATATATATATATCATGGCTTACTTTACTACAGGCCTACTCAACGCGCAACTGGAGTCTGGGACTGGAGGCCTACTTTGTCTATGTAGATTACATTAGTGTGAGACTTTTCTTTAACACATCATGAAATTAAATTTAAGTTTACTTGTTTATAAGCTTGTAGAAGGCATATTTTATTATATATTTCTTTCAATTTAGGTGATTTTTATTTAATTTTTATCATGGGCTAGTGCTTAACTCCCTCTAAGTTGAGTGCAGTAAATCCACTAATATGTGACTGAAAGTAAATAATTATACATGGAAGGATACCAAAATATCTGTAAAATTTCTTTGAAGACTCAAAGAAAAAAACAATCCACCCTCTCCCTCCTGTGAGCCGATACATACATACTTATTTGCTCAAAGCCGAAGCAGTGCTCCCTTGTTTCATACTCATAGAGAGTGATACAAATAATACAAAGAACAGCAAGTAGTTATAGTCAAAAACAAGAACTACACAATTAACACTAACCTGTGTGGTAAGCACAATCATTATTAGGACAGTTTCAGTCGCTTGAGGGAGGGCTCTTTTGTTGATTTATAGCCTGTTTTACACCCGTAAACACAACATTTTCTCCACATCTTTGGCGCTCAAACAACACGTTCAAAATAATGTACAGGGTGTTCCAAAAGTCTTGGGCACATTTTGACATTGAATATTTCCGAAACTATAAAGGATATAAAAACGCATCTGGTAAATTCAGAAAGCTTGTAATCTCAAGTTTTACATGGAATGTTCAAAGATGTTCAATGTGAGCACCATTGGTCACACGACACACATCAAGCCGATAGTCAAATTCTTGCCAAACGCGTCCCTACATTTTCTGTTTGAGTGAACGCCATTAATGGGTCTGAAAAGAAATAAAAAAAACAGCTTTACAAAAAACTTAATGTAATTAGCTTTAAAATGGCACAACTGTTATCTTACTACCATTCATAGTTATTGAGATATGGGGACTTCAAATGTGCCCAAGACTTTTGGAACACCCTGTACTTCTCGTCACCTACGCAATCGATGTGTGTTGGTAATAGTTTCACTGCAAGTAAATAATTATACATGGAAGGATACCAAAATATCTGTAAAATTTCTTTGAAGACTCAAAGAAAAAAACAACCCACCCTATCCCTCCTGTGAGCCGATACATACTTATTTGCTCAAAGCCGAAGCAGTGCTCCCATGTTTCATACTCATAGAGAGTGATACAAATAATACAAAGAACAGCAAGTAGTTATAGTCAAAAACAAGAACTACACAATTAACACTAACCTGTGTGGTAAGCACAATCATTATTAGGACAGTTTCAGTCGCTTGAGGGAGGGCTCTTTTGTTGATTTATAGCCTGTAAACACAACATTTTCTCCCCATCTTTGGCGCTCAAACAACACGTTCAAATTATGTACTTCTCGTCACCTACGCAATCGATGTGTGTTGGTAATAGTTTCACTGCTGACTGGAGACAGAGGCAGGCAAAAGTCGGCCTCCAGTCTACAATCGCGCGTTACGTTGTGTAGGCCTGTAGTAAAGTAAGCTATGATATATATATATATATATATATATATATATATATATATATATATATATATATATATATATATATATATATATATATATATATATATATATATATATATATATATATATATATATATATATATATATATATATATATATATATATATATATATATATATATATCCTACCCTGTCCCATAACCCGAAGGTCGTAGGGGCACCACAGATGATCGTTTAACCAGCATACTCCATCTTTCTCTGTCCTCAGCAGCCCTCATGGCTTCGCTCAGTGTCAAACCAGTCCATTCTCGAATGTTGTCCTCCCACCTCTTTTTCGGTCTCCCCCTTCTTCTACCTCCTTGCACTGTGCCTTGCAGAATGGTCTTTGCAAGGCCTGATGATCTGGTGACGTGGCCATACCATCGGAGTTTCCGTTTCTTCACCACTGTGAGCAGGTCATCGTGTTGTCCAATGGCTTGTGTGATGGTCTGTCGGACTTCGTCGTTGGTGATGTGTTGGGTATAGGAAATGCACAGAAGTCTTCTGTAGCACCTCATCTCCATGCTTTGTATTCTTCGTTGGAGATCTGCTGTGAGGGTCCATGCTTCGCAAGCATATAGGAAGATGGAGATGACCAGAGAGCGCAGCAGTCTTACTTTGGAATGTAGACTGATGGTTCTGTCTTTCCAAATGGGCTTCAACCTTGTCAGGGCAGCAGTTGTTTGTGCGATCCTGGAGAGGACTTCCTGTCGAGACCCATTGTCTGACACAATGGCTCCTAAATATTTGAAGCTGTGCACTGAGTTGAGGGATCGGCCTTGTACTTTGATGTCCGTGTTGATGCCATTGGTGTTGTTGGTCATCATTTTGGTCTTCTCTGCACTTATTTCCATTCCATAAGCTCTGGAGGTGGTGTCAAGCCTCTGTACAAGCTGTTCAAGTTCTTGTTCCTCTCCAGCCAATCCATCAATATCATCCGCAAAACGAAGATTGGAGATTGCTCTGCCCCCTATGGTGACTGTGCCTTCGTGATCTGCAAGAGCATCTGACATGATGCGCTCTAGGAAGATGTTGAAGAGTGTTGGAGAGAGTAGGCATCCTTGACGCACACCGATTGTTGTTCTGAACCAGTTCCCGATGACGCTGTTATGGAGGACTGCACTGGTAGCCTTGTCATACAGGCTTTTGATGACTTCTATAATTTTAGGGCTGATGTTGTACACTTTCATGGTTGCCCATAGAGCTGCATGCCAGACTCGGTCAAATGCCTTCTTGAAGTCTATGAACACATGATATAGATGTTGTTGGTGCTGTAGGTATTTCTCACAGATTATTCTGAGGTTGAAAATCTGTTCAGTGGTACTTCGCCCTGCCATGAATCCTGCTTGTTCTTCAGCTATGATTTGTTCAGCTTGTGGTTTCAACCTGTTGAGTATTATTTTCAGGAGGACCTTGCTGGGATGGCTGATGAGGCTGATGGTGCGGTAATTTTCACACTCCTGAAGGTTACCTTTTTTGGGAAGAGTGATGACAAGCGACTGGGTCCATGGTGTAGGCCATTCCCCACTCTGCCAGATCTTGTTACAGATAATGGTGAGAGCATCAGTCATCGCTTCTCCTCCTGCTTGTAGCAGTTCCGCTGGTATGTTGTCCACTCCCGCTGACTTCCCTTTCTTCAGCGATTGCACTGCTGCCTCAACTTCTTCCCGTAGAATTGGGAGGGTTTCTTCTTCTTCTCTGCTCTCGGGACATGCTAGAACTGATGGGTCTCCATTTGGTGTATGGTTGTAAAGGTCAGAGCAGTACTCTGTCCATCTGTCCAAGACTTCTTGTTCTTCTGTAAGGCATATGCCAGACTTGCTTTGGATAGTGGAGACTTTGGGCTGTTTAACACTTGTCAGCCGCTTCACAGTCTGGTAGGCCTTCTTGCTGTTGTTCTTGTTCAGATTGTTCTCTATTTCCTGGCATTGATCTTCTATCCAGTTCTCCTTTGCTGTGCGCATGCCTTTTCGGATGTCATTGTTGATTTTTCGGTAGACATCAGCTCCCTGTGAGGTGTTCTTTTTCTTTTTTAACTCTCTTCGTTTGTCACACAGATCCAAAAGTTCAGGTGTGATCCACGGCTTCTTCTTTGGTCGGTGCTTGCCAAGGATCTCAGTGGCGGCATCTGTTAAAGCTGAGTTGAAGGTATTGGTCATGGTGTTGACATCTACTTCCCATGCCCCCAAAATAAGCAGTGGTGCAAATTTCCCTCCAATTGTGGCCTGAAATATTTTTGCCACCTCCGGGTCTTGCAGTTTGTCCAGGTCGAACTTCAGCCTAGTGCACTTTGCTGTATTTACTCTCTTCAAATGGAGCCGGAAAGACATCATCACGAGATCGTGGTCACTTCCAATGTCTGCTCCTGGAAAAGTGCGTTTCCTGCCAATGTTGATGCTTGATCTGAAGCGTTTCTTGACCATGATGTAGTCGATCTGGTTGTGATGTTCCCCGCCGGGACTGTGCCATGTCCATCGTCTGGATTTTTTGTGGAGACCAAGCGTGTTTGCCAGTACCAGATTGTTGTATCTGGCAAACTCCAATAGCCTCAGACCCCTGTCATTTGTCTCGTTGTTGCAGTGGGGTCCACATGTGTCTCCCCAGTTGTGGTGCGCATCTTGGCCAACCTTGGCATTCCAGTCGCCTTGCACTATGACTATGTCCTTCTTCGGCACTTGGTCAAGGACCGCCTGTATATTTTCATAAAAATCCTCCACTTCGCTGTCTTCATAGTCTGATGTTGGGGCATAGGCCTGGATGATGGTAATGTTGAAAGGGGTTGCTCTCAGACGGATGGTAATGAGTCTACTGGAGACTGGGCGGCAACCCATGACAGTGGCTAGAATGTTCTTGTGGACCAAGAATCCAACGCCGTGTTCGTGCCTGTCATCTCTACCGCTGAAATAGAGCTTGTGGCCTTTGTCAGTCATTGTTTCACCTAGGCCTTTCCAGCGCAGTTCGCTGATACCTAGAACGTTCCATCGATAGTGGTCCAGCTCGTGGGCAAGTTCTTCTAATTTTCCTTCCGCAGTTAGGGTCCTGACATTCCAGGTTCCTATGACGATGTTGTTTCTCGTGCGGATCTTGCTAATTTGTCCATCAGTAGCATACTTTTCACCTCCGTCCTGGTGGCCAACGGATGGCGCGGTCCTTGTGTAGCCGGGCGACGACCGATCCGGCATGGAATTAGTGGATAGCCTCATCATGTGTTGTGTCTTGGGCAAAAAAAGACCTGGCAGGGCCCAATCCTCTCCAGGCTGTTGGCCACAGCCGAAATCCACGAATACAGTGTGTCTCGCCTTGGCCCTGAGCACGTGGTCGTTGAACCTGTAGTAACGTGAGGTTCCTCCGCCCTGGCCGGTGACTTCTGTGTAGAAGACTTTCGCCCAGTGATGCCGTGCTAGCATCACCCCTGTTAGTCGCCTCTTACGACACGCCGGGAAACGTTGGGTCTATTCTATTTGCCCGAACCCACAGTATATATATATACTCTCTCTAAAACGAGAATGTAACAGAAAGATGATGAAAAGCAGGCGGTAGAAGAAGAGGAGGAGAACAAGAAGAAAAAGGAGAAGGAGAACAAGAGGGAGGAGGATGAAGAGGAGAGCAAAAGGAAGGAAACAGAAGAAGAAGAAGATATGGAAGAGACGTCGCAGAGGAGGAGGAGGAAGAAGAAGAAGAAGAAAAGAGAGAAAAGAAGAAGAAGAAGCAGAGAGAGAGGAGGAGAAGAAGAAGAAGTAGAAGAAGAGAGGAGGAGAAGAAGAAGAAGAAGTAGAAGAAGAGAGGAGGAGAAGAAGAAGAAGAAGAAAAACAAGAAGAAGAAGAAGAAGAACAAGAAGAACAAGAAGAAGAACAAGAAGAAGAGAGAGGAGAAGAAGAAGAAGAAGAAGAAGAAGAGGAGGAGGAGGAGGAGGAGGAAGAAGAAGAAGAAGAAGAAGAGAGAGGAGGAGAAGGAGAAGACGAAGAAGAAGAAGAAGAGAGAAGAGGAGGAGGAGAAGAAGAAGAAGAAGAAGAAGAAGAAGTAGAAGAGAGAGGAGGAGGAGGAGGAGGAGGAGAAGAAGAAGAAGAAGAAGAAGAAGAAGAAGAAGAAGAAGAAGAAGAAGAAGAAGAAAAAGAAGAAGAGAGAGGAGGAGAAGAAAAAGAAAAAGAAGAGAGAGGAGGAGGAGAAGAAGAAGAAGAAGAGAGAGGAAGAGGAGGAGGAGGAGAAAAAGAAGAAGAAGAAGAAGAAGAAGAAGAAGAAGAACAACAACAACAACAACAACAACAAGGAGGAAAAAAAGGAGAAAGGAATGTAAGAAGGAGGAGAAGAAGAAGACGAAGAAAGTAAGGAAGAAAGGAAGACGAAAAGAAGGTAAGAAGTAAGAAGAAAAAAAAGAAAAGAAAAAAATGGAAAAAGGAAAAAAAGCTTGAGGAAAAAAATCAACAAGAAAACGTTGGTGCGTCACAAAAAAACAAAGAAAAAAAAAGAAAGAAGGAAAACAGTTTTGAACGGGAGAAGGGACGCTGAGAGGAAAAACAGAAAAACTGGAAATTCTCGTTGGCATCTTTTACGCCATGAGATCGTAAGGTCAACGTCACTTCCGTCCTGTACGCGGTTTCAATCACAGTAGAAAGCAATTTGGTGAGATGGATGAATTGGAGGAGAAGATGGAAAGATGACGATGGAGAATTTGAAAGAAAAGGAGGAAGAATTAGAAAATATACTGAAAAAAGTAAAAGATGCAAAAACCCAGTTGCTTTACTCTCAGTAAAAAGAAAGATAGAAAAGATACGCATACTTGTTTGCATATTGAAACTTCAATCACGGTAAAAAGCAATCGGGTTGATAGAGAACACGGAGGAAAAGCTGGAGAGAAGGAAGAGATGGCAACGAAATACAAGAAGAAGAAGGAGGAGGAGGAGGAGGAAAATAAGGCGAGGATGAGAAACCAAAAAAACTGTACAGGAGGTTTCTGGAAAGCTGCTGCTTGGTATGCAGAAAAATCCAGATTTAATTTTAAGTCCTATCCTATCCCGTAACTCAGAGGTCGTATGGGCACCACAGATGATCGTTTAACCAGGGTACTCCATCCTTCTCTGTCCTCAGCAACTCTGATAGCTTCGCTCAGTGTCAAACCAGTCTGTCACAATACTGGGTGTTACTGGGTGATCACTACTGATGAAGGACTTCCTTGACTTTCATGACTTACCCCAGAACATGGTTTTATTTCAATAAAAAAACCTAAGGTACACCATTTACTTCCAACACTTCACAAACACATAACACGTTTTTCCAAGTTCGATTATTTTATTATATTCCGTTCATTTTTTCTTCGAAATCGGAACGATAATTTGGCGATACTTTTTCCGTCGTGGTTACCGAAAATGTTTTTGCTTTCAATTATTTTTACTTAGCTTTCTATTTTCGTCCTCGTTGAAATCGTTGTTAACAAATGAAGAAACCAGTCTTTAGATGAGTTGTAGAAAAGTTAATAGGAGCTGGAACTTGACGTCGATGTCGCCGTTAGATCTAAAGGCTGTCCATGACCCACCAGTGACTTCTGTAGCCCTCGTTAACGTACAGTTCCATCTTAGAATCAGTCACTCCGATCATAAGCCAGACGTCATTGAAGAATCCAGTGCCAGTCTCAAAGATGACATCGTCACAGATCCAAGACGGATAATACCACAAGATAAAAACACCCTACGGTGCCAGAATTTCAGCTAAAGCTGATCAAACGTCGAGGAACAACTATCTTCCTGGCCCAACCACATCTGACATCATTCAGCCTCCAGCTAAACTGTCGTTGGCACCCCACAGAATAAGTTGCCTCGGAGCTTGGGTAGAATCCTCCCTGTCCAGTCTAGATCTCTCTCCCAACTGATTGACAGTTTTCCTAACCGATTTCGCCTCTGTTTCATTTTACTAAGGTTACCATACTTTTATCATTAAAACAACCAATGAAAATTTCCCAACGCAAACAAATGACCTATCACCTCAAATATTATATTTTGTAAAATTAATAGCTCACAACCTCTTTGCTTTTCCTCAAATTTTATTATTGGCATTAATCACAAACTTTCACACAAAAGAATCATCGATAAAAATCGTCCATTTTATTCTTTTCCAGGAATACACAAAATGGCGATTGACACGCAGCAAAATTGACGTCATATTTCTAAATCTAGCACAGGCACTCTATAAAACAATTTGCACTTGGAAAATAAAAATACTCGCGAGCGTTTCGTTTCGCGACATTACGCCCCTCCTCTTGAGCTGAAACATCCATGTTTAAGCTATTCTTTTACAAGTGCAGTCGACTCAAATAGTCTGCGCCGACATTGTCTTTCCCTTTGATAACTTTGACTGTGAAAGAATACTGTTGCAGCTGGAGAGCCCACCTCATCAGTCGACCATTCTCAGTCTTGGTTTTCTGCAAATATGTGAGTGGTTGGTGGTCTGTCTCCAAAGTGAAATGTGTTGAATACAAGTACTGTTCAAACTTCTTGACAGCCCATACCACTCCCAAACACTCCTTTTCGATGGTCGAGTAGTTTTTCTCCGCACGGTTAAGCTTCTTGCTTGCATAGGCTACTGGCTGTAACCCTTGCCCTTGATCTTGCAGTAAAACTGCTCCCACTGCAACATCTGATGCGTCACTCCTCAGAGTAAATGGTTTGCTGACGTCAGGTAGCAACAACACTGGTTTGCTTACCAAGCAATCTTTGAGTTTAACGAATGCTGCTTCACATTTTTCATCCCAGGCCACTTTTTCTGGTAGACCTTTCTTTGTCAAATCAGTCAACGGAGCGCTGATTTCCGCATAGTTGCTGATGTATTTCCTGTAGAACCCTACTAGTCCTAGGAATGCTCTGACTTCATTCTTTGTGATCGGTCTGCTGGCTGACCTGATTTTCTCAGTTTTTTCATCATCAGGCATGACCGTGCCTCCACCCATCTCTTCATCACACACGTCGTTAACCACAACGCTCACTTTCTCTTCACTTGTTTTTCTGACTACAGCATTTGGCTGTGCTCCACCCGTTCTCGTCTGCTTCCCGTTACGTTCGAACGGCGTGTCGATAAACGGCATGTTTTTCATCGGGACCTTTCTCGTGGCTCCCTTCTGCGTGCTCCTCCGACACACGTCACATGACGCATAAAAACGTTTGACGTCTCCACTGATACCCGGCCAATAAAAATCTCGCCACACCCGGTCGCGAGTTCGACGTACTCCTTGATGTCCCGCCATCGGCGTATCATGAGCCAATTTGATCACATCTGATCGGTACCGTTCTGGTACTACCACTTGTCTACATGGTTTCCCTTTACTCATGTAAACTCTATATAAAATGTCTTTCTTCCACTCGTAGTGGGTTTCTTGCTTGATCCCTAGTTCTGCCCTTTCCCGAATCTTTCCTAAAGTCGGGTCTGCCTTCTGTTCCCTAGATAGATCTTCAGGACGTACTTGTCCTAAGTCAATCTGCTTAGGAATCCATGGCTTGGCTTGTGCTTGTTGCTTCTCCTGCAACCTGGTTTGTACCGGTGCTACAACTTGTTCCTCCGGTTGCTCTACCAACGGAAACAATGGAATTTTGACCTCATTCCCGTCTGTCATCTTTCTGCTATTTCCTATCAGGACTTGATGTACCAGTGTCTTCAAAATCAAAACACGCGTTTCTCCAACGAAAAACGGAGTTTCCAAATTCACCACAGCAATGGGCACTTTCTTTCGCTTGGATGAATCTGCAAGTGTCACGTTCTGGTACTCACCCGTATACTTGCTTGGGGAAACTAAACTTGAATCCACCAATATGCTACTGGCCCCTGTATCCCTAATACCTTGAGCCTTTACTCCATCCACTTTCAATTCACAGTTCGGTTCATAGCCGTCTTCACTACATCTGTTACATGGTTTCTGTTCCTGGGTCACGTTGACCGCATTCACAACAGCTGACGCAAGGTTTGAGTTAGGTCTGTTTCTATTCACATTTGCCTTTTGGCAATCCCTCATCAAATGTGGGCCTCCACATCGAAAACATCCCTTGAAGTTTTGCTGAGACTTGTTTATTCCTGACGCACCCGCGTTACCAGGACCTGTCGCTTGACCACTCACCCCTCCACTACGTCGTTGTCCCATGTTCGTATTCTGCGTTTGCTGGTTAACCCTGGGACGGTTATCCATTCTAGCACTGGGTCCAATGGGCCGCCTCGTTGCTATCGGACCTCCAGCATTCTGCGCATCTTCATACGTTTGAGCATGGACCACCACTTCGTCCACACACGTAGGGTTTCTTTCCCTAATGAATCTTGCCTCCTCTTGAGACACTATCTCCAACATTTTGTCCATGAGAATTAAATCTTTCAGCTCACCTGATTTTCCTTCTTTCTCAGACAAATCCACCCATCTGTCCAAATACATCCCCATTCTGTTCCTACACTCCCTGATGCCTTCATGACTGCCCCGCTTGAATTCCTTGAACCGTTTCCAATAAGTTTCAGCGGTCAGCTGGAAACGCCTCATGATCGCAGCCTTGACCATGTCGTAATCCATAATTTCCTCATCAGACATCTCAGTGTAGACCTGCCGCGCTTGGCCTCGTAATTGACCAGACAGTCTTATCGCCCACTCATCCTTGTGCCAACCTGACAACGTAGCGATACGCTCAAACTGTTTCAGGTAGACCTCTACATCGTCCTTATCATCCAAATAAGGTACATTCACATTCAGACAGCTCCTCGCTGTCCTCGGCTCCGGATAAAAATTTTGATTTTGATCCCCATCATCCGCAGTCCACTCTTGCGCCTTTCTCAACTCAAACTCGTTCTGCATGGCCATTTGTTCCAATTTTGCCTTGGCCTCCCTTTCTTCTCTCATAATGCGCTCTTCTCGTTCTTCCCGTCGGAGCTGGTCCTCCCGTTGCTCCTGCCGTATCTTCTCCGCTTTCTCTTCCTCTTCCTTTCGGATCCTCTCAGCTTTCTCTTCCTCCCTTATCCTCTCCGCTTTCTCTTCCTCCCTTAGCCTCTCAGCTTTCTCTTCCTCTTCCTTTCGGATCCCCTCAGCTTTCTCTTCCTCCCTTATCCTCTCCGCTTTCTCTTCCTCCCTTAGCCTCTCAGCTTTCTCTTCCTCTTCTTTTCTTCTCTTTTCCACATACTCTGCCAGATCCTTATCTGTCAGACCCAGGATGATCCCATCCTGCTTGTAGGCTA
Organism: Oncomelania hupensis; assembly: GCA_036898135.1. Taxonomy (NCBI): domain Eukaryota; kingdom Metazoa; phylum Mollusca; class Gastropoda; order Littorinimorpha; family Pomatiopsidae; genus Oncomelania; species Oncomelania hupensis. The sequence goes on from CM072512.1 coordinate 15,032,319, forward strand.
GCAGCGGAGACTCAATCTCCATTTGAACTGGTTGCTGCCTCGGCATTCTCCTAGCCAAACTTCCCCTAAACTAATCCTGTTTTACTACACGTAACCCTGGTAGATAAAACCACAGACTATTTAGGCCTCAAACGTACTTGCCTTTCCAAAGGTTAAAGTACTACAACGGATACACCTGCGCTCTAGCCCCAAACGGCTATTCTGTCACAGCTATCCTTACGTGAACGGTTATACACTAATAACACGATCACCGACGATAATCCACCACCTTCCAGATTATCATCCACGCTTAGTCTCCTGGTTAAGTAAAACGTCTAACTAGACCTACATTTACTAACCAGCACTACCAATTACCACAATTGGTTAAACTGTCAATCGGACACTACCGAATCTGACTTTCAGACCCTCAACTAGAAAAAATTTTTGGTTAGAGGTTTGACCAGACTAAGCAACACAGAGCTAATTAGGTTGACCGCCTCGCCGATCAATACATAACCTCTAGCCTGTCTTCGAACAACACTGAAACTACAATGTTTTCGGAACATCCAACTTACTTAAAGTTTAAGCTGGAAAACTTACTTTCAAATTATGACCGATACTTTACCCTAAATACTCCTTCAGGATAATAAACGTCATAGGTTGCAGAAACTGTTCAGCCTAAGTATACCTTCGACCAAAACACTAGTACCTACGTACAACAGCTATTGCAAACTCTGCAATCAAAGGTTTGAAATTTTGGAAAAGTAAACTTATACCCAAAATATCTTTAATCCTACTACCGGTCTTCACTGCTCAACCACCAAAATAAATAATTTCAAACGAGATGATTTCCCTGAAGATACTTGCACAGCTGGGCTCTCAGACAATATGTAACCTCTGATGCACTAACATGTTAGCAGATATAATGCACATTTTATGTAAGCAATGACTAGCAACAACATAAAACAATATCTTACCTATACTGCTCTCTAATCATGCTCATGCAGACGTGCAACAATTACATCAAGGTAACCACAACTTGAAGCAAGAACTTATTATTATGGAAAAAATTATGAAAACTCGCTGAAGTGTTGAATTTGTAAAGTATTGGATTAATGGTGCACCTCTGACATTAAAAAAATGAATGGCTCGTTACCCCCTAGAATTTTCCAGAAATTCTAATCCCGGACGATGAACCCAGAATGTCGCAAACCTGGGTGTTACTGGGTGATCACTACTGATGAAGGACTTCCTTGACTTTCATGACTTACCCCAGAACATGGTTTTATTTCAATAAAAAAACCTAAGGTACACCATTTACTTCCAACACTTCACAAACACATAACACGTTTTTCCAAGTTCGATTATTTTATTATATTCCGTTCATTTTTTCTTCGAAATCGGAACGATAATTTGGCGATACTTTTTCCGTCGTGGTTACCGAAAATGTTTTTGCTTTCAATTATTTTTACTTAGCTTTCTATTTTCGTCCTCGTTGAAATCGTTGTTAACAAATGAAGAAACCAGTCTTTAGATGAGTTGTAGAAAAGTTAATAGGAGCTGGAACTTGACGTCGATGTCGCCGTTAGATCTAAAGGCTGTCCATGACCCACCAGTGACTTCTGTAGCCCTCGTTAACGTACAGTTCCATCTTAGAATCAGTCACTCCGATCATAAGCCAGACGTCATTGAAGAATCCAGTGCCAGTCTCAAAGATGACATCGTCACAGATCCAAGACGGATAATACCACAAGATAAAAACACCCTACGGTGCCAGAATTTCAGCTAAAGCTGATCAAACGTCGAGGAACAACTATCTTCCTGGCCCAACCACATCTGACATCATTCAGCCTCCAGCTAAACTGTCGTTGGCACCCCACAGAATAAGTTGCCTCGGAGCTTGGGTAGAATCCTCCCTGTCCAGTCTAGATCTCTCTCCCAACTGATTGACAGTTTTCCTAACCGATTTCGCCTCTGTTTCATTTTACTAAGGTTACCATACTTTTATCATTAAAACAACCAATGAAAATTTCCCAACGCAAACAAATGACCTATCACCTCAAATATTATATTTTGTAAAATTAATAGCTCACAACCTCTTTGCTTTTCCTCAAATTTTATTATTGGCATTAATCACAAACTTTCACACAAAAGAATCATCGATAAAAATCGTCCATTTTATTCTTTTCCAGGAATACACAAAATGGCGATTGACACGCAGCAAAATTGACGTCATATTTCTAAATCTAGCACAGGCACTCTATAAAACAATTTGCACTTGGAAAATAAAAATACTCGCGAGCGTTTCGTTTCGCGACACAGTCCATTCTCGAATGTTGTCCTCCCACCTTTTCTTCGGTCTCCCTCTTCTTCTACCTCCTTGCACTGTGCCTTGCAGGATGGTCTTTGCAAGGCCTGATGATCTGGAGACGTGGCCGTACCATCGGAGGTTCCGTTTCTTCACCACTGTGAGCAGGTCATCGTGTGGTCCAATAGCCTGTGTGATGGTCTGTAGGACTTCGTCGTTGGTGATGTGCTGCGTATAGGAAACGCCCAGAAGTCTTCTGTAACACCTCATCTCCATGCTTTGTATTCTTCGTTGTAGATCGGCTGTGAGGGTCCATGTTTCGCAAGCGTATAGGAAGATGGAGAAGACAAGGGAGCGCAGCAACCTTACCTTGGAATATAGTCTGATGGTCCTGTCTTTCCAAATGGGCTTCAACCTTGCTAAGGAAGCAGTTGTTTGTGCGATCCTGGAGATCGCACAATTTTTAACATAACACATTTTTCAAAGCATCTTTAGTGAATTAAAATAGATGGAAAAACAAGGCAACAAGCCATCCCAATGTATTCCCATGCACAAACTCACTTAACCTAAAAATAGACATTTTGAAAAATGTTCATTATTTTGGCCTGTGTTGTGACTCGGCTTTATCCTAATGAAACAAAATAAAAACATAGAACGATAGGACACTATTTGCAAGCACATCAATATTCAAATCGGTTCAGCTCATTTGTAGATACAACGCAAAACGTGTATGGAAAATGATGAAGCGCCAATGACCTTGACCTTTAAACAAGTACAGACATCAATGATCTATCTAACATGCTTAGCAGTGGTTAAAAGTATCCGCAAAGTAAAAAAATTGTGAATTTTGGTTATTGTCAACATAAGGCAATACAAAACAGTACGACTGACTGACTGACACCCGGATTGCTACTGAAGGATAATCCGTGATTTGAAGTATCAGTATACCGAAACTCAACAAAATCGCTTCAGGTGTTGTTGAAATATTGAACAAAACATGTTTGGCGACCAAATGACTCCATGACCTTGACCTTTGAGGTAGTGCAAAAATGGGATGTTTCTATCAAGTTTGGTCAAAATCCGTTTTAGTGGCTCTTCAGATATGACTTCCAACAGAAAGAAAGAAAGAAAGAGATTACTCTTATATAGCGCACTTACAAGCTCAGAGAGCTTCTCAAAGCGCTGGCCACTACTATCCAGCAATCACAAAATAGTTTGCTGAAGTCAGGATTCGAACCCACGTCGCCCGAGACGCGCGTACACAAATCGAGCGCTCTGACGACTGAGCTATCCCTGCTGATCGACAAATTCGCTCATTCTGATTTCCGACTATTTTAAAAATCTGGAAATACAAACAAACAAACAAGACTGAAATGCTGCAGATTTGCCTTTTAAAAAAATCCGATTCAAGCTGCACATAGTCTTGCTAGCTTGATTGCATCTTCTACGCTAATTAAAGTCATGCCGACTGGAATGCTGATATGATAATTGTATGTAAGAAAGATTTGTGATGATGAGGGTGGGTCTGAAAGAAAAATAGAGAAGAAAAACAACATTATATGCAATTCCTGAGCGGTCATCAATTCATTTGATCATGAAGCTATTTCTGTCCAAGGACCGCCTGGATTGGTGAAGGATACTTGAAGAAGATGAAGCAGAATGAGAGAGCCAGACACAAACACATGGGCTGATGACAAGCGGACGAATAGACGGATGGAAATAGTTTCAAATAACAACAACACAACTTAAAAAAAAACACAAAAAAATTTTATCAAAAAAGTGAATAGAGATTCCATAAAATAAATAAATAAATAAATAAATAAATAATTACAAAACACTACCAGATATGCTTTACATTACAAACTTTGTTTTTGCAATCTATTTTAAAATAAAAAAAACAACTCCTTAAGAACTATATTAACTACCTATCGGCAATACCAACTACACACCATCCCCTCAAAATATACTACAAAAAGAAGAAGAAGGAGGAGGAGAAGAAGAAGAAGAAGAAGAAGAAGAAGAAGAAGAAGAAGAAGAATAAGAAGAAGAAGAAGAAGAAGAAGAAGAAGAAGAAGAAGAAGAAGAAATATCCGATAAATCTTGACTGAACGCGTAAAAAAAAAAGTTTTGAAATGGACAAACTTTCCCTGCCCGAAAACTGTACTCTAAATCCTCGAATCACCGGAAGAATTCAGTGCCCCGGAGGTGACAGTGTACCTTTCTCATTTTCCAAACGCGCACCCTTGTGCATGTTAAAGCTGCACTTTCAAGTACACCATCGATCGGAGTCTTAAAATTCGGCATCGCGTTTGTTTGTTTTTTGTGTGGGTTTTTTTGGTTGTTTTTTACTTTCGTGTTATTTTACTGTATTTATATTAGTTTTCTTCTGCTTAGCCCGAATTTTATTGTACAAGTTTGTAGCTGCAACGCTTTTTTCCTTTTCAAAACCGTTTTAATAACAGAGGTGAGTGAGAACTGAAAGAGGAAAGGATGAGAGAGAGAGAGAGAGAGAGAGAGAGAGAGAGAGAGAGAGAGAGGGAGAGAGAGGAAAGAGAGAGAGGAAAGAGAGAGACAGAGACAGAGAGATACAGAGACAGAGAGAGGTTGAGGTGGAGATGAGGGAGAGAGAGAGATTGAAGGGGAGAGCGAGCGAGCGAGAGAGAGATGGAGAGAGAGAGCGAGGGAAAAGAGAGAGCGATGGAGAAATAGAGCGAGAGAGAGAGAGAGAGAGAGAGAGAGAGAGAGAGAGAGAGAGAGACTTTGCACGCTTACAAACATCACACTATCAATTAATCATTAAAAAAAATTAAGCAATAGCTGTGTAATCACTTGGTAACAATAATTATTAACACAATTAATAAGCCTATTAACAAACCGATACGTTTTTTGACTTGGAAAAAGCGCTATAAAAATTATAGGAACGAATAAATAAATAAATAAATAAATAAATAAAATATAATAATGAAGTGTTAGTGTGCGCACGTTATCCGACCATTCTTCTGTTCCCCTTCTTTAGTCATTATCTTCTTCTTTTCCTTTCATTAGAAGAAAAATCCAATTATTTATATTTCTTTTCTCTTTATAAAGAGCATTTTAAACGGAGCTAGGGTAGAAGATTTGCCTACACACTAGAGCGGGTGATTGAAGGAGAAAATCTTAACGAACGAGTTTCTGAGATTAAAATTAATGCACGCTGAACTAAAAACTTACCACGCAGAGAAATATACGCACTAGCACGCCTACGCAAGTTCGCACAAAGACACAGACACACACACAGACACACACACACACCCACACTCATTACACACACGCACACACGCACACACACACACAGATGGGTGCACACACACTTGACTATGCGGTAAACGGGGCAGGCTTATTTAGAAATGTATAAGTTTTACAAGGGAGGGCACCGAACATTTGAAGATAATGACGTAAAATAATGAAAGATAAGTGTCTTAGTGCAATACGACACTGTAAAACAATGTTCCAAATCGAATCAATTAAAATAAACACACAAATAATGATTATTACTTTCTATATAATAAAAAAGTACATTACAAAAATGACGCTAAATTTAGAGAACTTACATACCATGGAATTATTCCAAAATCTCTTAATGCCATGGCGACTTGACACAAATTGTATCCATGTATTTGTAGACGTCGAAAACTTAATAATAATTCGCAAGACCTCTAAAACTCCTCCCAAAGTGTATACATTAATTAGTCCTTTATTCCATAATTATTACAATGTTTCCAATTCCATATTGCAGTCACAGGATCAGAAAATGTCGCTACTTTCCATCGTTAGTGTTATACGGGTGTCCACAAGTACCGCTTAAGTCGTCAACTCCATATTACACACACAAACTAATTATTAATACACCGTGACATCACCATCACAATCACAATCACAGCAAGAAAAAGCTAGTATGACTATAGCTCGCACTGGTCAAACTGTGGACCGCAAGGTGGGACTGTTAAGTGTTACAGTTATACAACGTTGGTATGTGGTTAATGTCATTATTCTCCTGTAGTCAGCCTGCTACCCCACCTGACAGCCAAACTGGTATCCACGATGTTGCTGACTGCGGCAGATACTGCTGCGAGAGAAATGGGGAGAAACTGAGTGAGAGAAAGAGAGCGCTCCCGAGTGAGAGAGAGAGAGAGAGAGAGGGAGAGAGAGAGAGGGGGAGAGAGAGAGAGAGAGAGCGAGAGAGCGAGCGCTACCTTCTACATCTGTGCGCGGAAGAGCAAATTTATAGGTGCTGTATTAGAGTAGAGGAGCTCTAGCTACGCTGCGGTGAGGTGTCCATGAGAAGCGCACGTTGAGAGAGTAGACAGAAAACAGTTTTTACTGTTGAAGACTAGAGGGTCACCGACAGATACTCTCTCTCTCTCTCTCTCTCTCTCTCTCTCTCTCTCTCTCTCTCTCTCTCTCTCTTACACACACACACACACATATACAAAATCACACACACACTCTCTCCCTCTTTCTCTCCTTCTCTCAAGAGTGCATGCACATTTACAAACGTACTGGCACACACATATCCCATCCTATCCTATCCCGTAACTCGAAATCGTTGGGGCATCACAGGTGATCGTTTAACCATATACACATACATAAAAAGACTGAAACGGTGTTTCATTTCTTCTCTCTACTAACGCAGTTAAGCCACCTGTAGGTATCTTCTTATACATCTTCTAATATTAATGCAATAATATAAGATGTTATACTACTACTACCACTACTACTACTACTACTACTACTACTACTACTACTACTACTACTAATTAAATAATAGGTTTAATAATAATAACGATAATAATAATAACAAGAACAATAATAAAAATAATAATAATAATAATAATAATAATAATACTAATAATAATAATAATAATAATAATAAAACAATAACAATAGTAATAATAATAATAATAATAATAATAATAATAATAATAATAATAATAATAATAATAAAATAATAATAATAATAATAATAATAATAATAATAATAATAATAATAATAATAATAATAATAATAATAATAATAATAATAATAGTAATAATAATAATAATAATAATAATAATAATAATAATAATAATAATAATAAATGCGCTTTACAAGGGCTATACTCTCTCTCTTTCCATCTCCCCCCCCCCTCCTTCTCTCTCAAGCACGATGTTGTCCTTATCGCAGAAGCATCAGCAGGCCTAAAGGAAACTGGATGGTCAATATGTCTGATGTAAGCCTTATCTGCGACAGCTGGCATTTTGGTACTGTGCATCGGATCCATTCGTTACCCTTTGACCTACAATGAATTCTCCATGATGTATGACAAACAGTTCACACACACCCACACACATACACACACACACACGCATTATTTGCAATACATCAGAACTGGGTTTATTTAAGAATGTAGGAAACGGAAAGTGTTTTTTTTTTGACGGAAAGAACGCAAACTTCTTCTAAAAATGTAAGAATCTGATACAAAATTGGCTCTTTCCGTCTAAAAAGTTGACCTAGTTCGTCTCCGATAGGCGACGGAATAGGTCGAACTTTCTTACAAAATTTCTCCGAAAATTGACTGTATTTTCTCCGTCCCGGATAGAGCACTCCTGTGTACTTAAAACACTCTCATGCACTACAACTGCACTCCCATGCACTAAAAGAGCACTCCCGCGCACTTAGAAAAAAGTGGGGTCCTGGAAAAAAGTGGGTTCCAAGCAAATAAACCCATTTCTTTCTAAGAAAGACAAGGTCTGCTACCCATTTGTGCGTTTATTCAAGTGCACACACACACACCCATACACACTTATCACCTAAAGGTCCATACGCTTACTTTGACTAAAGGTTTGAATACACCGAAACTTATACCCTTTATCAACAGCGCTTGGAAGGGAAAGTAAGCTTATACCAAGGAATACTAAAGTCTTTAGTACTCCTTGGCTTATACCTATGACTTCCTGTTCTTGTAAAAGTATATTTACATGCGAGTACTCTTCAACATACTTGTGTATAATGCTTTCTCAACATTGGCTCCTGTACATTAGAGCTATATCGTCAGGCATTGTGTTGTGTCCTTGGGAAAGACACTTTACTCCCGTTTTCTACTCCTTCGGATGAGAGTATAAACCGAGGTCTAGTCTGTGTCGCATACATACCATCATAACGGACTTTAAAGATCCTGACGCTCATGTCCTAGACGGGTGAGTGCCGGTGACAAGAACACACCCAGCATGCACCTAGGTCCTTCTCCCCCATCCCTGGCTGCCCAGGATTGTGCTCAGTTGTCTGGAGCGTTATTACGGTGCGCTCAAAGGCTGCAAGTTGGCGTCTCGGGCGGCTTGAGTTAGATCCTGTATCGGCCTGCGCCTTGAGCAGGAAAAGCGCTATAAAAGAAAGATTAAATAATAAAATAATAAAAAATAATATAAGTAGAAAGATAGTTACAGAAGTGGGAATATAAATGAAAGGAAACAACAACAACAAAAACATGAAACAAAAACCTTTTGTGTGATAAGGGACAACACTTTTCCACATATACAATACAAGTAAAGCTTATAGACTCGGCGCAAATTCAAATTCTACAAAAAGGTAAAATGATACAACGAAATAAAAATAAAGATGTTACAATAAACTTAGAAAACGAAAACATAAAACTTATCTAAAACATTCAATAAAATATAAAAAATAAATACATTTACATCAAAAAAGAACTTTAAAAAAACAAATCACAATAAATTAAGATGAATCCTTCAGGAAGTAAAACATAAATTTTATTTTAATCCGACATTGAGTTTGCGTATCGAAGAAGCACATAACATGAGAGAAACTAAATAACTTCTTAAGTAACAGTGTCTTTCGTGAGCTGTCGCATTCAGTCATTTACTGCCGTAATATTCGGCGGGAAAACAATCAAACCAAAGCGCACACACAAAAACAAAATCTTGATGCAGTGTTATATTAGACGACGGACCTTGCAGGATCATTCGGAGTCTTGAAAACGATTATTATTATTTGTCACCCATCCAGGTAAAATTCGGCTTGCTTTCCTCAGTTACAGTAAGGCAGCCGCAACGCAGCTCATCTTGGGGTCCCCTAATGGCCTGATTTAATTGGAAGGTTCATAGAAGGCTTATGGAAATTCAATAACTGTTGTTTTTTCCGAGGTTCCCAGATCCCGAACCTAGGTTGCTGAACGTTTTGGACAAAAAAAAAAGTTTAGGAACCTAGGTTCGGGATCTGAGAGCCTCGAAAAAATGTTTGTGAACCTCCACGGACCTTCCAACTAAGACAGGCCATAAGACCTATTACCCTTGTATAGTTCAACCATAGTCTTACTATCCTATTCTATCATATCCTATACAGTAACTCGAAGGTCGTAGGGGCACCACAGATGATCGTTTAACCAGCGTACCCCATATTTCTCTGTCCTCAGCAACCCTCATGGCTTCGCTCAATGTCAAGCCAATCCATTCTCAAATGTTGTCCTCCCACCTCTTTTTCTGTCTCTCCCTCGTCTTCTGCCTCCTTGCACCGTGCCTTGCAGGGTGGTCTTTTGCAAGGCCTGATGGTGATGTTGCCATAGTCTTACTCCCACTGGTTAAACACTGGAAATGATCACCAAAGGACTGGCTGGAGCACAAAGAGGGCCGTTTGTCTGCGGTCTGTTAGGAAAATCACCTCATTGATTGGTGCATGCATTACGTTGGCCAGTGCTTACAATTTCTTTTTTTCGAAGCAGCATCCATCGAATCCGCGAACTCTACCAAATTTGATTTGACACGACGAAAAACCATGAACAAAGAAAACCAAACACACACTCACACAAAACAACAAAAAAGACAATGAATTATATACTTCAAACTAATGACACGCAAACGGAAAATATGCCCCTAGGGATGGAATTTCAATGGATTTAACATTTTCTGTCTTCTGAATTCCCAGACGCTTTGAACAAAGGAGAATCGAAGAAGAAGAAAATGATTGACCAAAAATTAATATTATAATTTCTTTTCATAATAATCTTAAGAGCCATTACAAGAGATCAATAACTGAAATGCCTCAAAGAACGTCTTAAAAGGGAATGGAAGCAAAATAATGAACAACAACTTCAAAGCCCACAAGCCATTATAACAGAACATTGACCCATTAATAATTTATGGAAGTGGTCTTTAAAGAGGATTTGAATTAACTTTAGAATATTTATTAAATAAATAGAAAAAAAACGCCCTTCAGCCTTTTGTGTCATTTACCTTTGCTAGTCCTCCAAAACGATAAAGGTCGCTGAGGTCAATGACATTATAAATAAAAGATCAAGATCGCTGAGGTCAATGACATTATAAACAAAAGATCAAGGTCGCTGAGGTCAATGACATTATAAATAAAAGATCAAGGTCGCTGAGGTCAATGACATTATAAACAAAAGATCAAGGTCGCTGAGGTCAATGACATTATAAACAAAAGATCAAGGTCGCTGAGGTCAATGACATTATAAACAAAAGATCAAGGTCGCGGAGGTCAATTACATTATAAACATGATTTGCACTTTATCTCAATTTTGATTCAAGATTCAAGATTTAATCCCATTACTCGCCCCTTTTGGGGTGCGGAGGATACAAAAATATAAGCATAACAATCATAATGCGCTCGTAAAAAAATTAACAGCAACATAACTAGCATTCCAACTTTAACATTCAGAGCAGTAACATTCTGCTAATATTTTTAATATTATTAGTGTACGCCCTTTCCTAATTGTATAAATATACTCAATTTTAGTAACACCTGTTTTCTTTCCCGAAAGAAATGACACGAGTTAAACATTGACTTGCACGATAAATATTTACTACAAATAAACATTTGTCGAACATGCCTGTGCTTTGGACACTCAAAAATAAAGTGAAATTCATCCCCAATAGAACCCATGTAACGTGCCGAAAGCGTCCCTGGCCCAATTTAACTCCCGGGAGTAAAACCAGGCCGTCCCAGATTTACTCCCGGGAGTTATTGATGTTATGCTCTCTACTGTGTGCCAGATCAGCCTCCCGGGAGTTAGTTTGGCCCACATTTTTCAGTACCAGAATGACTCCCGGGAGTTAAAGTGGGTCTGTCCTAATACAGCCCCCCTTGCAACAGAGAGTAAGTCCGGGACTGGCCCAGATGCACTCCCGGGAGTCATTCTGGGACAATTTTAGATGTGCCAAAACGGCCCCAGGGGGGCTAATCTAGAACCGATGAGAGTCAGATTGGGTCAGGCCCAGACTGGCCCCCTCTAGCCTATTAAAAGGAGCAATTGAAGACTGCGTCAGTAATCTCATCAGACAAAATAATGGGAGTAAAACGGGGACAAGACCAAAACAGGTCCCCTAACAAAATGCATGTCAAATACAATATAAGGGGAGTCAAATGGGGACAGGACCAAAACCGCCCCCCCCTATCCATCAGATGCAAAAAACACTGCACAGGAGAGTCAAACGGGGACAGGACCAAAACCGCACCCCTACTCATCACATGCAGCATACACTGAACCGGGGAGTCAAACGGGGACGGGACCAAAACCACCCCCCCCCACCCATCAGATGCAGCAATTACTGCATAGGGGAGTCAAACGGGGACAGGACCAAAATCGCCCCCTCCCCATCCCATCTGATGCAGCAAATACTGCATAGGGGAGTCAAACGGGGACAGGACCAAAACCGCCCTCCCCCGCCTACCCATCAGATGCAGAAAACACTGCACAGGTGAGTTAAACGGGGACAGGACCAAAACCGCCTTTCCTACACATTTAGTTGTAACTACAAAACACTGCACATGGGAGTCAAACGAGGACAGGACCAAAACCGCACCCCTACCCACCACATGAAAGAAACATTAAACAGTGGAGTCAAACGGGGACAGGACCAAAACCGCCCCTCCTACACAATTAGTTGTAACTACAAAATACTGCACAGGGGAGTCAAACGGGGACAGGACCAAAACCGCCCCCCACCCTACCCATCACATGCAGCAAACAATGCACAGGGGAGTAAAACGGGGACAGGACCAACCCCCCCCCCCTACCCATCACATGCAGCAAACACTGCACAGGGGAGTAAAACGGGAAGAGGACCAAAACCGCCCCCCTGCCTATCACAAGAAGCAAATACTATATATAGGGGAACGATTTCAGCCCTGTGCCAATTTAATCTCTCCTGTTCAGTCATTGTTCCATCTGAAGAAGTAGGGGGACGTTTTTTTTCCGTGTCCCCGTTTAACTCCAGGGCCAAGATTTTGTATTCATTTTGTTACGGAAGCGATTTTTGTCCTGTCCCCGTTTGACTCCCTTGTGCAGTGTTTTATGCATCTGATGTGTAAGGGGTGGGTGGGTGGGGGGGGGGGGGTGCGGTTTTGGTCCTGTCTCCGTTTGACTCCCCTATGCAGTGTTTTCTGCATCTGATGTGTAAGGGGGGCGGATTTTGGTCCTGTCCCCGTTTGACTCCCCTATGCAGTGTTTTCTGCATCTGATGTGTAAGGGGGGGCGGTTTTGGTCCTGTCCCCGTTTGACTCCCCTGTGCAGTGTTTGCTTCTTCTGATAGATATTTGGGGAGGGGGGGCGGTTTTGGTCCTGTCCCCGTTTGACTCCCTTATGCAGTGTTTTTGCATCTGATGTGTAAGGGATGTTGGGGGGCGGTTTTGGTCCTGTCCCCGTTTGACTCTCCTATGCAGTGTTTTCTGCATCTGATGTGTAAGGGGGGCGGTTTTGGTCCTGTCCCCATTTAACTCCCCTATGCAGTGTTTTCTGCATCTGATATGTAAGGTGGGCGGTTTTGATCCTGTCCCAGTTTGACTTTCCTATGCAGTATTTTCTGTATCTGATGTGCAAGGGGGGCGGTTTTGGTCCTGTCCCCATTTAACTCCCCTATGCAGTGTTTTCTGCATCTGATATGTAAGGTATGCGGTTTTGGTCCTGTCCCCGTTTGACTCTCCTGTGCAGTGTTTTGTAGTTACAAGTAATTGTGTAGGAGGGGCGTTTTTTGTTCTGTTCCCGTTTGTCTCTCCTATGCAGTGTTTGCTTCTTCAGATAAATTTGGGAGGGGGTGGGGGGGGGGCGTGGGGGGGGGCGGTTTTAGTCCTGTCCCCGTTTGACTCCCCTATTCAGTGTTTTCTGCATCTGATGTGTAAGGGGGGGGGCGGTTTTGGTCCTGTCCTCGTATAACTCCCATATGCAGTGTTTTCTGCATCTGATGTGTAAGGGGCTGGGTGCGGTTTTGGTCCTGTCCCCGTTTGACTCTCCTATGCAGTGAGTTCTGCATCTGATGTGTAAGGGGGGCGGTTTTGGTCCGGTCCCCGTTTGACTCTCCTATGCAATGTTTTCTGCAACTGATGTGTAAGGGGGTCGGTTTTGGTCCTGTCCCCGTTTGACTCCCCTATTGAATGTTTTCTGCATCTGATGTGTAAGGGGGGCGTTTTGGTCCTGTCCCCATTTCACTCCCATATGCAGTGTTTTCTGCATCTGATGTGTAAGGGGGGCGGTTTTGGTCCTGTCCCCGTTTCACTCCCCTATGCAGTGTTTTCTGCATCTGATGTGTAGGAGGGGGGTGGGGCGGTTTTGGTACTGTCCCCGTTTGACTCCCCTATGCAGTGAGTTCTGCATCTGATGTGTAAGGGGGGCGAATTTGGTGCGGTCCCCGTTTGACTCCCCCATGCAGTGTTTTCTGCATCTGATGTGTAAGGGGGGCGGTTTTGGTCCTGTCTCCGTTTGACTCCCCTATGCAGTGTTTTATGCATCTGATGTGTAAGGGGGGCGTTTTTGGTCCTGTCCATGTTTAACTCCCTTGTGCAGTGTTTTATGCACCTGATCGGTAGGGGTCGGTTTTGGTCCTGTCCCCGTTTGACTCCCCTGTGCAGCGTTTTGTAGTTACAACTAATTGTGTAGTAGGGGCGGTTTTGGTCCTGTCCCTGTTTGACTCTCTGTGCAGTGTTTGCTTCTTCTGATGAATAAGGGGGTGGGGGGGCGGTGTTGGTCCTGTCCCCGTTTGACTCCCCTATGCAGTGTTTTCTGCATCTGATGTGTAAGGGGGGCGGTTTTGGTCCTGTCCCCGTTTGACTCCTTTATGCAATGTTTTCTGCATCTGATGTGTAAGGGGGGGCGTTTTTGGTCCTGTCCCCGTTTAACTCCCTTATGCAGAATTTGATGCACCTGATCGGTAGGGGTCGGTTTTGGTCCAGTCCCCGTTTGACTCCCCTACTTACGTTGATTAGCTGAGGGGGCGATGTTGGGCCTGTCCGTTTTTAACTCCCATATTAAAAACTAAGAATACATTGAAAAGACAAGAGAAGTTGGGGGGCTGTTTTGGTCCTGTGATCCAGTTTTACTCCCGGGAGTCATTTCGGAACAGGCTGGGGGTCAGTCTGGTCCAGGACCAGAATAACTCCAGGGACGCTTTCGGCACGTTACATTACAGTCCCTACAAAATATTTTCTTTCCTTATTACACCTTCCCGCCTTCCTAATTTAATTTGTAACTTTTGATCTGAACAAGGAAATTTTATCCAAGTATGAACATAAATATCAGGTAACTGAGAGATATACTTTTTCACGACCAAACTGTAATTTAATACTTTTGTAGAAAAAACATTTGCTGCTTTTGTCAAGAGACTGCATCCATGTCAGTATAAAGTTATTCTTTAAAGAGATGGCTACATTTTTGCATTTACGAATCTGAAGTCTTAAAATGTTGCGTTTTCCACTCACAGTCAAAACCAGTCTCAACCAGAATAGTCTTAATATAATTTAACCATTGTGATGAAAAAATTAGTACCTTGTTTGTTTTTATGCATTCGACATCAAAATGTAGCAGTAGAAGTTGATCGAATAATACCTGTCCAAAATCTAATCATCTTACATTTGACATGAACAGAAAGCGGAAATAAACCAGTTTCTCCCAATATCATATTATTCATCGTACAACGATTTCAATGAAACAACATTTAAGAAACTGAATTTGAAACTTTTCTAATAAAGCTAAATGTTTCAATCCCCATATATTTTTCCTCAGATAATGGTTTGCTTGCAGATAAATAAATGGTTTGCTTGCAGATAAATCAGATAGTAGTCCAAAATTCCATTTTGCTTCTTTAGAATAAAACCGAGTCACAACATCGCCATGAAAATTCCTATCCTATCCTGTCCCGTAACCCGGAGGTCGTAGGGGCACCACAGATGATCGTTTAACCAGCATACTCCATCTTTGTCCTCAGCAGCCCTGATGGCCTCGCTCAGTGTCAAACCAGTCCATTCTCGAATGTTGTCCTCCCACCTCTTTTTCGGTCTCCCTCTTCTTCTACCTCCTTGCACTGTACCTTGCAGAATGGTCTTTGCAAGGCCTGATGATCTGGTGACGTGGCCATACCATCGGAGATTCCGTTTCTTCACCACTGTGAGCAGGTCATCGTGTTGTCCAATGGCTTGTGTGATGGTCTGTCGGACTTCGTCGTTGGTGATGTGTTGGGTACAGGAAATGCCCAGAAGTCTTCTGTAGCACCTCATCTCCATGCTTTGTATTCTTCGTCGGAGATCTGCTGTGAGGGTCCATGCTTCGCAAGCATATAGGAAGATGGAAATGAAAAAAATCATCGCCAGGAAAATTACCACTTTTAAATCTACTGAATGTTTGGTACGTGTGTAAGTGTCTGAAATACATGTTCATGGCTTGAAATCTGGGTTTTGTCTTTATTTCATATCTACAACAACACTTTCCTGTTGTCCTGAAGGACAACTGCGCTCCTTTATGTAGCAACGGAGCATATTATTAGCTGTTTTATTTCTCGCACTGATCATGCGCCAAAGATGAAAACAAACACACAATGCCTCTCTCTCTCTCTCTCTCTCTCTCTCTCTCTCTCTCTCTCTCTCTCTCTCTCTCTCTCTCTCTCTCTCTCTCTCTCCTCTGTCTCTATTCTCCCTTCCCTCCTTTCTCTCTATCACCCTTCCCCTCCCCTCTCTCTCTCTCGCTCTCTCTCTCTCTCTCACATGCAAGTGGCCAACATTCGCAAAATTCCTTGCAAAACTAAATACCCTAATCACTCCCAAAATGACGGCCGCAGGGAAATCACAATTGTGACTCTTTCCCATGGCGTTCCAGAATAAAATTAATTACACAGCAACAGAGAAAAACATCGTAAAAAATAGCATGCAGAATGAATGGAAACACAAAAGATCAAAATAAACATAAAACCTATGGTCCATACTGAAATCTCTCTCTCTCTCTCTCTCTCTCTCTCTCTCTCTCTCTCTCTCTCTCTCTCTCTCTCTCTCTCTCTCTCTCTCTCTTTCTCTTATACATACACGCCGAGTTGATTATAATTTAATACTCATACATTTTAATTTATGAAAAATAATAAGCCTCTCTTGGACCTACCCTCTCCTCTCTCCTTTCCTCCCACTCTCGTTGTTTTTCTCTCACGCACACGTACCCAGCTTTAGAACGAGTGAGTGAATGAATGAATGCGAGAGAGAGAGAGAGAGAGAGAGAGAGAGAGAGAGAGAGAGAGAGAGAGAGAGAGAGAGAGAGAGAGAGAGAGAGAGAGAGAGAGAGAGAGAGAGAGAGAGAGAGAGAGAGAGAGAGAGAGATCACACAAGAGCCAACACCGACAGCAAATTCAAACAAACGGAATTAAACGTAAAATTACAAACAAGAATGCCCGAAGAGAACTTTCAATTAAAAGATACCAAAACCGAAGTTTAATAAAACTATTTACTTTAAAAACCTAAGTTCAAATCAAAATCTTGAAAACTTGCATTCATCATGTTGCGTGCAACATGTAAGGCATAATAACATGCATGTTTACAAGTCTTTCGTCCCCTTTTCTTTAATTTTCGAGAATCAAGAAAATAAACAAAACCAAAAATAAACTGTGCGCTGTCAATGACGGTCAAAGTTGAAACATATTTAGGATCAACACCCCAAAATATAAACAACCATAATTACGCACGAATACAAACAAAACAAATCTACAAACAAAACCAGATTGGCCCCATTTGGCCAATCAAGCTCCTGACAGGCATGAAGGTTCTCAATGATAGTGATTAGGCTAGATTAAAACCATGGAAAACGTGCTTCAAAAAGCGACTATTGCGTTTGGATTCACACGCTTCCACAAGGAGAGAGAAATTATAGGAAACTCTATCACGACTTCAGTTATAGTTTGATGCCTACAAAATCAATATTAAACTCTTTTTCTTCTAAAATTTAATCTTTCTCTATGGCCCTGAAGTCAGAGTGTTTCTTTTTCTTTCTTGAACCATTTTTTTTGTCATGCTAAGCCTCTTTTCCTTTTTCGTCGTTTTCTTTTCTTCTTATTCTTTGCCTTTTGGCTTTTGCTGGCTGTCTCTTGGACCTCCGCAAATACTCAAGATTGTTTATATTCCACCCCAAACCTTCATTCTGCCTCCGTTTCCTTCATCTCTCACAACTTCTTCTTCTTCTTCTTCTTCTTCTTCTTCTTCTTCTTCTTCTTCTTCTTCTTCTTCTTCTTCTTCTTCTTCTTCTTCATTTTTCTTCCTTCTTCTTCTTCTTCTTCTTCTTCTTCTTCTTCTTCTTCTTCTTCTTCTTCTTCTTCTTCTTCTTCTTCTTTTCCCTTCTTCTGCTTCCTTCCTTCTTCTTCTTCCTTCTTCTCCTTCTTCCTTCTTCTTCTTCCCTTTTCTTCCTTCTTCTTCTTCTTTTTCCTTCTTCTGCTTCCTTCCTTCTTCTTCTTCTTTTTCCTTCTTCTTTTTCCTTCTTCTGCTTCCTTCCTTCTTCTTCTTCTTTTCCCTTCTTCTGCTTCCTTCCTTCTTCTTCCTTCTTCTCCTTCTTCCTTCTTCTCCTTCTTCCTTCTCCTTCTTCTTCTTCCTTTTTCTTCTTCCCTTTTCTTCCTTCTTCTTATTCTTCTTCCTTCTTCTTCTTCCTTCATCTTCCTTCTTCTTCTTCCTTCTCCTTCTTCCCTTTTCTTCCTTCTTCTTCTTCTTCTTTTTCTTGTTTTCCGTTCTTCTGCTTCCTTCTTACTTCTTCTTCTTCTTCTTCTTCTTCTTCTTCTTCTTCTTCTTCTTCTTCTTCCTTCTGCGACGTATTTTTTTCTCCTTCTTCGCCGTATTTCTCTTTACCACTCTCTCTCTCTCTCTCTCTCTCTCTCTCTCTCTCTCTCTCTCTCTCTCTCTCTCTCTCTCTCTCTCTCTCTCTCTCTCTCTCTTTCTCTAAAACTAAACATATAACAAAAACTCTAGTTTAGCCAATCTTTCACTGGTGGTAGTGTTGCCACTGACTTGATAGACAACAACACAACATACCTCTTCTTTTCCTTCTTAACAAGCAAAACAAAAAGGCTATCACAGATAGTGTAAGGACCCTGTCCGCGTTAAGAACTGAATAACTGACTAAAAATATGACTTAATCGACAAAGAGAGAGTTATATTCCTAATCCCTCGCTTGTTTAATACGCTCCTTGGGCTAAGAACTAAGCTCAAAATTGGGACCGGAAAAAAATGCATCAATATGTCTTCGATAAACCTGAAAACGTTGAAACCTCAAAATAAAAGTGAGTTTTATTCACTTTTGGGTTAACTCCGCCTTTACTTAATCCCACGGGTAACAATCATTTCTCCCCTTGCTAAGGTTTTTCAGTATAGTCGTGCCTTAACAAGTCAAATGGGAGAAAGTCGTGATGAAAGATACCCAAACCGAACAAATTTTTATCTGCGATTATTACAAAGGACAGTTTTGAAAAACAACTATAATTCATGTACAAAAGAAACTAATTATCTGAGAGTCCCCAATGAAGATTCCCCGTCAAAATTGACATTAATCTGTCTTATACTTTGAAGGTACATGTAAGCTTATAGCTTATCCTGCAAGGCACAGTACAAGGAGGTAGAAGAAGAGGGAGACCGAAAAAGAGGTGGGAGGACAACATTCGAGAATGGACTGGCTTGACATTGAGCGGAGCCATCAGGGTTGCTGAGGACAGAGAAAGATGGAGTATGCTGGTTAATCGATCATCTGTGGTGTCCCAACGACCTCAGAGTTACGGGATAGGATAGGATAGGATAGGATAGGATAGGAAGCTTACAGCCTTTCTGACCTGAGTTATTAGTTATTTTCTACATGATTATCTACTGTTCGGAAACGCTATCCTTTTCTACAACTACAATTCAACATACCATTTGCCACATTGCCACGATTTGGGTCACGTTATGTGTGATGGCCTTTCATTATTAATACTAACAACTGAAACAAATATAGTGGCATCGGTGATTCTTAAGTTTATGTGTCTTTCAGCCACTCTCAGTTTGCTTGAAGTTATTTTAAACATAATAATTGGCTTTCTTCCCCGTACGCTGATAGTTTCAGCCTAGCCAGGACTCCATAGTTGAATAACGGAAACCAGAAGTCGTGAAAACAGAAACAAAAAGATGGCGTCAGTGATTCATAGATTTTGATTTAAAACTAACATTCAAAAGTTACTTTATCTTGTTTTGGCATTGAGCATAATGGTCTAAAATCACAATTTTACAGACCTTAAATGAAATAAATGAATGAATTGAGCATAACTATTGGCTTGCTTTTCTGTGTATACCGTTTTTTTCCCCTATATTTTCAGCCTAGTCAGCATTACACAATTGAATAACGCAAGTCGTGAAGCAGATATTGAGAGATGGCGGCAGAGATACTGTACCGAGATCTTAATTTCACGGTCAGTTATGTTCCTCACAACCTTACGGCCACTTTCATTCTAAAAGAATTGAACATAATAATTGGTTGGCTTCCCCGTTAACTGATAGTTTTAGCTTCGCCAGTATTCAGAGTTGAATAACGAAATCCAGAAGTCGTGAAAACAGAAACTGAGAAAGATGGCGTCAGAAGACACAGCGGTTTTAAACTGCCGGTCAACTCCATTAAAAACGCCCTATACGCATTATTTATACATTGTAATGGCTATGGTAACGATGATTGTGATGCCACTAACAACAGACAAGTCAGATTAGTATTACATTACTATTAATGCTACTACAGAAATCGTGTCACGATATGGAAATACTATAAAACAGAAAGGATACGATTTCTTCATCTTTTCGGTTGAAAGCTTAGAGGCTGGGATCAAAGTCTTAATATTTTCATTTATGATTTTAAATTTTGATATTGCCTAAGTTTATGATATATCTCCTAGAGGTTATCGTGCTCTGTGGGTTCGGGCAAATAGAATAGACCCAACGTTTCCCGGCGTGTCGTAAGAGGCGACTAACAGAAGTGATGTTAGCACGGCATCACTGGGCGAAAGTCTTCTACACAGAAGTCACCGGCCAGGGCGGAGGAACCTCACGCTACTACAGGTTCAACGACCACGTGCTCAGGGCCAAGGCGAGCCACACTGTATTCGTGGATTTCGGCTGTGGCCAACAGCCTGGAGAGGATTGGGCCCTGACAGGTCTTTTTTGCCCAAGACACAACACATGATGAGGCTATCCACTAATTCCATGCCGGATCGGTCGTCGCCCGGCTACACAAGGACCGCGCCTTCCGTTGGCCACCAGGACGGAGGTGAAAAGTATGCTACTGATGGACAAATTAGCAAGATACGCACGAGAAACAACATCGTCATAGGAACCTGGAATGTCAGGACCCTAACTGCGGAAGGAAAATTAGAAGAACTGGCCCACGAGCTGGACCACTATCGATGGAACGTTCTAGGTATCAGCGAACTGCGCTGGAAAGGCCTAGGTGAAACAACGACTGACAAAGGCCACAAGCTCTATTTCAGCGGTAGAGATGACAGGCACGAACACGGCGTTGGATTCTTGGTCCACAAGAACATTCTATCCACTGTCATGGGTTGCCGCCCAGTCTCCAGTAGACTCATTACCATCCGTCTGAGAGCAACCCCTTTCAACATTACCATCATCCAGGCCTATGCCCCAACATCAGACTATGAAGACAGCGAAGTGGAGGATTTTTATGAAAATCTACAGGCGGTCCTTGACCAAGTGCCGAAGAAGGACATATTCATAGTGCAAGGCGACTGGAATGCCAAGGTTGGCCAAGATGCGCACCACAACTGGGGAGACACATGCGGACCCCACTGCAACAACGAGACAAATGACAGGGGTCTGAGGCTATTGGAGTTTGCCAGATACAACAATCTGGTACTGGCAAACACGCTTGGTCTCCACAAAAAATCCAGACGATGGACATGGCACAGTCCCGGCGGGGAACATCACAACCAGATCGACTACATCATGGTCAAGAAACGCTTTAGATCATGCATCAACATTGGCAGGACACGCACTTTTCCAGGAGCAGACATTGGAAGTGACCACGATCTCGTGATGATGTCTTTCCGGCTCCATTTGAAGAGAGTAAATACAGCAAAGTGCACTAGGCTGAAGTTCGACCTGGACAAACTGCAAGACCCGGAGGTGGCAAAAATATTTCAGGCCACAATTGGAGGGAAATTTGCACCACTGCTTATTTTGGGGGCAGGCGAAGTAGATGTCAACACCATGACCAATACCTTCAACTCAGCTGTAACAGATGCCGCCACTGAGATCCTTGGCAAGCACCGACCAAAGAAGAAGCCGTGGATCACACCTGAACTTTTGGATCTGTGTGATAAACGAAGAGAGTTAAAAAAGAAAAAGAACACCTCACAGGGAGCTGATGTCTACCGAAAAATCAACAATGACATCCGAAAAGGCATGCGCACAGCAAAGGAGAACTGGATAGAAGATCAATGCCAGGAAATAGAGAACAATCTGAACAAGAACAACAGCAAGAAGGCCTACCAGACTGTGAAGCGGCTGACAAGTGTTAAACAGCCCAAAGTCTCTACTATCCAAAGCAAGTCTGGCATTTGCCTTACAGAAAAACAAGAAGTCTTGGACAGATGGACAGAGTACTGCTCTGACCTTTACAACCATACACCAAATGGAGACCCATCAGTTCTAGCATGTCCCGAGAGCAGAGAAGAAGAAGAAATCCTCCCAATTCTCCGGGAAGAAGTTGAGGCAGCAGTGCAATCGCTGAAGAAAGGGAAGTCAGCGGGAGTGGACAACATACCAGCGGAACTGCTACAAGCAGGAGGAGAAGCGATGACTGATGCTCTCACCATTATCTGTAACAAGATCTGGCAGAGTGGGGAGTGGCCTACACCATGGACCCAGTCGCTTGTCATCACTCTTCCCAAAAAGGTAACCTTTAGGAGTGTGAAAATTACCGCACCATCAGCCTCATCAGCCATCCCAGCAAGGTCCTCCTGAAAATAATACCCAACAGGTTGAAACCACAAGCTGAACAAATCATAGCTGAAGAACAAGCAGGATTCATGGCAGGGCGAAGTACCACTGAACAGATTTTCAACCTCAGAATAATCTGTGAGAAATACCTACAGCACCAACAACATCTATATCATGTGTTCATAGACTTCAAGAAGGCATTTGACCGAGTCTGGCATGCAGCTCTATGGGCAACCATGAAAGTGTACAACATCAGCCCTAAAATTATAGAAGTCATCAAAAGCCTGTATGACAAGGCTACCAGTGCAGTCCTCCATAACAGCGTCATCGGGAACTGGTTCAGAACAACAATCGGTGTGCGTCAAGGATGCCTACTCTCTCCAACACTCTTCAACATCTTCCTAGAGCGCATCATGTCAGATGCTCTTGCAGATCACGAAGGCACAGTCAGCATAGGGGGCAGAGCAATCTCCAATCTTCGTTTTGCGGATGATATTGATGGATTTGCTGGAGAGGAACAAGAACTTGAACAGCTTGTACAGAGGCTTGACACCACCTCCAGAGCTTATGGAATGGAAATAAGTGCAGAGAAGACCAAAATGATGACCAACAACACCAATGGCATCAACACGGACATCAAAGTACAAGGCCAATCCCCCAACACAGTGCACAGCTTCAAATATTTAGGAGCCATTGTGTCAGACAATGGGTCTCGACAGGAAGTCCTCTCCAGGATCGCACAAACAACTGCTGCCCTGACAAGGTTGAAGCCCATTTGGAAAGACAGAACCATCAGTCTACATTCCAAAGTAAGACTGCTGCGCTCTCTGGTCATCTCCATCTTCCTATATGCTTGCGAAGCATGGACCCTCACAGCAGATCTCCAACGAAGAATACAAAGCATGGAGATGAGGTGCTACAGAAGACTTCTGTGCATTTCCTATACCCAACACATCACCAACGTTAAAGTCCGACAGACCATCACACAAGCCATTGGACAACACGATGACCTGCTCACAGTGGTGAAGAAACGGAAACTCCGATGGTATGGCCACGTCACCAGATCATCAGGCCTTGCAAAGACCATTCTGCAAGGCACAGTGCAAGGAGGTAGAAGAAGGGTGAGACCGAAAAAGAGGTGGGAGGACAACATTCGAGAATGGACTGGTTTGACACTGAGCGAAGCCATGAGGGCTGCTGAGGACAGAGAAAGATGGAGTATGCTGGTTAAGCGATCATCTGTGGTGCCCCTACGACCTTCGGGTTATGGGACAGGATAGTATAGGATAGGATAAATAGCAAAGTAAACTTTACATGAATTTACATATTTTGAAAAGTTTTATTGTTATAATCAATTTAATTACAAGCCTCGAGGCCAAGTAACCTATTGCAATTATGAACTATGAATAAATGAACCAGACAAGGGAAGGCGGTTAAGATACGTCCGATATGTAGATACGCATAATAAATGATCTGTTCTGTATTTAATGCCTTGAAACCACTGTAGTTAAAAGGTGTATGAAATTCATTTTTTTAATGCAATGCCCTTAAGGACACCGGTTTCATTTTCTGCATTAATTTTGTGACCGTTCACGCAGTAAACTCACTCACCAACATACACATACACGCGCACACACACATACGCACGCACACTCATCGCACACGGACGCGTGCACGCACACACACGCAATCATTTTTTTTTATTACCGTGAACGCAATAAATTTACTCACGAGCACTCATACATGCGCACACGCTCATATACACGCACACACATCACACATGCACGTATGTATGCACGCACATACACGCATGAATACCTTCTGAGCCATATGAATATGGAACTGCGACACACATACAGACACACGCATGCATAAACACACACACATGCACAGTACACACACATGCACACACACATAACTTCTTAGCCATATGAGAGTATGGAACTGGGACACATACATGCACACACACACACACACACACACACACACACACACACATACACACACAGTGTTAGGAATCCAAGAGGTCGTGCTCTTAATTCTGACAAATTGGAAAACGCGTGAAAAGAAACAGGACACTTTAACAGGCAGTGTGAATCAGATTCATAATGGAATCGGAGAAGGGTGTGAAAATGTGTCCCTAA
The DNA here is from genome assembly GCA_036898135.1 of Oncomelania hupensis. NCBI lineage: Eukaryota > Metazoa > Mollusca > Gastropoda > Littorinimorpha > Pomatiopsidae > Oncomelania > Oncomelania hupensis. The sequence goes on from CM072512.1 coordinate 15,057,001, forward strand.
GGACCTGGCACATACACGAGTTCCAGGGACTCTCAGAGTATCATTCATTTAAAAAAAAGGACCCGGACACATTCTGATTATCAAGAATTTGTAGTTTTCATCTTCCAAAGTACTACCTCATGATGAGGACCAACTAGTAACACTAGTACATACACCTTGTATAGCTAGAAGAGTGTCCGCTGACATTCCGATACGAGCGCTTTTGAGGTGGACCAAACTGAAGTAAAACTAGACAAAAGAAAAGCACAACGACTGCTTGTCGCGCCATACAAATTAGGACCTGGCTAACGCTTTTACGTTAGAGAGCATCTTCAGTGGAACATGCTTGGACTGGACCCTTTTCAAGACTGCAACTGTGGTCGTCGTCTTTGTCGTCGACATCGACATCATCATCATCATCATCATCATCATCATCATCATCATCATCATCATCATCATCATCATCATCATCATCATCATCATCATCGTTTCATCATCATTTCATCATCATAAACAACAACAACAACAAAAACAACAACAACACCGAAACTTCCTCAATAAGCTGGCACACTCTGACAATACTGAACTCTGGCTCTTTTTCGGTAATGACAAAAACAATACGGATACAACAACCACAACCAGAAGAAGAAGAAGAAGAAGAAGAAGAAGAAGAAGAAGAAGAAGAAGAAGAAGAAGAACAACAACAACAACAACAACAACAACAACAACAACAACAACAACAACAACAACAACGACAAACAAACAACAATACTGGAAGCGTATTACACCATTAGCACCTTCTGTTCAGTTTTGGCAGAATGGGAGCGAAGAATGTTTTTACCCTTGCGACAGGGAGGATGGCACCGTGTCGCAATTTGTGGGCTTATCAGTTGTAGCCATCACGTCCGACAAGGGCGGGGGCACAGTCAGAAAGATCCAGAACCCACCGTGGTTACGCCCCATCTAGTACCCTGCCTTGCCTTGCCTTCAAATTCAGTGTTACTGGGCCCACTGACCCTTGAAGTCTGACAACAGTGCTTGTCCAATAACGGCGGTCGATGGTTTTCTTTTCCCATGGTCAAATATTTCAGCGTGAAAGATCCTTTTCGAATTCACAGTGAGTTTTGTCCCATTAGAAAAAAACCCACGTGATTAAGCCCCCAAAACAACAACCTCTTTTAAAATGTACGGCTTTGATATACATCGAGAAATTCGACTGTCTATGTGCCCATCAATAGCTTTAAGGTAAAAAGGTAAAAGGTAAAGGTAGTCCCATAGCCTTGTGGCCGTAGGGGAGCGTGATGTTGGAGATCACACTTATCTTGGGCCAGCGTAATGAGGGTGATGCCCAACTCTCTCCCTCGCTGCTTTACCTTCCCCACCCTCAAGAGAGTAGGTACTCAATCACAGTTGAGTCAACTGGGGGCGTTGTTGTTTGTCGCTTCACACCTTAGCGGTCACCCATCCAAGTGCTAACCGCACCGGACGGTGCTTCACTTTCGACACAGTAGCGAGTGCTCCAACCACTGCACTATCCGACACCCCAATAGCTTTAAGGTTGGTTCTAAATGTAGTGCTGCAAAGAAATGTGTATAGTAGGCACAGATGTTTGTTTACAAAACAAGAAAAAGAGGATTATATTCTGTAATTCAAAGCTTAGCGGTCGGGTTGAGCCACGATTACCTATTTTATCATCTGTTAATGTGACAAAAAGGCAATTTTCCAAGAGAACTAATTGTCATAAAAACTAAAATAAACCGACTCCTTTGATACTTTGACACTTTAACGAATAATATTAGTTTACACCCTTTCCAGGCCCCAGTATATTTCATCGCTGCAACCTCACACCAGCCACTTCCAAGAAGTATCGCGCAGGTAATTAGTGCAAACGAAATTAAACAGATGCAACTACTTGTAATGACTTTATGCAGTTTCATAAGTACATAGACGATTCATTTTCGGTGCTTGGTTAGGGTCTTTAAAACATGGTATGTTGAACCTGGTTACGTCTGTTAGATTCCGCCATGAAACAATATGGTTTCTAGCCTAGGCCTGAAATATTTCTTAACATGCAGAGGCTGACAAGGCTGTTGCTGTTGCTGTTGTCCATGTCATCACTGTAGATTGTTCTAACCTATAAAGGGAAACGTGAAAGCCCCAGTTGAAAACCTGTCTTTCCTTTATAGGCCTGACCGATTCAATGCGGCAACAGTACCCCCGTTGGAGTGCCGGGGGTTTCAGTATAAATAGTATCCCCACTTTCTGGAAATTTAGTGCTTTAAATTCCCACTGTCGCTGTCTTCCTCATTTGCTCTTTCCCATTCCTGCTCTGTCCTATCACTCTGCTATACTATCTTCTTCTTCGCTAGATCAATGACCTACCTTTTTTCTTGAAAACTCTTCCTGGACAAGACTCCTTGTTTGTGTATGAGGTCTGTTGGATCAGCTTGGGAGTGTTGGACGCTTTCTGCCGGGTGGTCACTAGGGCTTCCTATGATGTTATTATTTAGCAATATAGGCATTTTATATGTATGTGTTTTGTTGATAATTTATAATGATGTTTGTATTCTATTTTGTTTTTGTAACCAGGGGTTCGAGTAGTTGGGGTAAAGCCTCAGCCGCCCCCTGCGTGGGATGTCTTTATTGTAAAGTGACTGGTCGGTGGAGGGCATTCAGTTTTCCCACTAAGGTTGTTTCAGCAGATCTTTTATGCGGATCGGGGGTTGTCCGGTCCTGATTTGGCTCGGAAGAGTCCGCTGGACCTAAAGCAACAATCAATCAATCAATCATGTCCATGTCATTGCTGTTGTAACAGTTGTAACTAAACAGCCGTATCGTTGTGTTCGGTCGTTGGTTACGTATAATAGCAGCATTGTTTCCGTTGCTAGGTAACAATACGGATAAACGAATTTAACACGTGGATGTTGGTAAATGACATTTACATCAAATTTAGACTAAAACCCCTGTCGCTCAACGTTGGAGTATTATCAGATCCTGCGAACGTCAGCCTATCTCTTAAAACAAGTAGACTATAGGCCTGATATAGATATATATCTCTGATACTCAGGAGCACATGACTCTTCACATACATACAGAACATACACACAATGTAATACAAGTCTCCCAAATCACGCCGCCCAACTCCTTCACCAGGAACCTCACCAAGCTAGACATAAGGAAAGGGGGGCCCTAATACCTATCTCATCTCCCCAGCAATTTCACCGAAAGGTTAGGGGCGGCTAGCGCAGGAAATAACCTTTATCTACCAGCAGATCCTGACAAGAAAAAGCCCCGAACTCCAAGCGAGCACAGTCATCTAAAAATCGCATCCATCATTTCGTGTTTCATTCGACGAGGGTGGGCAGCCCTTGACAAATAAAAGCTGTGAGGTCTTGTCCTGCTGTCCGCCGGGACGTCGAGCCCTTTGATGTGGGTCGAGCGGCTGGGACAAAGGTAAACAACCTTTTCAGCTTCAACGCAGTGCTCCAAACAATTCCGAATTTAAAACCAAATCCATTTTATGCGGGCTGTGGTAAACAACTCTTTCCAACATAGACCTACATGCAGCGTTCCCAAAATGTTTGCTGAATTGAAAAATCCATTCTAATGCAGTGCTATGCAATTCAATGTTTACCACCTTTTACAGCGCACATGCTGTGCGGACATGCTTGAGGCTCAGGCAAACATTCTGATTTGTGAACAGAGTGGGGGTAAACAACCGTACCCAACATAAATACGCCGTTCTAAACAACTTTCGCTGAATTAAAAAAAAGAAAAGGTCAATCTAAAACCGAAGCAATATCTACTTGTACAGTGCACGGTACAATGCGTGCTCGGGGCGCAAGAAACACCTTGATTTGAGCCAAATGGACCGGGGATGGAGTTACACAACCTTTCCAGCACAGTTCGAGCGGTGGTTTTGTTTTCAATTTTCCAGTTCAATCAAGATCGATGCGGTCAAATATAGTGCACAACTCCATGCTGTGACGGCCTGCTTGAGGCACAAGAGAACAATTAGCCTACAGCTGACAAAAGAGATCAGTTCTGACTTGTTTACAGAGAATGACAGTAATTAATTATTGTATGTACCCGCTGAATCGTTCAACCTTTGAATTCTTCAGGGAATGTGCAATCCATTGTACGATACAGGTTAGAAAAACAAAAGAAGTAATTAAATCAAGTCCCACAAATGTCTTATAAAAACCGAGTGATTAAAATCTTTTCGGTAAATTCCCAAATGTCCATTCAGGCAAAAATACGGGAGTAAATAAGTAAATAACATCTTTCAAATGGACGTGACTCAACCCTCCTAAACCTCCGGATTATTCTATTTGAAATCATTACCCTTTCTATCCGACAACAATTCTCTCTCTCTCTCTCTCTCTCTCTCTCTCTCTCTCTCTCTCTCTCTCTCTCTCTCTAATAATAATAATAATAATAATAATAATAATAATAATAATAATAATAACATAATGATAATAATAATAATAATAATAATAATAATAATAATAATAATAATAATAATAATAATAATAATAATAATAATAACAACGGATTTTTATATAGCGGGTACTCCAGCCTATGACTAGACTCACCACGCTTTACATAGTGTCGCGTTAGGACTAGTTTTAACTCTGCTTGTTGACTATTTAGCCTTGTGTAGTCTTTGTAACAGTAGAGAGTCAGTAAATTACACAGTAGCAATAAAAGTACACACAGCGAGCCAGACCCCCACACAGCTTAGTGACTCAGCACTGTGTGCGAGAGTCGTAAACATTTTACCCAATGAGAGCTTTGAATCGGACCGTTTTAACCAATCAGAAGCAGGCTAAGTGGGTAGAGCAGTTTTGACTGTGTCAGAGCCTAACACAGCTTTGGTCAGTCGTGTGTGAGACGAGGAAGAAGTAACATCTACTTAGCTAGCAGAGAACTATCTTCACTCATAGACCAGGAAGCAGGATTTAGAATCTCCGAATTCTATCAAGTCACAACGGGCCTGAACTTGTCAAACAGGTAAATGAACACCCTTCTGTTTCATCGTGATATATTTATATTATTGTGGAAATTATGTTTGTGGAATTTGCTATGCATAAATGTGAATTGTTAATCCGAATTTGCCGACCGTACCACGTGGAAGAGCCTACCACGAGGCGAAACACGACCGGTTGCGCCGCCATGTTGTATCCCGTACGGAACCACTGTTGTTTAACTTATATGTATGTTTGCGGACCAGTGGCTGTACCACTGAATGTTTATAATATTATTAATTCTGTATGTGTATAGTTAGACACGTTTGATATTTATGTATGTATAGGAATTTAGAGTGAGATTCCAGTGGACCCCGGAAGTAGCAGAATGTTCGTCGCTTATGTATAGAGATGTGGAGCTATCACTGAGGGCTACTTTGGCTTTCAGTGAGACGCTCTGCACAAACCGATTATTCAGGGTTGTGCAGAATTTCGTCTCTTATATTACAGACGAGCAGGCGAGCTATCCCGAGCTATCCTGTGCACCCCACTCCACAGAAACGACTAGTTGGGTGAGGATCCTCTACCGCACAAGACGGAAAGGGCTACCCTGTAAAACACCCTGTCAGACCCCACAGCGTGGCAAGGGAACCCAACTACACAACGACAAAGGTGGACCAGAAGCTACCTCACAGAAGGACTTCGACCGCACCATCAGAAAGTTAAGTGCAAAAACGAAGGTGCACTTAAACTGATCAGAACAGGACCACAGTAGTCCAACTCTTCAGAAACTGTAAAACGGACCACAGTAGTCCAAATCTACATGAGATATAATAGAAAGTGCCCGAGGAAGATATAACAGCTGCCTAGACTATCAGCGATCGAACTATTAGCAGTGATTGAGACTTTTTAAGTTAGATTAGTACTTAGAGAACCTTGTATAGAGTAGAAGAAATAAATGTGTGATTTTAACTGTTATCAAGTGGCTGGACTACTTATGATTCATAGCCGTGTGAAAGCTAGTGTGACAGTAATCTTTTACCATTTGTCTATCTATTTCTGTACCCCAACCTTAACACAGAACGAGCTAAACAAATAAATTTATTAAAGTAGTTCATAGGGTGACTTACTAGCAGTTCCCACCGAATAAACGTGAGGGTCCATAATTCCATTGTGCAGAGCCCATAAACCCCACGTGACACTTTAATTGGCGAGCCTAGCTAGGATCTGTGTATAATAGGAATTGGGTATAACCGGACCTAAGTACAATAAAATTAGATAACAGTAGAAGTAGAATAACTTAGAATAGTGTAAGGGTATAACACTGATCAGTTGGGTGCACTATTCTTTAGTTAAAAACTTTGTTGCTTCAAATATTTTTGTGCCTGTATGTTGCATTGTTCTTTTGCAGGTTTTGCTTAAATAACTGTTGTATGCCATTTGACTCTTGTTTTATTCTATTATTGATTACGAATTTTATGGTCTTTGCATTGTTTTTATTGAATTGCAATATTGCTAGTGTTTTGGTATTCCACTTGATTCAGAGGGTGTTCATAGACACGTTTGGCAATGTCGGACCCAGTGGCCTTGAGATTGCGTTTCAAGGAATTAGGGGAAGCTTTACACTTAGCAGGGGGAGACCTAATTGCGTATATCAATGCAGAGGTAGAGAAACAGGAGGCTAAGGCAGAGAGAGCAGCAGAAAGGGAGGCGAAGAAACTAGCCTTAGAAGCAGAGCAAAAGAAATTAGAATTAGAAGCAGAACAGAAGAAACTAGCATTAGAAGCAGAGCAAAAGAAAGCAGAGTTAGAAGTAGAACAAAAGAAGGCAGCATTAGCAGCAGAGAGAGATGCAGAAGTTAGGAGATGGGAGTATGAGCGGGCAGAAAAGAAAAAGAGCGGGAAGAAAAGGAAAAAGAAAGACAGCATGAGTTAGAGCTAAGAAGATTGGGATCAGGAGCTTCAAGTTCTTCCTCAACCCCTTCCCACTCAGATCAGCTAGAGGTAGCACCCAACCCTGTACAAGGAATGTCATTTCCACTGGGAACATTCAATGAGAGAGAAGAAGGTCTAGATCTCTATCTGACTAGGTTTGAGCGTCTAGCAACAGAGTACAAACTAGATCCCACTCATTGGTCTTTTAAGCTTAGCCAAGGGCTTAGAGGAAAGGCTTATGACATATACAGTAAGCTACCGACTGACAGAGTGACTGACTATCACAAAGTAAAAGAGGCACTCCTAACGGGATTCGAACTGACAGGAGAATGCTACCGGCAAAAGTTCCGCACCAATCGGAGAGTGAAAGGAGAGAGCTATGCGCAGTTCGCGGATCGGTTGTCCACAACGCTGGATAAGTGGATTAGCCAGTCAGCCACGGCTAAGACGTATGATGGACTGACAGAACTGTTAGTATGGGAACAGCTACGGGAAACCATGACCCCCGAGCTGAGAACGTTCTCAGTAGAGCAGGGCGCGGAAAGACTGGAAGATCTGGTCAAGGTCGCAGATAGGTACGTGGCCGCACACGGAGAAGCCAAGAGCTTCAGGCGAGACCTAAAGCCTAACGGGAAAGAGGCACAGAAACGAAGCCCTAACCGGGAAGAGCGCACCGCGAATAAGCCGAATAACCCCAGACCTGGGCAAAATAAAGGACCCAACGCGGAATTCGGGAAAAGAGGTCCCGCAGAACAGAGACGGTATTGTTCGTTCTGCAACAGAAACAATCACGCCACCGCAGAATGTTTCAAGTTGGCCGCACAACGTAGGGAGGAGCGCGAAAGCCGGCCAGCGCACAGAGTTCTAACTCAAAGCAGCGGTAACAAGCCACACACAATCGGAGATCACCCATCGGTGACAGACACGGTCAAGGTCAACGGAAAAGAAGCGAACTGTCTGTATGACACAGGTCTATCATACGACGCGATAGTTAGCGAATCTCTCGTATCGCGCGCGGACTTGACAGACAAGACAGTCGACTTACAAGGAGCAGACTTGACGAAACCGACGACTACTTGCCCAATAGCTTGGATCGAAGTAGAGAGTAGGTACGTCACAGGAAGAATCCAAGCAGCTGTTTTACAGAAACCCCTGTATGATCTAGTGCTAGGATGTAGGTATGTGTTCTTAGGCACGCCCCCCAAAACTGTAGAGATAGCTGCAGTGCAAACCAGGGCCCAAGCTAAAACCCAACCACCCCAGCCCGAGTTCGCTCCGAATCCAGGACTCGAAGAGATCAAAACAGCACAGAAAGAAGACACCTCGATAGCGAAGTGCTTCCAGAAGCTACCCAAGGCGCACACACCCCCGCACAAGGGAGACTTCTACATGGAAGAGGGAGTTCTACATCGACAAGGAGATGGAGATCACACCCAACTAGTACTACCAGCCACCCTTCGAGCCCAAGTACTAGAATTAGGCCACAGCATGCCACTCAGCGGACACATGGGAATTGGAGCCACAGTGCAGAGAATCAGCGCACACTACTATTGGCCAGGAATCACGGAGGATGTCAAGCGCTACGTGAAATCTTGCCACCAATGTCAACGATATTCCCCGCGACATCACACCGTACCAGTTACCTTAGGACCATCGGTAGTAGTCGGCGTGCCATTCCAACAAGTCTCAGTAGACATAGTAGGACCACTGCCCATGACCAAGAAGCGGAACAGATTTCTACTCACACTCGTCGACGCATGTACGATGTGGTGCGAAGCAGTCCCGTTGCCAGCGATCGACACCAAGAAGATTGCAGATGCACTCATCGCCATCTTTACCAGAGTCGGATTCCCGGACAGCATTAGAACGGACAACGGATCTCAGTTCACCGGCCGCCTGATGCAAGACGTGTTCGAGTTGATACAAGTTCATCACATTCGCACACCACCATACCACCCAGCCAGCAACGGACAAGTAGAAAGACTGAATGGAACCCTTCTCACCATCCTCAGGAAAGTCGCCGACGACAATCCAGAAGCGTGGGACACCTACGTGAATGCGGCACTGTTCGCATACAGAGAAACGCCCCATGCAGCCACAGGCTACACCCCGTCAACATTGCTATTCGGCAGACCTCTAGCAGGACCGCTAGAAGCCCTACGCAGAAGTTGGACGGAAGCCAAGATAGACGACACACCAAGAGGTGCCACCAAGTACGTCGCAGACCTGCAGGAAACCCTCAAAGCAACGTGGAAGAAAGCTGGTGAAGCACTGAAGAAGGCAAGAGCCCGTCAGGCGAAGTACTACAACCGCCACGCGAAGGACAGAGAACTGCAAGTCGGCGATCAAGTGCTACTCTTACTTCCAAGTGGAACCAACAAGCTGGACATCGCTTGGAGAGGACCGTACCGGGTGACTGCCAAGAAATCCAAGACAGTCTACCAAGTAGAGGTGAACGGGAGAGCCCGATACCACCACATCAATCTCCTCAAGAAGTATACGGACCGACCAGCGACCCCCAGCACTCACAACTTGTTAGCCATCGCCATCGCGGAAGAAGGAGAAAGCATGGAGACCAATGCAGTAGAGTACCCCCTGCACTCCAAAGAAACCTACAAAGACGTGATACTCAACGGAGACCTAGCCGCTAAACAGCAACAGCAAGTACGACAGGTCATTCGACAACATCAGACTGTGCTCACAGACCGACCAGGGAGGACAGACCTCGTCGAAGTAACCTTAACGGTGACCGACCCAACACCCGTCCGCCAGAAGCTCTACCCGATGCCCCTGTCTCAGCAGCGAGCCATCAAGGAAGAGATAGACACCTTACTGGCAGCCGGAATCATCTCAGAGTCTACTTCACCCTACAGCGCAGGCACGGTATTGTTGCGAAAACCCAACGGAGAGCATCGACTGTGCATCGACTTCAGACTGTTGAATGCCGTAACGCAGTTCCAGCCAGAGCCACTCCCGGACCAGACCGACCTATTTGCCAAGCTACAGCGAGCAAAGTACTTCTCACGCATCGACCTCAGCAAAGGATACTACCAGATACCAGTGCAACCGCAAGTCCGAAAGTACCTAGCTTTCAGCACTATGGAAGGACACTTCGAATTCAACGTGCTTCCATTCGGACTCCACAACGCACCCAGCATCTTCAGCGCCATGATGCGAAAACTCCTGGCACCCCTGAGCAGCGAGCACCTACATTCGTTTATGGACGACATCCTCATCGCAACACCTACGTGGGAGGAACATGTCACGCTCCTACAACAACTACTCGCCCGCCTCAGAGACACGGGATTGACGGCAAGACCCACCAAATGTCAGATTGGATTCACAGAACTAGAATTTCTGGGACACTCCATAAGTCAAGGAAGCCTGCGACCGGTAGAGAAGACAGTGAAACGCCTACTCGACGCTCCTAGGCCCAAGACCAAGAAGGAAGTGCAGTCGTTTCTAGGACTCTGCGGCTTCTACCAGAAGTTCATCCCCAACTACAACAGCATCGCCGTGCCACTGACAAATGGAACCCGGAAAATCGCCCCGGACAAAGTCGTATGGACAGCAGAATGTGAGACGGCATTCCAAACACTCAAGGACAGAATGACATCGGCGCCAGTACTCCACCTACCCGATTTGACTCAGCCATTCGTTCTTCGCACCGACGCAAGCGACTTAGGCCTCGGAGCAGTACTGCTACAGCGCGACCCCAAGAATGCAGAGACGCTATTCCCTGTCGCCTACGCCAGCAGAAAATTGAGACCCGCCGAGACCCACTACGCCACGTCGGAGAAAGAATGTCTTGGACTAGTCTGGGCCATACAGAAATTCCAACTCTACCTGTATGGGACCCACTTCACAGTTCAGGTGGACCACCAACCACTATCGTTCCTGGCAGCCTCCAAGTCTTTGAACTCTCGCCTGATGCGATGGGCACTCACCCTTCAGGCATACTCATTCCAAATCGAGTACATCCCCGGCAAAGAAAACCACGGAGCCGACTACCTCAGTCGCCATCTCGTGGAGGACACAGCAGCTGTCGCCCACCCAACACAACTAAGGGCCACAGCACCAGAATTCGTCCCCGTCCAGTAAAACCCTGTCACTAGAGTCCATAGCTACCTGGCATAGCATTGCAGCTCAGGTAGAGCAACTTAATTAGTTTGTAAATAGGACCCTAGGATAGTGCAGTGTTAAACTAGGCCCTGTAGTAGAAAAAGGTCGAATCCAGTAGTCATCGCCTTTTTTCAGTTGAGGGAGCCTGTCGCGTTAGGACTAGTTTTAACTCTGCTTGTTGACTATTTAGCCTTGTGTAGTCTTTGTAACAGTAGAGAGTCAGTAAATTACACAGTAGCAATAAAAGTACACACAGCGAGCCAGACCCCCACACAGCTTAGTGACTCAGCACTGTGTGCGAGAGTCGTAAACATTTTACCCAATGAGAGCTTTGAATCGGACCGTTTTAACCAATCAGAAGCAGGCTAAGTGGGTAGAGCAGTTTTGACTGTGTCAGAGCCTAACACAGCTTTGGTCAGTCGTGTGTGAGACGAGGAAGAAGTAACATCTACTTAGCTAGCAGAGAACTATCTTCACTCATAGACCAGGAAGCAGGATTTAGAATCTCCGAATTCTATCAAGTCACAACGGGCCTGAACTTGTCAAACAGGTAAATGAACACCCTTCTGTTTCATCGTGATATATTTATATTATTGTGGAAATTATGTTTGTGGAATTTGCTATGCATAAATGTGAATTGTTAATCCGAATTTGCCGACCGTACCACGTGGAAGAGCCTACCACGAGGCGAAACACGACCGGTTGCGCCGCCATGTTGTATCCCGTACGGAACCACTGTTGTTTAACTTATATGTATGTTTGCGGACCAGTGGCTGTACCACTGAATGTTTATAATATTATTAATTCTGTATGTGTATAGTTAGACACGTTTGATATTTATGTATGTATAGGAATTTAGAGTGAGATTCCAGTGGACCCCCGGAAGTAGCAGAATGTTCGTCGCTTATGTATAGAGATGTGGAGCTATCACTGAGGGCTACTTTGGCTTTCAGTGAGACGCTCTGCACAAACCGATTATTCAGGGTTGTGCAGAATTTCGTCTCTTATATTACAGACGAGCAGGCGAGCTATCCCGAGCTATCCTGTGCACCCCACTCCACAGAAACGACTAGTTGGGTGAGGATCCTCTACCGCACAAGACGGAAAGGGCTACCCTGTAAAACACCCTGTCAGACCCCACAGCGTGGCAAGGGAACCCAACTACACAACGACAAAGGTGGACCAGAAGCTACCTCACAGAAGGACTTCGACCGCACCATCAGAAAGTTAAGTGCAAAAACGAAGGTGCACTTAAACTGATCAGAACAGGACCACAGTAGTCCAACTCTTCAGAAACTGTAAAACGGACCACAGTAGTCCAAATCTACATGAGATATAATAGAAAGTGCCCGAGGAAGATATAACAGCTGCCTAGACTATCAGCGATCGAACTATTAGCAGTGATTGAGACTTTTTAAGTTAGATTAGTACTTAGAGAACCTTGTATAGAGTAGAAGAAATAAATGTGTGATTTTAACTGTTATCAAGTGGCTGGACTACTTATGATTCATAGCCGTGTGAAAGCTAGTGTGACAGTAATCTTTTACCATTTGTCTATCTATTTCTGTACCCCAACCTTAACACAGAACGAGCTAAACAAATAAATTTATTAAAGTAGTTCATAGGGTGACTTACTAGCAGTTCCCACCGAATAAACGTGAGGGTCCATAATTCCATTGTGCAGAGCCCATAAACCCCACGTGACACATAGTCATTACCTAATTATAAATACATGCACTCGATAAAACATCACTATTGCTACAATACACCAAAGACGGAACCGTAAAGGTACAGACTATTTACTACGGAACAGTAAAGGTACAGACTATTTACAACTATGTACATAAATTACAGAAAAAAAAGACCGAAATAGACTATTTACAACTATGTGCACAAATGACAAAAAAAGACAGAAATAGAATAGAAAAAACCTATTCACAGCTATTTATATGCCCGGTTAGGCCCAGGAAGAAAAACAGTATAAATATTTACAGCCGTGTATACACTTACGGATCAGACATAGACAAAAGATGAGAGAATGGCAGCGGGATACAAATCAATCTGAATAATGCAGTTTGAATTGAGTCTCTCTCTAATTGTTTGTCCCAGCGCCTTCAGTAATATTTGAGCTGGTATAGAGCTATACAAAACCAACTTCTATATAACTTTGCAAAACAACATTCCACAAACATAGAACAAGGTAAAGAGCAAAAGCGGAGGAGAAAGAAGAAGAAGAGGATATCAAAAAAATAAATAGGAAAGAGACGTGAAAAATGCCTTTGAAATCACTTGACTCAAATACTACACAAAACGAGTCTAGGGCTGCACGTTACCTCTAAAATATTATTAGGAAGATATCACTCCTGGTTTTAACGCAAGCGCGCTTATTTTGTCATTCATTACTCCGCAGCTGACAAGACCCACAATAAACCAAAGAGGAAACTCTTGTTCCTGGGTGTTCTGATCCACTGAGCGACACTACAACACCCAGAATCCTAAATTTCGTAGTTAGCATCATGCGTCTGTAAAAGCATAAATTTGACGCCTCGTGTCGGCGAAGGTCGCGGGTTGTTGTTGTTGTTGTTGTTGTTGTTGTTGTTGTTGTTGTTGTTGTTGTTGTTGTTATTATTATTATTATTATTATTATTATTATTATTATTGTTGTTGTTGTTGTTGTAGGTAAGACTGCTGCGCTCCCTTGTCATCTCCATCTTCCTATAAGCTTGCAAAACTCGAAGGTCGTAGGGGCATCACGGATGATCGTTTAACCAGCGTACTCCATCTTTCCCTGTCCTCAGCAACCCTGATTGTTTCGCTCAGTGTCAAACCAGTCCATTCTCGAATGTTGTTCTCCCAACTCTTTTTCGGTCTCCCTCTTCTTCTACCTCCTTGCACTGTGCCTTGCAGGATGGTCTTTGCCAGATCTGATGATCTGGTGACGTGGCCATACCATCGGAGTTTCCGTTTTTTCACCACTGTGTGAGCAGGTCATCGTGTTGTCCAATGGCTTGTGTGATGGTCTGTCGGACTTCGTCGTTGGTGATGTGCTGGGTATAGGAAATGCCCAGAAGTCTTCTGTAGCATGCTTTGTATTCTTGGTTGGAGATCTGCGGTGAGGGTCCATGTTTCGCAAGCGTATAGGAAGATGGAGATGACAAGGGAGCGCAGCAGTCTTATCTTGGAATGTAGACTGATGGTCCTGTCTTTCCAAATTGGCTTCAACCTCGCCAGGGCAGCAGTTGTTTGTGCGATCCTGGAGATCCGCCTGGGCTAGGTTCCTAATTTGACATTTGCTGTTTCGTCGTTTGTTTGTTTGATAAAAGGACAAAAAAAGTTCCCAAACCACAGAGTCACGTCCTATTCAACTCAAAGAGCTGCTCATGGTGCCGGCCATCGACATCCAGCAATGCATGCTGTAGCACATTAAAGTCAAGATCGAACTGACGTCGCCCAGGGCACACACTCGCTACAACCTATCGCGCAGTGAAAACGACGCTGACCATTGCACCACCACATCTGGTCAGGAGAACCTACCGTTCAACTCATTCTGATTTCAACCTCCGCCTTCCACGAAACTCTGCTTCAGCCCTTCAGCTTTAGTTAATCAAACATGAAGACAAATTTAAAGAAAAGAAAACTTCTTCGTCTTTGTTTAAAAAAACAACAACAACTACAATACGGGCTGTCATATCGTTCTTTTCCATTTAAAGTGCTTCTGAAGTCGAGAACACATTTGCGCAAAATCTAGATTACTGTCTACTTAACGGCTACCAGAGGCCTGCGTGCTCATTATATTTATGCTGCTATCGTCAAGCCTTTATTGAAGAAATCCAACCTCGATCGAAATGATCTGAAGAATTACCGACCTATATCCAATCTTTCTTTTCTCTCTAAACTACTTGAACGTCTCATCCTTCAGCAACTTCTCTCCCATATATCTGCTCACAGTCTTCTTACTTCTCATCAGTCTGCTTACCGTCCTGGGCACAGCACAGAGACCGTCCTTCTTCGCGTTCTAAATGATCTTCTGATTTCTTTAGACAAAGACAAAATTTCAGTTCTTCTCTTGGATCTTTCGGCCGCTTTTGATAATATCGATCATGAAATTCTGTTATCACGTCTCATAACGATTTTGGAATCCAAAACAGTGCTCTTAACTGGTTTCGGTCTTATCTCTCAGAAAGAAAACAAGCTGTTCTCGTAAACGGTATTAAATCTACCGTACAACCGCTTGATTTTGGCGTTCCTCAAGGCTCTGTGCTTGGCCCTATTCTGTTCATTCTGTACACCTCTCCTCTCTCACGTCTCATTAACTCACATTCTGTCCGCCACGAAATGTATGCTGATGACACCCAACTTAATCACTCTGACTCTCCTTCTAACTACAATCATTTAGTTCAGACCCTTCAAGATTGTGTTACTGAGGTAAAATCTTGGATGTCAAACAACCGTCTCAAGCTAAATGATAACAAAACTGAGGCCCTCCGTGTTTCTCCGTCATCTGCAGACCCCTCTTCTCTTCCCTCAACTATGACTGTTGGAACTACTTCTATTTCTTTTTCTGACACTGTTCGCGATCTTGGATTTTTTCTCGATCAGGATCTCTCCATGCAGCAACACATTGCAAAAACTTGTCAGATTGCATACATTGAACTTAGACGCATAAGCTCCATTCGATAGTATCTCACACAAGAAGCAACAAAACACTAGTTAGCGCATGCATTCTGTCTAGATTGGATTATTGCAATTCACTCCGTGTAGGTTGCACACAGAAAGTCCTTAGACCTCTTCAGCAAGTCCAAAACTCTGCAGCTAAACTCATCTTCAAAGCACGGAAATCACAGCATTGCACGCCTCTCTTTCAAGAGCTACACTGGCTCCCAATTGAACAACGAATTAAATATAAAACCTCATGTCTCTGCTACCACATCATCTCTGGAACTGCTCCTAGCTATCTTTCCGAACTTTTGACTGTCTATGTTCCTTCTCGGTCTCTCCGCTCCTCTGTAGATGAAAGGATGTTCCGTGTACCAGAATACCACAGGGTGAGACACGGTGGTAGAGCTTTCAGTTTCTTCTCCGTTCAGACCTGGAACTCGCTACCTCGGTCCGTCCGTCACAGTCCTTCAGTAACTTCTTTTAAAACGAACTTGAAGACGCATCTTTTTAGAGTCTTCTATTATCAGACTCTCTACTGTAAGTTTTTTTTAATGCCCTCAAGTTGACTTTAAGGGTGAAGAAAATAAAACTCTGAAAGTAGCGGTCAACAAATAATGGAAAATAATGTGTGTGTGTTTGTGTGTGTGTGCGTGTGTGTGTGTGTGTTTGTGTGCGTGCATGCGTTGTATTTGTGTATACGTGCGCGCGTGTGTGTTTAGATGGGTGCATACGCGGGCATGTATGGTATCCGTGTGCAAGAGAGAGACAGTATGGGAGGAAACAGGCATCTTCCGGCTACAAGCAACCCTACAAGACACTTTAAATAATTTCTTCCCATCGACCAGAAGCCAGAACAATAATAAAACATGAAATACAAAAATGTTGTATTATATTTCGCCATTGTTGCTTTTCGATCGAGTCGAGCGCACAAGCTGACTTTTCCATTTTTATGGTTCCGAATTTATTTTCTGTGAATATTGTTTTGGGGGCGAAAAATAAAGTCTTCTTTTCCAAATGTGAGGATAGATTTTCGGGGCGTTTGCATTCTTGTCAAACTGCTTCAGCATTGTTTGTTTAACGTTATATGTATTCTTTCATCTAGAGTAACAGCAATAATTCTTTTTTTTTTCCGATCCCTTATAACAGATTCCTGGACAATGACACTGCTGTTTTGTTGAAGTTGTTTTGCAGCTGTCGTCGTTGTTGTTTCCCTCTTTCTCGTCGTTGTTGTTGTTGTCGCTGTTGTTGTTGCTGTTGTTGTTGTTCTTCTTCTTCTTCATTTATTTTCCTTCTTTTTTTTCTTTTTTCTTGTTGCTGTTGTTGTTGTTGTTGTTCTTCTTCTTCATTTATTTTCCTTCTTTTTTTCTTTTTTCTTTCTTTATTTCATAGTTCAAGAAAAAAAGAAAGAGGGGGAGGAGGAGGAGGAGGAGAAGAAGAAGAAGAAGAAGAAGAAGAATAGAAGAAGAAGAATTCTTTTCTGCTTTTGTTTTTCTTCTTGTGATGTTTATGAAGCAATGATGACTGGCGTTGCATATTTTAACACTGGAAATAAGCATTAAAAAGTAAACACATTAAATAAATATGGTTGAGTCAAAAGTGAATGTCTGACCTTAAAAAAAAAAACACTCTGTTAAAGAAACATTTGCATGCCAAAGAAATCAGAAACGCATTGTGATACAAGATGTAAAAAAAAAGCCATGAAAAATATTTTTTTTAAATTTTTATTGGGTAGAATTTTGTCTTGTAACAATTATTTTTTATTGTTCTTACATTTTCAATAAAAGGTTGACTTGTGTGGGTGTGTGATTGTGCTTCCCTTCCTCTCTCTCTCTGTTTCTCTCTCTGTCTCTCTGACTCTCTCTGTCTCTCTCTGTCTCTCTCTCTCTCTCTCTCTCTCTCTCTCTCTCTCTCTCTCTCTCTCTCTCGCTCTCTCTCTCTCTGTCTGTATGATGACTTAAGAGCAAAGTACCTGACGTTTTCTGTCCAGTCTTATCAACATGTTTTTGCAGACAGGATCAAAATTTTTTATGTGGCGATTAAGCCTTTTCGTTTTTCATGCACTAAAGCTACGAACCAAATTTTAGGAGAGGATGACATAATAGGATACACCATTATAATGATGACAGAATTATATGTCCATTGAACTTTTACTTACCACGTGACCAACCATTTCTTCTATGGGTTGGTGGCCCGAGGAAGTTTGTGTTTGTGATGTGTAACTATGCCTTTTAGGAAAGTAAACGGACGATGTCCAAACTTCAAACGTCCCCCCCCCTCTCTCTCTCTCTCTCTCTCTCTCTCTCTCTCTCTCTCTTTCCGAATCTTCCATAAGGCCGACCAAGTAGTTATACTGAATGACGAATATGGTGACCAGAACGTTGACAAATGCCATTACTAACGCCTGCATACAGGAATTCAAAAGGCAGCTACCCACTATCCATCCACTAACTGGCCGTTCTTGGATGGATGAACTTGGAAATTCACTTAGAAGTTTTTAAAAGCTCTAAGACATTAAATACGACATGCTGAAAAAAAAGATAATATGAGTTTGCTACGCTGCATAAACATGGACCCTCACAGCAGATCTCCAACGAAGAATACAAAGCATGGAGACGATGTGCTACAGAAGACTTCTGGGCAATTCCTATACCCAGCACATCACCAACGACGAAGTCCGACAGACCACCACACAAGCCATTGGACAACTTTGTTGTTGTTGTTGCATCAATTTTTATTCATCAGATTAACATAAGTTGTACTGATACCATTGGACAACACGATGACCTGCTCACAGAAGTGAAAAAACGGAAACTCCGATGGTATGGCCACGCCACCAGATCATCAGGCCTTGCAAAGACCATCCTGCAAGGCACAGTGCAAGGAGGCAGAAGAAGAGGGAGACGGAAAAAGAGGTGGGAGAACAACATTCGAGAATGGACTGGTTTGACACTGAGCGAATCGATCAGGGAGGAGGAGAGGGAAAGATGGAGTACGCTGGTTAAACGATCATCTGTGGTGCCCCTACGACCTCCGAGTTAAGGGATAGGATAGGATAGGATGGGATAGGACGCTGCATCAAAAGCCCTTGACATCAGGATGCTAAAAACAAGACCTGCCAACCAAGGCCGTATTTTTCTAAGCTAATTTGAAAGTTTTGTCTTGTTTGGTTTGGTTTTATAAAGTGAATTAAATAGTTCCATGATAATTGCAGCGAAAGGTTATAATATTGATTTCCTGTGTTTTTTTTTCTTTTCTATTTTTGTTTATCAGCCTATTGTGAATCCGCGAAGCTAAAGACGGGAGAAGCAGAGGAAGTCTTTTATGATTAGATCATATTATCATTATGAAAAATAACCATTTTGTCGTCGTCAACATCAACAAAGCGGAAAAGAGTTTTCCTCCCTTTAATGAGCTGGAAGAGCTATCATTTCCCGTTTTGCATTCTTCTCACCTTTCTTTCGAGGTCAGAAACAGACTTTTTTTTCCTTTAACGGCTTTTCACTTCCTGTGCATGGCAATTGCAAATGGCCGTAGTTTATAATTCTGCTCTGCCGGGGTGGATCAAGGGTACATGGCGCAAAGTGCTCATCTTGGGCGACGTGGGATCGATCCCGAATTCACTCAATTGTCTTGCGCAGGCTGCATGTCAAGGTGATTAGGGTTTGGAGGAACTACTTTGAGCTAGTTGGTGCGCTCCTCCCCATACAGGAACAATACACTATTTTTTGTCCAGCATCATAGCAGTAAAAATGACAACACACACAAATGCACACGCAAATGCGCGCGCGCGCCAAAGCACGCATTACAGCGAACACACACATAAAAACAAAGCCACATTAAAACGCTAGTGTGGTTTTTAGGGAATACCGCGATTCTGCACCAGGTAATCTACGCTGAAACATAAATATTTATCTGTTATAACTCCCGATCCGAAAACCAAGAAATCCACGGAGGTCCCTACTTGTGTGTATTCTGTCATTAGATCTTGTTAGCACGTTTTAAATATCTTATATCTTGTAACTTAATAACCTCTTGAAGGAACTTAAATCTAATACACGACCAACTGAAGATGTGAACGGTATCATTAATTATGTATGTTCAGGATGATTTACACATGGTTTTACTTCAGCATTTTGTATCTCCATTCTATTTGCACTATTTAACAGGCATCACAAGAACGAAGAACTTAATCCCTACAACACGAAGATCTCAAGACGTTTTTAACGTTTATAGATCCTGTTTTATGTTCAAGATGTCTAGCTTTAAAACTCGTGTGTGTGTGCGTGAGTGTGTGAGTGGGTGTGTTTGTAAGTGAGTGAGTGAATGAGTGTGCGTGCGTGCGTGCGTCTGTGTGTGTGGACTCCTTTTATAATGTTTAATAACTAGCGCTACAAAGAAACGTAAAACCGACTCCCACACCAGCTCCAAGGTGAATAGTTCCTTTTGTTATTTTCAGGATGACTAGTTCTAAGAGTGTCAGTTTGGCTTCCCAGGACAGCCAAAAAGTGGGATCCTTTGACACTGAAGAGGCTGCTTTATCCGCTGTGTTTCTTTTCACTACAAGACCTTAAGGGTCTTTTTTTCACGGTAGCCTTTTCACTATACAGTTGCTAGGTAACGGTAGGCTAATAGCTGCGACCCGGAAAGAAATTCAGAAGGACAAAGAATCACAGTGACAAATAGTAGCAGGAAAGAACGGAACAAGAAAAAGGTAATGTACAAAACGTCATGGGAAAACAAAGTGACGGGAAAAAAAATAAGAAGAAAAGACAAAACCGATGATCCAGGTTCGATTCCCGTGGCTCGCTAGATAAAAGTGGCAATTTTGTAATCACTGTTCATTTTAGAGATACGATTGTGTTACACGATTATTTATCAATAGCCGATTCAGCCCCGATGCTTGAATCTTGATAAGTGTAACTCGAATTCCTTTATCCACGCAGCCTCTTCTCAGCAACAAGGCAGGAGTCCTCGTATAAAGTTTTCTAACTTTATTCAGCAAACATCAACAACTGCATACAAGAATCGCTTTCCGAAAATCACTACAACAATCATCTTACAAGTAGACAGTGCATTATTTATATAGCCTCTCTGCAATCGAGAAAAAAATTCGAACATTCCAGCATGACGAAATAACACCCAATCAAAACAAAACTCGTCACCGGAACTATGCACTGTCTTACGTCATTAGGGTAGGAAGATCGCTTAGCTCCTTCCAGATCTATCTGGAAGCTTCGGTCGATTATAAAAAAGTAATTCCAGAAAATTCTCAAAAATATCGACCGACGAAAATTATTATACAAAGCTTCTTCTAGGAACAGCGCAAAATCAAATCAAAAGGTAAAAATACAGTCTGTTATTGCATGCTTTGCAAAACAAAATAATCGGATCTATCGTGCGCGTCTCAATCGTAGCAGATTGCCCTTAAGGTTCAGTGTTGATTTTAATTAAGGTCCCTACCCAAGCTCTTCTCTGTGATGGTTACACCCGCCTGCCATGTCGCCATGGGTTTTGGGTTTCATTCATTCACTCACATAACTAATATACAATGAAAACCAAAGTGCACTGGCTTACCTTTGGGGCATTTCCAATGATTTGTTGCGTGGATGTAGTCACCAGCTGTTGCAAACACAAGCTATATACAGTCTATCCTCACAAGGTACACTGTCGTTGGTTAATCTTTTACTGGGGTCGCTTACTACGCACACAGGAGCAATACATTTCTGCTGTGGCAAATGCATGGGAAAAGCCTCAGAAGAACGATCCACTGAAACATGTCGCACGAAACATTGCAATGATACGAGCACACGTTGTTTATGAGAACATATTTTTTAGCGTCCAACAACATTCGTGTATATAATTGTCGTCAATCATCACCCGCCGTTCACACACATCTCAGTGTTTATTTTCAAATGAAACGACCGCTGACCGTGGAGTCAATCACTTGGCTACAGGCTGCTGTCAGCACACACCCTTGCTTCAATATTATTGCTGAGATTTCTCAGTGGGAGGTGGTACACCTTCTGGAAGATATTTATGTATTGTATGTTTGTTTTCCACTTGAGAAAGGACTGCAACATGGTAATAAAATATTAACATCAATTATAATAAGAGTTTAATCAGAGGTGGTATACCTTCTGGAAGATATTTATGTCTTGTATATTTGTATTCCACTTGAGAAAGGACTACAACATGGTAAAAGAATATTAACATCACATCTAATAAGAGTTTAATCAGCCAAGAAACAACAGATTGCACATGGAAACTGTTTTTAAAAAAAATAAAGAGACGGCCTAATTATTGAACCGTTAAATGGACACAAATATAAATGAATGAATGAGTTACTGTAAATTAATCGAACAATGTAAATCTAACAAGCGCATGCACAAGAATACACTCATTTATGACTACATCAAAGGGGAGAGGGGAGGTACCGCAAGTTTTGCTGCACTTAGCAAATGAGCCGCCATGGGCAAACGTTCCTTCCTTGTCTTGTTTGTTTTTCTCTTTTCTTTTTCTCCTCCCTCCCCCTCATCCCTATCGCTCTCCCGCAGAGAACATTGAGGAACAAACCCACACGCACACACTAGAAGAAGAGTAGCCAGTTGTTGTTTGTAGATTATAGTCACACGACTCTTTCGCATATAGGTGACTACTGGACCGATTTAAACTGACACCAGCGGGCCAGTTGTTGGTAAAGGGGAAAATAATATGATCACACGTTGACCAATCCGAGATTCGAACCAGCGACCTTTCAGTTACTAGCAAGACGCTCTTACCAACTGAGCTACCCGGCCCCGGAGTAGCCACTTTGCAATCATGTTTTTATACTATTCTTTCACGTTCAGCCTTGAGGCGTGGACGTCCAATGTCTTGTCATAAAGTTATCGTTTGATTCACATTGCCACATAACTCTACATAACTATTATACGCAGTATGTCTTAAGATGTTGGGGTCACTAAGGGTCTGCGTCCTATTTAGTGTCGCGTGGATTAAGCTAGACTAGCATACATTACTATTCTATTCCTTCGCAATGATGGTTGTGTTTGTCACGCTACGCAGTTTGCAGTCGCGCGCCTATGTATATAGTTTAATCATCAGCCTGTACATAGAGGTTAAAAGTTACGGTAGTCAAGGGGAGAGAATCAGAATAAATTAATTTAGTTTATAATTAATAAAAGTAGCGAATGTATTGCGCCCGTGCAGAACGTACTATGTTAGGAAAACAGCATAGTTGGCTATTTTGTTATTGAGAAGATTAATTGCTGCCATGCGATATTCTATGTGTGAAATGCGTGCTCTAATCGCGAACGGTGCAGGGAATGAATTATGATTAAAAGAAGTATATTCTGGAAGATTCTTAGCTGATCGTATAAAACCCCTTGCACTGTATATTTTGATAGGAGCAGCAACAGTTGCATATCGTTTTTGTAGCCAGAATCAACGGATCCAAGTTGGGTCAAGGTGCCAGTTAGTGACTTGTCTGTGGGTCGTACAGATCAGACCGTCAACGAAAAAGAGCCTATTAACGGAAGAGGAGGATTGTTTTGGGAACACTTTGGAAGTGTTTGTTTAACTAAAACTTTTCTAAGCCGTTTAGAATACCTACTGTGTATTCTCGGTGAAATCTGAGTTATCTACGTATAACGTCGGGTGACCTGTGACTCCGTCTAGGACTTCTTGTGCCTGTGTAATCACCTTGCCTAACCATCTGTGCCTGTGTGTTTGTCCCGTCGTTCGTGTGTCTTTGTCTACAGGCCGGAGAATCCACTGGTAGCCGTAAGTTTTTTACCTCAATTTCTCAGTTGGCCATGGCGTTCGGGGGTTTGGGTTATGCATGCAGTGTGAATGAATAGTTAATTATGTTTTCTTAATTCTATTTTTTTGGTTTCATATTGGTTGCTGCATAAATACCTAGAGAGAGAGAGAGAGTTTTCTAAAATGTATTATAAATTAAATAATTATAAATTGATATAAAAGAATTCGCTGTTATGTAGCGAAGAGATGACAGAAAGGAGGTGTTTGTGAATGTATATGCGCGATGACAGGGAGGATGAGTAAGGATGTGGAAAGGGAGACAACCATTCCGATAGCGGGGTGCTTGTGCAGTATATTGTAATATAATTATTAATGGTTGCGTATTCTTGTATGTATTGTTGTAGATGTACCAACAAATACAACACCAAAACCCTAGAGCAGACCATTGATGGTGTGCTGAAACCTTGCTGGTGTGAAGCTTGTGTGCCTCGGCCTATTACGCCGTGGTTTTCCGTGTGTCAACCTCGGTTGCGAAGGTTCTGGTATTCACCCAGGGAACTTTATTTCGTTTATAAAGCACACGCGCACACACTCCACCACACACAACAAATAACTATAACCAATGATAATCTGTTGTGAGGAACGATAATTGTTTTACATGTGATAAATTATAAATTACAGCACATTGAGATATATTTAATTTGAATTGATTGATAAACGTTGTTGAGTAATATTATCCACTAGATTAAGTAACCCTGTGATTGTATAGTTTTGTCTGGGGGAATTATTTCGCCAGATATTAGTTAATTAGTAATTTAGATTAATTTCTTATAAATTCTATTTTGCTTAAAAGATAAATTTTCTTATTCATTTTATATAATATAAAAGACTTGTTGTATCTATTTGAAGTTTAAGTGGAACAAAGTTTGAACATTTATAAAGATTTAAAGCAGTTGCTTACTGTATATTTACCTTGTTGGCAGTAAGCTGTTCCAGACATAATTATTATAAATCTCTTGTACATTTTGTAGTTAGTCATTTTCCATTTTGATTTAATTATCATTATTATTTTGAGCGAATTGTTTATGTAATAGTTTGGGGTTTTATTAGTGGGATTGAGGGTTGGTAGGTTGGGAAGTGGGATAAAGGGAGTTAATTTTGAGTGTGAATGTGTGTGTGAAATAAAGAAATTGTCTTGTTACTTCTGGTTTTGTCTTTTAGAGTTTATTTAGGTGTTGGGTTTTTTTTCTCGTGTGAAAGAGCACACATGTCGAACCTCTGCTAAGGCAGTTGGGACGTGACATTTTGGTGGCAGCGGTGGGATAGATCTAGGATAGGTTAGGGGGGAATAGTTTGGGTAGATTTATTGTTATTTGTTTAGATACCAGAAGTCAGTGTTTGTTTCTTTGTCGTCTTGTGTGTCGGATGAGTGGCCAGTGGGTGGTTGGTCGGGAGTGAGGTTGCGCTGCGCAAAAGGGTTCACACCCCGAGCGTGTGTGCACAAACGGGGGGTTGAGGTAAACAACTTTGTCGTCGAGGCCTAGACGATAAGGGACTTCTCCGGCTCCTGTCACTGTTTACTTGTCATTTGTTCGACTGTTTGTATAGGTGTTAATCGTTATTTGTTTCATTTGTTATTCACCCATTTTTTTTCCCATTTTTCTTAGTCCGCGACTGTATGCTGACGAGAGCTGCGACTCGGAGAGCAGCTGAGCAGGCGCGAGCGATGGACCAGTACACGGAGGCCGACGCAGCCGCTTCGCGTCAGGCACCGATGGACGAGGAAACCACAGTGAGTACGCCTTTCGCTCATAGTACTCGCATGGCAGCTGATCTTACTCCTACTGCAGTTAAGGCCGGTGCAGGAACAAGTAGCGTTGGCATGGAGGTATATCTTAGATACAAGGAGCTAGGCGCTAGCATGGGGCTAAAGGGAGCAGGTCTAGCCAGTTTTGTAGTAGACGGGGCGAAGAGGGAGCAAGAAGCTGCTAGATTAGCGGAGGAGTCTGCTAGATTGGCGAGAGAGATGGAATTAGAGCGAAGGGACAGAGCTAAAGAAACAGCTAGGCTCGAGAGGAAGATGGAGCGAGAGGAGAAGAGAAGAGCAGAAGAGTTAGCTTTAGCAGAGAAGAGAAGAGCAGAAGAGATGGCTCGAGCGGAGAAGAGGAGGGCGGAAGATTTAGCCATAGTAGAAAGAAGGCTAGAACAGGAGAGGAAGGACAAAGCTAGGGAACTGAAGCTCCTAGAAAAGAAAATAGAAGCCGAACGGGAAAACGTTGAGTTGCGTCTGCAAGAAGAACGTACAGCTAGAGAGCAGGCTCGGGAGGACGACAGAGAAAGGCTTAGGCAACAGTTAGAACAAGAGAAAGAACTAGAAGCCCAACGTAGGAGGGATAGAGTTCAGCCTGATAGCTACAAGATCAAGGTCCAACCATTTGATGGTAAAGAGGATATTGAGAGCTACCTTCAGCACTTTGAGCAAATAGCTAGAACGCAGAAATGGAGGGAAGAGACGTGGTCGGCTAGGTTGTCACCGTTGTTGTCGGGGGAGGCAAGAGAGACTTATCTGAAGTTAACTCCAGAGCAGATAGTCGATTTCGAAGTGGTCAGGGGGGCTCTTCTGAAGCGATTTAGGAGAGATGCTGACTACTACCGCAAGCAGTTCAGGGGGAGTAGGAAAGAAGGCACAGAGACTTTTCCGCAGTACTTGAGTAGAGTACAAGTCTTAGTGAAGAGATGGTTTTCTTTGGCTAAGAAGGATATAGATGATGCGGGCGTAGTGCTTGATGTCTTTCTGACTGAACAGTTGTTGTCAGTGATGAACCCTGAGTTAGAGCTGTTTGTGAGGGAGAGGCAGCCTGAGAATGGAGAGCAAGCAGCTGAGATTGCCCAATTACATGTAGATGCGAAACGGACAGTGAGTAACAGGCCAGTGTTCGGTAGCGTGCCCTACAAGGGGGGTAATCGTGCTGTCAGTCAACCTGTAGGGGCAGCGAGAAGTGGTCCTAGTGGCAACAAGGGTGAAGAGGATAAGAGGAGGGAACCTAGTGGGGAGAAACGTCCTGTGAAGTGTTTCAGGTGCGGGAAGCTAGGTCACGTAGCGAAGGAGTGCCGAAGTCCGAAACAGTTGCTACGTATCACTGTCAGTCCGGATTCAGGCCCGATTCACTCGGAAATGACTAGGACTAGTTTTAGTACCATTCAGCCGTACAACCCGTGGAGCATGGGAACAGTCAGGGGTCAGCCTGTGAAGATTCTGAGAGATACTGGTGCCGAGGTGGGGGCAGTAGCAGCCAAGTGGGTGCGCCCTGAGGATATGACCGGTAGAGAGATCGAGGTCATGTTCGCTGATCAGGTCAAGTCAGGGAAGTATCCTACAGCGTACGTAGAAGTAGACTCAGCTTTCGTGAAGGGTACAGTAGAATTGATCGTCATCGAGCAAGTTGTACCTGATGTGATTCTAGGCAACTGGGTTACCTTCAAGGGAGGCTATCGGAGTCCCGTAGCTGTAGATGGGTTAGAGTGTGCGATAGCCGCCGTTCAGACCAGGGCACAGGCCAAGGCAGAAGGGAAGCAGGAGAAAGCACTGCCGATTCCGAAGCCATTCCAACTCGATGTGACGCCCGATCAGTTGGCCAAGTTGCAGGAAGAAGATCCCACTTTAGCTAGAGCTAGAGAATGCGAGAAGCAAGGGACGAAACTCAAGTCAGGCAAAGCGATGGTTAGCTTCACCAAAAAGAAGGGCATTTTGTACAGGGTACACCATCAGGGAGAAGAAGAGCTAACACAGCTAGTCGTGCCTAGCAAGCTCAGAGGAGAGGTGATGCGCCTGGCGCACGACCCTCCTATGGCCGGACACTTAGGTGGAAAGAGGACACGTGAGAGGATATGGGGGGTGTTCTATTGGCCAGGAATGTGCGGGGACGTTAGGCGTTTCTGCGAATCATGTCCCGAATGCCAGAAAACAGTTCCCAGGGGTAGGGTAGCAAAAGTTCCGCTGCAGAAACTACCTCTAGTCGACGAACCGTTTCAGAGAGTTGCAGTTGATATCGTAGGGCCTATAAAACCTATGTCAGACAGAGGCAACCAATACATCTTAGTCATGGTGGACTATGCGACACGGTATCCTGAGGCCGTAGCACTGAAAGGCATAGAGGCTGAGAGAGTTGCCGAAGCATTGTGGGAGATCTGGACAAGAGTGGGAATTCCCAAAGAGATATTGACAGATCAAGGGACACAATTTATGTCAAACGTGATGACTGAGGTAAATAGACTTCTAGCAATCCATGGGAAAGCAACAACACCATACCATCCAATGTGCGACGGGCTCGTGGAGCGTTTCAATGGTACACTCGTATCGATGCTCAAAAAGCTGACGAAGGAGCAACCGAAAGCATGGGATAGGTACATACCAGCGCTGCTCTTCGCGTACAGGGAGGTACCTCAAGAGAGCACAGGTTTTTCACCTTTTGAGCTACTGTATGGCAAGACAGTGAGGGGTCCCATGTCGGTACTGAGAGATTTGTGGACGAAGGACAGTCAAGGAGAAGAAGTGAAAGTAGCTAGTCAGTATGTTGTGGACCTGCGAAATAGAATCGAGGAAACGTGCGCACTAGCGAAGGAAAGTCTGAAGAAAGCAGGCGAGAGGCAGAAAAGACACTTCGACAAGAAAACGAAACCTAGAACATTTCATGCAGGAGACAAAGTGTTGCTTTTGTTGCCAACCAAGCACAACAAGCTAGAAATGAGCTGGAGGGGGCCATACGAAGTCGTAAGTCGTCGAAACGAGTGCGATTATCAGATTCGCATTGGAAACAAGGTGAAACTGTTTCACGCCAACCTACTGAAACTGTACCATCAGAGAGTTCAAATCGCCACAGCTGTAGTAGTGGACGAAGCAGACGAATGGGAAGAGGTACCAACAGTCGAGGGCATACCCACCGTAGTGTTGAAGCAGTCAGAGACGTTAGATGACGTGCATCTTGATGCAGATAGCCCGGAGATCCATGCAGGAATTAGGAGGCTATTAGTTCGTTACCCTGACATCCTGACTGACTTGCCGTTGCGCACCACGTTGGATGAGTGCGAAATACGACTGGATGACGACCGTCCAGTAAGGACAAAACAGTACCCGTTACCTCGTTCAAAGATGGAGACAGTCAAGGCAGAAGTTGAGACGATGCTAGCTATGGGGGTGATCGAGCGAGCAGCTTCACCGTTCAGTTCACCGATCGTTCTAGTAAAGAAGAAGGACGGAGCAGTCAGATTCTGCGTCGATTTCAGGAAACTCAATAGGCAGGTAATTTTCGACGCTGAGCCGATGCCGGACATAGATTATCTATTTAACAAACTCTCAAAGGCCAAGTACTTGAGCAAGATCGATTTGTCTAAGGGGTATTGGCAAATACCTATGAAGAGTGAAGATAAGTGCAAGACAGCTTTCACTACCAACGAGGGTCAATTCCAATGGTGCGTCATGCCCTTCGGACTGAAAACCGCAGGGGCAGTTTTTTCCCGCATGATGCGCAAGATGTTGATGCCATTGAAGATGAAAGAAGTCGACAACTTCATGGACGATCTCATGGTAGCCACAGAAACTCTAGAGAGACATTTAGAGTGTTTAGACATCTTGTTTAAACGTCTGAGGGAAGTACAGTTAGCGGCGCGTCCGTCCAAATGCTACCTGGGATTCCGCAAGCTGGAGTATTTGGGACACATAGTGGGAGAAGGCAAAGTGCAGCCGGAACAAGGAAAGATGGACAAGATCCAGAATGCACCACGTCCCACTACCAAGAAACAGGTCAGGTCATTCCTTGGATTAGCAGGGTACTATCGGAAGTTTGTGCCGAATTTTGCTGCAATAGTGGTGCCGCTGACCGACTTAACCAAGGGAGGCAAATCCGGTCCCGTACAGTGGTCCGACGCTTGTGAAGTAGCGTTCCAGACGCTCAAAAACCGCATATGCTCCAAACCTGTATGCTGTATGCCAGACATGGAAAAACCATTAGTGCTACAGACTGACGCATCAGAGATTGGAATAGGGGCGATTCTGTGCCAGGACCAAGGTTTGGGTTTACAGCCAATCACATGTGCCAGCAAGAAGCTAAACCAGGCAGAGAGGAACTATTCCACCATAGAGAAGGAATGTTTAGCATTGGTGTGGGGCGTACAAAAGTTCAAGCAGTACCTGTACGATCGGACAGTCATTGTGCAGACCGACCACAGACCTTTGCAATACCTGCAGCAAGCAAAGACTACAAATTGTAGACTCATGAGGTGGGCACTTCAACTCCAACCTTTCGATCTGATAGTGGAGAGTATTCCAGGGAAGGAAAATGTACCAGCTGATTTCTTGAGCAGAACTGAGTAGCGTGGTTGTTAAGAACTAAAACTGTTAGTTTTCGTCTTGGTGGGGTGCTGTGTCACGCTACGCAGTTTGCAGTCGCGCGCCTATGTATATAGTTTAATCATCAGCCTGTACATAGAGGTTAAAAGTTACGGTAGTCAAGGGGAGAGAATCAGAATAAATTAATTTAGTTTATAATTAATAAAAGTAGCGAATGTATTGCGCCCGTGCAGAACGTACTATGTTAGGAAAACAGCATAGTTGGCTATTTTGTTATTGAGAAGATTAATTGCTGCCATGCGATATTCTATGTGTGAAATGCGTGCTCTAATCGCGAACGGTGCAGGGAATGAATTATGATTAAAAGAAGTATATTCTGGAAGATTCTTAGCTGATCGTATAAAACCCCTTGCACTGTATATTTTGATAGGAGCAGCAACAGTTGCATATCGTTTTTGTAGCCAGAATCAACGGATCCAAGTTGGGTCAAGGTGCCAGTTAGTGACTTGTCTGTGGGTCGTACAGATCAGACCGTCAACGAAAAAGAGCCTATTAACGGAAGAGGAGGATTGTTTTGGGAACACTTTGGAAGTGTTTGTTTAACTAAAACTTTTCTAAGCCGTTTAGAATACCTACTGTGTATTCTCGGTGAAATCTGAGTTATCTACGTATAACGTCGGGTGACCTGTGACTCCGTCTAGGACTTCTTGTGCCTGTGTAATCACCTTGCCTAACCATCTGTGCCTGTGTGTTTGTCCCGTCGTTCGTGTGTCTTTGTCTACAGGCCGGAGAATCCACTGGTAGCCGTAAGTTTTTTACCTCAATTTCTCAGTTGGCCATGGCGTTCGGGGGTTTGGGTTATGCATGCAGTGTGAATGAATAGTTAATTATGTTTTCTTAATTCTATTTTTTTGGTTTCATATTGGTTGCTGCATAAATACCTAGAGAGAGAGAGAGAGTTTTCTAAAATGTATTATAAATTAAATAATTATAAATTGATATAAAAGAATTCGCTGTTATGTAGCGAAGAGATGACAGAAAGGAGGTGTTTGTGAATGTATATGCGCGATGACAGGGAGGATGAGTAAGGATGTGGAAAGGGAGACAACCATTCCGATAGCGGGGTGCTTGTGCAGTATATTGTAATATAATTATTAATGGTTGCGTATTCTTGTATGTATTGTTGTAGATGTACCAACAAATACAACACCAAAACCCTAGAGCAGACCATTGATGGTGTGCTGAAACCTTGCTGGTGTGAAGCTTGTGTGCCTCGGCCTATTACGCCGTGGTTTTCCGTGTGTCAACCTCGGTTGCGAAGGTTCTGGTATTCACCCAGGGAACTTTATTTCGTTTATAAAGCACACGCGCACACACTCCACCACACACAACAAATAACTATAACCAATGATAATCTGTTGTGAGGAACGATAATTGTTTTACATGTGATAAATTATAAATTACAGCACATTGAGATATATTTAATTTGAATTGATTGATAAACGTTGTTGAGTAATATTATCCACTAGATTAAGTAACCCTGTGATTGTATAGTTTTGTCTGGGGGAATTATTTCGCCAGATATTAGTTAATTAGTAATTTAGATTAATTTCTTATAAATTCTATTTTGCTTAAAAGATAAATTTTCTTATTCATTTTATATAATATAAAAGACTTGTTGTATCTATTTGAAGTTTAAGTGGAACAAAGTTTGAACATTTATAAAGATTTAAAGCAGTTGCTTACTGTATATTTACCTTGTTGGCAGTAAGCTGTTCCAGACATAATTATTATAAATCTCTTGTACATTTTGTAGTTAGTCATTTTCCATTTTGATTTAATTATCATTATTATTTTGAGCGAATTGTTTATGTAATAGTTTGGGGTTTTATTAGTGGGATTGAGGGTTGGTAGGTTGGGAAGTGGGATAAAGGGAGTTAATTTTGAGTGTGAATGTGTGTGTGAAATAAAGAAATTGTCTTGTTACTTCTGGTTTTGTCTTTTAGAGTTTATTTAGGTGTTGGGTTTTTTTTCTCGTGTGAAAGAGCACACATGTCGAACCTCTGCTAAGGCAGTTGGGACGTGACAGTGTTTTTAGGGAAAGTAAAGTTCCACTGATCCGGCTTAAGTTGCAGAGCCTAGGTTAGTATAATAGCTTCTTCTGATAGTATTAGCAAAGGCATAGTCTTTGAAATTAGCTAATGTAATGTGATGTAATATCACGGGGGGTAGAAATCGCTCAGTGGGAACTGCGCCAGTCTCATATTCTAAAATGCGTGGAAGGAACTCGAAGTTGGTTGTCCTTGAACACCTTTTGCTATAACTGTGAGCAATGGTCAGAATACCGTTTCAATTCATCCGGTGTTTCTTTGTCAGAGCGCAGTGTTGCAGATTACAAAGAATTATGCAAATTAGGCGCAGATTAAGCTTCGAGTTGATGGTTCTTATGGGATTACGCTTAATCGCGGTGAGTCAGCGACCTGAATTTGTGTGACAGTAAGCGAAAAGGACGAGTCAACATTTAATACAACAATTTTACAAAATACGATAAGATAGATTAGATAAGACACCTTTAATATTTCTTTCAAGACATTACATTGAGGTGTACAATCAGTCAACACAAATACACATCACAACAACAATAACAATATTAACTGACACCGAGGATAAAACTCGTTTGTTGTTACAAATTCAACTATTGTGCGCCATAGAAGTGGACATTGAATTGGATACAACTACATTGACGACAACTAGGTTACCATGTAGTAATTAAAACTGGAAATCTGACAATAGCGACGCGAGAGTCAGACTGGAAAGTATAGCACGCTCTTTAACACTGGAGTGTGGGTGGGAATGGGTATGAGGTGTGCAGGATCAGGGCAATTTGGGGAAAGAGGGAATAAAATGAAAAATGTGGGCTGTCCTCTTAACGTCTTGTCTTGTGGATCCGTAGCTCGTTCTTCATTTAATATGGGCTGCGATTATTTGCCGCTAACAAAACTAATGATAAACCGACAGAGTTACAAGAACTTCGCAACAGATTCTTTTTTTGTTTTTTGTCTTCTTGTAATTCCTTCTGAGGTAAGAAAGAGGTGGTCTTCCTCACCCGGACTTCCTAGCTCATCTTTCCTCTTTTTCTTCCTCCTCCTCCTCACTCTCGTATTTCCCCTTTCTTCTTCCTCCTCACCATATGCGTCTTCTTCCCCTTTGTTCACGCCCTGGCTGCATCAAATGTCTAAAGTCTTTTGGGATGTATATGCACTCTTGTTTAATTGTAATGGAACTGGTCTTACAAGTAAGACTTCCAAATTCCAGATTAGCGTAATAAAAATTAGGTACGGATAATGAGATTCCTCCTCCTCATCATCATCACCACCATCATCATCATGATCTTCTTCCTTCTCTTCTTCTTCTTCTTCTTCTTTTCTTCTTCTTCTTCTTTCTTCTTCTTCTACTTCTCCTCCTTCTTGTTCTTCTTCTTCTTCCTTCTCGTTCTTCCTTCTGCTTCCTTCTTCTCCTTCTTCTTCTTCTTCTTCTTCTTCTTCTTCTTCTTCTTCTTCTTCTTCTTCTTCTTCTTCTTCTTCTCCTTCTTCTCCGCAGCGATGTCATAATTTTTCATCTTCTTCATAAGAACGGGGTCAGTAGCGTCAAAGGGTTAACCTGATCTAGTATTACTTTCAAAAACAAATAATCAAGTCCTTCGGAGAAAATTAACAAAGTATAGGGGTTCCTATAAAACCATTACTGTTCGTAATTTCAAAATGTGCGATGTTCAACATCTTCCTTGGGTATTATAGTATTAGCTACAGTATTCTAGATTATTTATTTATTTATTTATGTAATCATTTCAATATAGCGCTTTGACAGCTCAAGAGCCGCACCAGGAGCTGGCCAATAAACGATCTAACCAACGCCGCCAGAGGCACCCATTTGCAGCCTTTGGGGGCAAAGTCTGGCGCCCAGACGACTGAGTACAATCCTGGGCGACCTGAGGTGTCAGAGAAGGGGCTTTAGTGCTTGCTGAGCATATTTATGTAGCCGGCAGTTACCCGTCTAGGACATGAGCGTCAGGGTCTTTAAAGTCCGTGCGATCGAATGCGTGCGTGCACATACTAGACCTCGGCTTATACTCTCATCGGAAGGAGTAGGAGCGCAGTGTCTCAGGATCATTTTCGTTGATTTGTTGTCAATATGATGATGATGATGATGATGATGATGATGATGATGATGATGATGATGATGATGATGATGATGAATATTATTATTATTATTATATTTATTATTATTATTATTATTATTATTATTATTATTATTATTATTATTATTATTATTATTATTATTAT
The DNA here is from genome assembly GCA_036898135.1 of Oncomelania hupensis. Lineage (NCBI taxonomy): Eukaryota > Metazoa > Mollusca > Gastropoda > Littorinimorpha > Pomatiopsidae > Oncomelania > Oncomelania hupensis. The sequence goes on from CM072512.1 coordinate 15,091,109, forward strand.
TATTATTGTACTCCAGACCATCAACGGGCTTTGAGCCCCTGCCTATACAGGCTGTAATGTTCACTTCAAATTCACTTCACTTGTTCTGTCTTCCTCATTTGCTCTGTCCCATTCCTGCTCTGTCCTATCACTCTGCTATACTATCTTCTTCTTCGCTAGATCAATGACCTACCTTTTTTCTTGAAAACTCTTCCTGGACAAGACTCCTTGTTTGTGTATGGGGTCTGTTGGATCAGCTTGGGAGTATTGGACGCTTTCTGCCGGGTGGTCACTAGGGCTTCCTATGATGTTATTATTTAGCACTATAGGCATTTTATATGTATATGTTTTGTTGATAATTTATAATGATGTTTGTATTCTATTTTGTTTTTGTAACCGGGGGTTCGAGTAGTTGGGGTAAAGCCTCAGCCGTCCCCTGCGTGGGATGTCTTTATTGTAAAGTGACTGGCCGGTGGAGGGCATTCAGTTTTCCCACTAGGGTTGTTTCAGCAGATCTTTTATGCGGATCGGGGGTTGTCCGGTCCTGATTTGGCTCGGAAGAGTCCGCTGGACCTAAAGCAACAATCAATCAATCAATCAACTTCACTTGTTTTTGCCTTCTTGAGTACACCATTGAACCAGCTGTTTCTCAGGGTCAAGGGTCATGTCATTTGTGTTTGGGCACTTGAGGTCGTCAACGGGTTTTGAACCACTGCCTGCACGGCCTGCAATATTATCGCTTAACATTTAATACTTCAACTGTTTTGCTAGAGTGTGCACCACTGGGCCAACTGCGCACAGATTTCACTAAGAAAAACGTTCAGAGTTGACTGATTTGAGGCTAGTAGCAAGTAAAGTTACAGTACCATCATGTAAGCCCCTAAACCCCCGAACCTCGGCCAATACTGAAAGACCTTATATGGTCGGCAAGTATTGATTGGCTGCCAGTGATTTTTGTGTACGTCAGTGTAAATTAAAGTCATCTTTTCGCGCGCTCACAATGGTGGCAACCGCTTTCGGAATTCCTGAATGTCTCACGTTCACCTGCGACCGAGATTCTAGTACCATTACTATGTGCCCCAAGGGGGAAATGTACTGGAACAGTTGTTAGCTGCGAAGCCGTTCCATCTCCTTCTCCTTCATAAGCCTTAGTCGGTGCCTAAACAATATTTCCGCGAAAGGTTGATAGTCCTGTAAATGGTGTGAAATGATTGTCCTCCGAGTTATGGTTCTTTGGGGATGGAATATAATTATGGAACCTTGGAAACGTGAGTGTCAAGGAAATATAGCCTTGTAATGGTACATTCGGAAAATCAGGGTATTTCTCTGATAATGTAGGATTAGTACTGTTGAGTAAAAGTCATGTGTAAGCAAAGAAAGAAAGCAAAACTTCAGTAAATTAGCACTAGTCCAAGATATACACAATTCCAGTTACCGTCACCTATCCTATCCTATACTATCCTATCCCGTAACTCGGAGATCGTAGGGGCACCGCAGATGATCGTTTAACCAGCGTACTCCATCTTTCCATGTTCTCAGCAACCCTGATTGTTTCGCTCAGTGTCAAACCAGTCCATTCTCGAATGTGGTCCTCCCACCTCTTTGTCGGTCTCCCTCTTCTTCTACCGCCTTGCACTGTGCCTTGAAGGATGGTCTTTGCAAGACCTGATGATCTGGTGACGTGGCCATACCATCGGCGGAGTTTTCGTTTTTTCACCACTGTGTGAGCAGGTCATCGTTGTCACGCTACGCAGTTTGCAGTCGCGCGCCTATGTATATAGTTTAATCATCAGCCTGTACATAGAGGTTAAAAGTTACGGTAGTCAAGGGGAGAGAATCAGAATAAATTAATTAAGTTTATAATTAATAAAAGTAGCGAATGATTTGCGCCCGCGCGGAACGCACTATGTTAGAAAACAGCATAGTTGGCTATTTTGTTATTGAGAAGATTAATTGCTGCCATGCGATATTCTATGTGTGAAATGCGTGCTCTAATCGCGAACGGTGTAGGGAATGAATTATAATTAAAACGAGTATATTCTAGAAGATTCTTAGCTAATCATATAAACCCCATGCACTGTATATTTTGATAGGAGCAGTAACATTTTCATATCGCTTTTGTAGCCAGAACCAACAGATCCGAGTTGGGTCAAGGTGCCAGTTAGTGACTTTGTCTGTGGGTCGTACTGATCAGACCGTCAACGAAAAAGAGCCTAATTATCGGAAGAGGAGGACTGTTTTGGGAACACTTTGGAAGTGTTTGTTTAACTGGAACTGTTCTAAGCTGTTTAGAATACCAGCTGTGTATTCTCGGTGAAATCTGAGTTATCTACGTATAACGTCGGGTGACCTGTGACTCCGTCTAGGACTTCTTCTGCCTGTATATCACCTTGCCTAACCATCTGTGCCTGTGTGTCTGTCCAGTCATTTTGTGTGTCTATGTCAACAGGCCGGAGGATCCACTGGTAGCCGTAAGTTGTTTACCTCAATTTCTCAGTTGGCCATAGCGTTCGGGGGTTTGGGTTATGCATGCAGTGTGAATGGATAGTTAATTATGTTTTCTTAATTCTATTTTATGTTTCATATTGTTTGCTGCATAAATACCTAGCAATAGAGAGAGAGAGAGAATTTTCTAAAATGTATTATAAATTAAATAATTATAAATTGATATAAAAGAATTCGCTGTTATGTAGCGAAGAGATGACAGAAAGGAGGTGATTGTGAATGTATATGCGCGATGACAGGGAGGATGAGTAAGGATGTTGAAAGGGAGACAACCATTCCGATAGCGGGATGCTTGTGCAGTATATTGTAATATAATTATTAACGGTTGCGTATTTTTGTATGTATTGTTGTAGATGTACCAAAACCAAAACCAAAACCAAAACCTTAGAGCAGATCATTGATGGTGTGCTGAAACCTTGCTGGTGTGAAGCTGGTGTGCCTCGGGCCTATTACGCCGGTGTTTCCGTGGGTCAACCTCATTTGCGAAGGTTGTGGTATTTGACCAGGGAACCTTATTTCGTTTATAAAGCACACACACGCACACTCCACCATACACAACAAATAACTATAACCATTGATGAACAGTTGTGAGGAACAATAATTGTTTTACATGTGATAAATTATAAAGTACAGCACGCTGAAATATATTTAATCTGAATTGATTGATAAACGTTGTTGAGTAATATTACCTACTAGATTAAGTAGCCCTGTGATTGTATAGTTTTGTCTGGGGGAATTATTTCGCCAGATATTAATTAATTAATAATTTAGATTAATTTCTTACAAATTCTATTTTGCATAAAGGATAAATTTTCTTATTCATTTTATATAATATAAAAGACTTGTTGTATCTGTTTGAAATTTAAGTGGAACAAAGTTTGAATATTTATAAAGATTTAAAGCAGTTGCTTACTGTATATTTACTTCGTTGTCAGTAAGCTGTTTCAGCCATAATTATTATAAATCTTTTGTACATTTTGTAGTTAGTCATTTTCCATTTTGATTTAATTATCATTATTATTTTGAGCGAATTGTTTGTGTATTAGTTTAGGGTTGTTCTTAGAGGGATTGAGGGTTGGAAGGTTGGGAAGGGGAAAAAGGGAGTTAATTTTGGGTGTGAATGTGTGAGTGAAATAAAGAAATTGTCTTGTTACTTCTGGTCTTGTCTTTTAGAGTTTATTTAGGTGTTGGGTTATTTTCTCGTGTGGAAGTTGCACATGTCGAACCTCTGCTGAGGCAGTTGGGACGTGACAATCGTGTTGTCCAATGGCTTGTGTGATGGTCTGTCGGACTTCGTCGTTGGTGATGTGCTGGGTATAAGAAATGCCCAGAAGTCTTCTCTAGCACCTCATCTCCATGCTTTGTATTCTTCGTTGGAGACCTACTGTGAGGGTCCATGTTTCGCAAGCATATAGGATCCGTCACCACTCGCTAAAATAACCTGAAGGGGCTTTCTTTAGTGATTGTAAATAGGCACGCGTTCTAGTTTTTTTAAGCTATGTATTTGTATTCTGTGGAAGCTGCATGCATGAATTATTTAACACCCACAATGCCACAATAGCCCATACTCCGTAACGAGAAGCACACACAATAATTATTATCCAACAGGGCTGGATGGAGTGGACAGTCCCTGAATCCACTCAGCGCAGAAAAGACCCTGACGCCTATTCCATATTCCGCATCATCTCTGTTGAAGCCTATTCTTTGACCAAGCATGTGCCAACGTCGTCCCATTCTCGCGACTACCTAAGGGACCACGGAATTAAAAACTTTCAGCAAATCTGCAATATTGTTTGATGGTAGCCGCATCATAACTTGTTGATGCAAAATAAAAAATGGGCCTCCAAGGTTCAGGCACCCTGAATGCGCCTGAATTGTTTGTTACACAATGTGCCCTAGTTCAACCTCTCGGTAATAGCATTATCCTAAAAGCGTACTGAATGGCGGAGCACGCGTAATGTCCTCAAAATTGATCTGACGACCACTAGACAACCATACAATAGTTCCACAGAGCTGGCCGAAAGCATGCTGATGATCCGAGTGAATTCCCCAACGTCCAACAGAGTGCGCTCAGAAGCATTATTCGTAATCAGATGCTCTGCGTGGCCGTACTGCTCGCGTAGCCCCTGGCAACGACTAATGGTCATTGCTGACCGACACTGTCCCGGTTCCATCTTCATTAGTCCTCGAGTGACCAGACTCCTTGACCAGTCCAGGAAGAAATGTTATCAGGTAGATAGGTGCCAGCGTTCTATTAGGAAGGATTACATATCCCTGACACAGCGCGCTACCTATATTGAAGAAAAATTTAGTTACGGGATATTTAAGTCTGAGCTACTGCCATCCAATCCAATTCAATAATATTCTATCCTATCCAATCCAGTCATTGTTTTAAACTAATAATAGCATCAAATTTCAAATCAGCCAATCCAAACAAAAACTGAATCCAAACCAAATATGAACTTGCAAAGCGCACAACTTAATGCTCCGATAACATGTTTTGGGACCCGCAAAGCCATATTTATACTGTAAGGAGAGATATCATGGATCACATTAGTGAGTGCACAATACTGCATAAATAATCGGGGGTAAAAAAGGTAAGGTAAAGGTAAAGGTGGTCCCATAGCCTTGTGACCGTAGGGGAGCGTGATGTTGGAGATCACACTTATCTTGGGCCAGCGTAATGAGGGTGATGCCCATCTCTCTCCCTCGCTGCTTTACCTTCCCCACCCTTAAGACAGTAGGTACTCAGTCCCAGTTGAGTCAACTGGGGGCGTTGTTATTTGTCGCTTCACGGTTAGCGGTCACCCATCCAAGTGCTAACCGCACTGGACGGTGCTTAACTTGCGACACAGTAGCGAGTGCTCCAACCACTGCGCTATCCGACACCCCTATCGGGTGGATGGAGAAAAAGAGAGAGAGAGAGAGACAGACAAACAGACAGACAGAGAAAGACAGACACACAGACCTAAAAGGAATTGGGGGGGAATGGGGCAAATAAAACTACAGGGAATCATTAATATTGAATGGGATGGGGTGTATGAGGGAGACAGACAGACAGACAGACAAACAGACAGACAGACAAACATATCTAAAAGGAAACGGTAAGAGAAAGGGGCAAAGAAACTTAGGCGAAGAATCAATATTAAATGGAATTTATGCCTCTAAGCGTCACATTTGGACTTGGAATTTTCCACGGCATTATAATGCTCCCCTCATCGAGTCAACAACTGCAGAAGCAAAAGAATCAATGATGAGTCCCTTATTACCCCTGAAGAAAAAAAAAGAAAGGAAGAAAAGACGAAGGCGGTCTTTCTATTGTTTCGTGACCTCTTGAAAGTTCGTCAGGACAATAATCGTTGATCAAGAAGTGGACCCAGTAATGTTGCATCGTACTCCCGTACCCACAACCTAAAGCCTGTTTATATAGTCATATTGATTGACCGAGTGATTTGGTTTTTACGGGCATTTCTGTGTATGTAAAATATTATTTATTTATTCAGTTAGTTATTAAAAAAAACTAACCTAAAAGATGATCTTGGATAAAAATAATGGATTGTTCGTGTTTGCTTTGCGTAATATGCTGCTAATGTTTCTGATCCAATGTTATCTTCCAGTCTCTTTCTATTTGATAAAAACAAAACAGTTTCGGAGGTTTGCATTCGAGATTGGTTGCTGATGGCCATTTTCTGAGCACACTTTCTCATGTGATACCGGGTATTAGTCTTTTAGTTGCATTTTGTGTGTTTACTTTATCCTGTAGCTACAATTCTTCTTTGCTCTTCTTTGATCTTGTTCTTCCTCGCAGTTGTCGGTCAGTGGTAGAGCGTTCGCCTGGCACACCGATGACCCAGGTTCGAATCCCTTGCTGGGCTAGATAAAAGTGGCCATTAATTTTTTTTTTACTTTTTCTACAATAATAAACAATTTAATTTGCTAAATTTTTACAAATCATAACTTTATGCAGAACGAACAGAACAACAACAACAACCAAGTGCTTGTTTGTGACCTCTGATACTTTTAAAGTACGTGCTTCCCGGTACTTCAGTCGACCGTGTCACATGACACCGTCGAGATAGCAAACGCAGATGCATCGGAAGTGAATAAGTGAAGTGTTTTCCCTCTCTACAGGAAGCGTACAACCGCGGTCTATTGCGGCTGTCTTTGTATGACGTCGAGCTGTTCGTTATACATGTGGCCAGGTCATTTCCAAACCACTTGGTTGTGAGAGTCACAATCACCGTCGACTGTGACTTGTGATCATAGTTTTTTTTTTTTTTTTTTTTTTTTTTCATTACTATTACTATTACCATCATCAAGCATTATCATCACACATTCACTAGCACAAAAACAATTGCAACTGCATTACTATTACCATCATCAAGCATTATCATCACACATTCACTAGCACAAAAACAATTGTAACTGCATTACTATTACTATTACCATCATCAAGCATTATCATCACACATTCACTAGCACAAAAAACAATTGCAACTGCATTACTATTACTATTACCATCATCAAGCATTATCATCACACATTCACTAGCACAAAAAAACAATTGTAACTGCATTACTATTACTATTACCATCATCAAGCATTATCATCACACATTCACTAGCACACAAAAAAGTGGCCATTTATTACTCTAACTTGTTATTGCTATGGTGGTTCAGTGTTCATTTATATTCCGTTATTCTCGTCATCTTTTACTCTTCTTCTTCTTCTTCTTCTTCTTCTGCACCCGATACACATTGGTCGAAGGCTACTAGAAGCATGCTGTAGTAGTCGCCTCAACAGGCCATAAAGCATGCTCTCATGCTTCAGAGCACTGCTTCCTATACTCTCCAAGCCTTAGGAGCATTGACCAATCAACTCATGAAAATAGAAAATGTAAGTTTCGTCTCCTCTAGGGGACGAATTAGGTCAAACTGTATTTGTTTGTAGGTCAACTGTCTTTTACGAACCGTTTAAGAATGTTTTTGAACCGTTTGTTGACGCCGTGAGTGTCCTCACTTGGTTTCATGCAATTTAAGAATCCAACAAGGCAAATGGGTTTTTGAGACCACAAGAGCGGAATGTTGTAGAGAAACATTCTGTATATATTTACCGTGAAAATGCGCTTTTTCCGTCACTATAGAGCTTGAAGGCTAAAGGAAGCAGTGCCCTCAAGCATGAGAGCATGCTTCATTGCTTATTGATGCGACTAGTAGTACTAAAGCATGCTTCTAATAGCTTTCGACCAATGTGTACCGGGTGTCTTCCTCTTCTTCTTCTTCTTCTTCTTCTTCTTCTTCTTCTTCTTCTTCTTCTTCTTCTTCTTCTTCTTTTTCCCCCTTCTCCTCCTCCTTCTTTTTCTTACCCCCCTCATCCATTCCCCAAACCTCTTCCTCCTTCTTTTTCACCCTCTTCCATTTTCATTTGCTTCTTCTTTTCGAGCGTTAACCTTAACCCAGCATTGCTCGTGTTAATAACAGTGATGCTGGGGCACTTTCACTATGCCCCATCTCTCATCCTCGGCAGTTCACGTAGTGTACACATTGTAAGCTCATCCATCTCGTAACTGCGTGGTGATTACAGGGTAGGGCTCGTCGAAGAATGAATAATGAAGACGGCCGTGTTTGCATTGATAGGTCGACACACTGCGATGCAAGGTTGATAAATGACGAGGGAAGGGGCCTGTTAGCTCAGTTGGTAGAGCGGCTTACTAGTAACCGAAAGGCCCCTGGTTCGAATCCCGAATTGCCGACGTATGACCTATATTATTTTCCCCTTTCCACCAACTGGTTCGCTGGTGTCAGAATAATGTGACCAGTAGTCGCCTATGCACTCCTGATACGATACGTATACTCACGATACGTGTGACTATAATCTAAAATTAACACAAGGAAGCGTGGGGCCGAGTACCTAAGTTGGTAGAGCGGCTTACTTGTAACCGGAACGTCCTTGGTTCGAATCCTGGACTGGCCAACGTGTGACCATCGTACTTCCCCCTTACCATCAATTGGTATCCTCTCCGATGTCGTTTGGCTATAATCTACAATTAACAAGGAAGCGCAAGCAGCCTAGCACCACAACATCTGGTATAGTATGTAACACTGGCGAAAAACTCGTGTATGTCACACACACACACTCACAAAAGATTGGAATGCACTTCATACTTTATGAAGTGCAATTAGCAATTCCTTATTCGCCCTTAAATTAATTTCTTTGCTTGTGTATGCTGCACGTTGGAATTCCATTTTTTTTTCTAGAACGATCTCAAATATGTAACTCTTATTTCTTAGATGATAATGATATTAATAATATTTAATTAATTAATTAATTAATTAATTTTTGTATTTATATTAAAAATCCTTTTTATTTTATTTTGAAAATTATTTTTATTTACGTATTTGTTTTTTAAAATCTTTTCTCATTTTTTGTGTGGGGGTGGGGGCGTCCATTTGACAGACTAGAATTAATAAATTGAATACTCCTAACATAGCATATAATTGTGCACATTTTTTCTATTTTTCTGTATTAGAGTTTTGTCCCTGGTTAAATTGTGTTCTTTCTTCATTTCTTATTGTCATAATTAATCAGATCTGATAAACCCATGTCCACTGCATGACATAAAGCATGTGCATTTGTCGTTATTAAAATGTGTATGGGTAAAAAACTAAATCTTCGTAATTTTGTGTCTTGATAACGAACTTTGTCTAATAGACTACACATTATAAATAAATAAAATGGTTTCTTTTATGTGTTTTTATTTCATTTTGACTTTTATTATTTTATTTCTTATTTATTAATAGTCATAAATGCAAAGATAATAATTATTTCAATTAGAAATTTGAATCAGCGTACGGAAATATACTTTTTGGTGAAAATGAAAAAACGTAGAAAGACAGTGATAGGAACAGGAAGGGTGGTTGATGGGATTGGTTTGAAAAAAAAAAGAGAAATACGTTCTAGGTAAAGCAGACAGGTGTAAGATAATATCACCAAAAAAAACAACAAAAACGCAGAAAAGCCAATAAGCAGAAGACGCACACACACGCACACACTAACGCTATCAAATATTTATGTCTTCTCTCTCCTCTCCCCCACCCTACCCCTTGGGGTCATGAGCAATCTTGCCACTGTAGATTGTTCTAACCTATACAGGGAAAAGTGAAAGCCTCAGTTGTGTTTGTTTGTGTTTGTTTGTGTTTGTTTGTATGTAGATTATAGTCACACGACACGCCCCAGTTGAAAACTTGTCTTTCCTTTATAGGCATGACCGATTCACTGCGGCAACAGTACCCCCGTTGGAGTGCCGGGGGTTTCAGTATAAATAGTATCCCCACTTTCTGGAAATTTAGTGCTTTAAATTCCCACTGTCGCTGTCTTCCTCATTTGCTCTTTCCCATTCCTGCTCTGTCCTATCACTCTGAGTGCTATACTATCTTCTTCTTCGCTAGATCAATGACCTACCTTTTTTCTTGAAAACATCCTGGACAAGACTCCTTGTTTGTGTATGAGGTCTGTTGGATCAGCTTGGGAGTGTTGGACGCTTTCTGCCGGGTGGTCACTAGGGCTTCCTATGATGTTATTATTTAGCAATATAGGCATTTTATATGTATGTGTTTTGTTGATAATTTATAATATGTTTGTATTCTATTTTGTTTTTTGTAACCGGGGGTTCGAGTAGTTGGGGTAAAGCCTCAGCCGTCCCCTGCGTGCATACTGGCCGGTGGAGGGCGTTCAATTTTCCCACTAGGGTTGTTTCAGCAGATCTTTTATGCGGATCGGGGGTTGTCCGGTCCTGATTTGGCTCGGAAGAGTCCGCTGGACCTAAAGCAACAATCAATCAATCAATTTAAAAAAAACACCCTCATCCACTGCTCGACACACACACACATGCACGCACACACACACGCGCGCGCAAGCACGCACGAACACACAAACACACACATAGAGGAGAAAAAACAGTGGAACAGCTGATCGTGACAAAACCGGAGAGAGAAAAATCATGTATGCAGCTGGCAGTAACAGATTGAGTAAGAAGCAGAAGGAATATTGGAGCAATGGGATCGGGAAATGGACTACATACAAGAGAGTAGGATTAGAGAAGATGGTGGGAAAGTGGGGTAGGTAGCGTGCAGGGTGCAGGGTTGGGGAGGAAGACAGGATGGGGTCGTGGAGAGGAGGAAGAGAGGGGGAGGGGGAGGGCGAGGTAGAAGGAAGAAGAGGTGGGCGCAGGAAGAGGAGAAAAGAGTCAGGCGGTGGTTAGGAGAGCGAGAGGAAGAAGGGCATAATTCTGGCTTCAGGAAGATGAGAGAGTAAGACCCTTTGCTGGCAGAAAGATCCCTTCAAGGCAAGTACAAGGGTCGAACTGTCACTAGAAAGCAAGAGAGAAATCACGTTGAAAACAGCAGGGGGAAGCACGGGCTCGCTTCCAGCGAGGACACAGGGCAACCAAATCGTGTTCCTGTCTTTAATGGTTTGAGATGGAGGAGAGATGGATGAGTCTTATATAGTCGAAGGTAATGAGGAAGCATGCAGATTTTCCGTTTTAAAGGCCGAAAAGGGAGAATCGCACGCGCACGTGAATTGTTTAGGGTACGTCGAATTTACATCGTTTTGATAAGCCCCACCAACCATAACAATAATTAAGGATTTTTCCTTCATTTCTGAATTTCAGCATTACACAAATTCGTGTTAATAAATTCTTCTACTTCTTCGTCTTCTTTGTCGATTTCTTATCCTTCTCCTTTTTCTTCTTCTCCTTCTTCTTCTGCCTCTTTTAAAGACACCAACAGCGCCATGCGTGCATTCACATGCCGCACAATATTGTGAAAACCCTTTTTCCCAGAAAAAAAAAATATCGGCCTTAATAGGTCTATCCATCTCGTCAAAATGAATCTAAATTATATGCGGTCAATCTCCAGCGAAATGGGAATGCATTTGTAAGAGCGCGGCTGGATCGAATATTTCCTACAAGGAAACAGATTGTATTCAAAACCTCGTTTATTTCCTGAGCATGAACCATCCACCACACACCCAACAAGATGTAGCGTGACAATATGGACAGGAAAGCGGAGGGGTCAAGTGAGGATGATACTAATTGAGTGGAAAGGTTACAAGTCATCGATAATGTCCCTTTTGACAGCGGGATCAAAGGGAGATTATAGGCATCGTGGGCAATGACAGAGTATTAGCTTCCCTTTCCTGCATCAATGACAGCAGGCTCGGGGCCTTCAAGGCTGCAGCAAGGCCTGTGAAAAGCCCCCCAAAACACCTCATAATCCTATACTATTTGTCGGATTTCGCTTTTTCCCCATTCTCCTCGCTCCATTCCCATTGAAATTTAACTCGCTAAGCTGATGATTATAAGTCGTATTCCCGAGAGAAAAAATGGCGCCCGTCAAGGCTAGCTCAGTTTACGACGGCATTTTGGAAGACAATGATTAAACAAATTGTTGGATTTCTCTTCCCACCCCCACTCCCTTAAAATTTAACATGCAGAGCTGACGATAAAAAGGGATGCATTTTTTAAAAGGAAAAACAGAGAGAGAGAGAGAGAGAGAGAGAGAGAGAGAGAGAGAGAGAGAGAGGGAGAGGTGGGGGTGGGGGTAGTGTTCTACCCTATCCTATCCCATAACTCGGAGGTCGTAAGGGCATCACAGATGATCGTTTAACCAGCGTACTCCATCTTTCCCTGTCCTCAGCAACCCTGATTGTTTCGCTCAGTGTCAAACCAGTCCATTCTCGAATGTTGTCCTCCCACCTCTTTTTCGGTCTCCCTCTTCTTCTACCTCCTTGCACTGTGCCTTGCAGGATTGTCTTTGCAAGGCCTGATGACCTGGTGATGTGACCATACCATCGGAATTTACGTTTTTTTCACCACTTTGAGCGGGTACTGTGAGACCCAGTGTACCCAGTTCAAAATCTCAAAGACTGGAAATTCGAACGCACGTCCGTCCGTCAGTGGGTCGTAAAGACATAATAATGTTGCATTGGAAACTTGTAGAAAGACGTCCAGTTTTGTGGAAGATGAGAGCCCCCAGCGCCCCCCTGTCACCTCCTGCTCCAGGCCCGACCGACTCCCTTCCCCCTGGCTCACCCATGAGATAGCAACGGCCAAGCGTGAGCGTCGGCAAGCTGAACGCCGTTGGCGCTTATCTGGCCTAACCGTTCACAGACAGATTTTCCAAACCATCAGATCCAAAGTCTGCAGACTGATCTCTGATGCCAAACGCAAACACCTCCAAAACAAAATCCTAGAATCCACTTCTTCCAAAACTCTCTACGCTACGATGAACAAACTCTTAGGCACACCTAAAGAATCTCCACTCCCCAACACACACAAAAAAGAAGAACTCCCATCCGCCTTTTCCACCTATTTCTCTGACAAAATTCAATCTCTGCGCAACACACTTGACATTCTACCATCTCCGCCTTGCCCTCCTGACTCCCCCTTCACAGGCACCCCCCTCTCATTTTTCCGCTCTCTCTCTCAGGCAGAAGTTCTCAAAATCATAAAGACTATGTCTCTCAAAACCTGTGAACTAGACCCCCTCCCAGCTTCCCTGTATTTGGACGGTCTCCCAAAACTTCTGCCTTTCATCACCGATATCATCAACACCTCTCTAGAAACTGGCTCCGTTCCTGATATCTTCAAGTCTGCCATCGTTCGCCCTCTCCTCAAAAAACACAACCTTGACCCAAATGACCTCAAAAACTATCGCCCAGTCTCCAATCTCTCTTTTCTGTCTAAGCTACTTGAAAAGGTTGTCCTCAACCAGCTCAACGCTCACCTCACCATCAACAATCTCCTCAGTCCCTTCCAGTCTGCCTATCGCAAGCACCACAGCACTGAAACAGCCCTTTTACATATTCTGAACGATCTTCTTCTCTCAACTGACTCAGGCAACATCTCCCTTCTTACCCTACTCGATCTCTCTGCCGCCTTCGACACTATTGACCATTCTATCCTCCTCCACCGCCTTCAACACTCCTTTGGCATCACTGACTCCGCTCACTCCTGGTTTCTTTCCTACCTCTCCGACAGACGGCAGTCCGTTATCATCGATGGCATATCCTCTGACCCAGTTAGGCTCTCCTGCGGAGTTCCTCAGGGATCTGTCCTGGGTCCGGTCCTTTTTACACTCTACACCTCCCCTCTGACCAACATCATCCAGTCTCATCACATAAACCACCACTTCTATGCTGACGACTCACAACTACAAGACAAAGACAAACCTGACAACATTCAGGCACTCCTGACTCGCACGGCCGACTGCTGTGAAGACGTGAAGGACTGGATGACAGCAAACAAACTTAAACTGAATGACGACAAAACGGAAGCCATGTTGGTAGGCACACGCCAGAAACTCCCTCAGCTCCCCTCCTCTCTCCATCTACAGCTTGACGGTACCTCTATCCCTCTCTCCGACTCTGCCAAGAACCTTGGCGTTATCCTTGACTCTTCTCTCTCAATGACTAGCTTTGTCTCTGCAACCGCCCGGGCCTGCTACTTCCACCTCCGTCGAATCAGTCAGATCAGAAAATACCTCACCACTGAAGCTGCCACCAAACTTGCTGTCTCCCTCATCCTGTCTCGCATTGACTATTGCAACTCCCTTCTTTCCGGCCTTCCCCGCTCCACCACTCTCCCTCTCCAACGCGTTCAAAACAATACTGCCCGCCTCGTCCTCAGAAAGAAGAAATCTGACCACGTCACTCCCTTGCTCAAAGCCCTACACTGGCTTCCCATCTCCCAACGCATTCAATACAAGACCTTGTCTCTCTGCTACAAGTCCCTCAACAACTCCGCTCCTCTCTATCTCTCTGACTTACTTCACCCATACATTCCCTCTCGCTCTCTTCGCTCTGCCTCCGACCCTCTCCGCCTCCGCATTCCTCGCTCCAAACTCAGCACGTTCGGGTCCCGCTCCTTCTCTGTCTACGGCCCATCCATCTGGAATACTCTCCCACTCTCTCTCCGTCAGAAACCCTCTCCCACCTCCTTCCAGTCTGCCCTCAAAACTTACCTTTTCAAGCAGTTCTAACACTATGACCTCACTACACACCCCATCGCCAGCTGTCTCTTGCATATAGTGTCTGGTCTGTTTGTGGTATGAGTATATTTGAGTGAATGTATTTTTTGCGTAATTGTTACATGTGTCATTGTCTAAAGCGTGCACATGCGTGCGTGAGTTGTGAGTGCGCGCTTAGAGTTATAATTATTATAAGATAAGCGCATTATAAATACAGTAATTATTATTATTATTATTTAGTAACTTTATAAATAAGATAATACTAGAAAAAATAGCCAGCATTATTCTTAGTACTGATTTAAGAAACTTTTTATTAATGTGAAGTGGTATACAGTGTTTGTGCTTATGTGCGCGCGCGTGTGTGTGTGTTTGTGTGTGTGTGTGTATGTGTGTGTGTGTGTGTGTGTGTGTGTGTGTGTGTGTGTGTGTGGCTAGGTAGAAACGTCGCTATTCTGACATACACTTGAACCTCTACATACTTTCTTTTGACGGACCCCGTTATTTTGACGTCAAGCCAGCGTTCCGTTAGGGTTATGGCTGTGTTAGGCTTCGGGTTAGGTTTAGGGTTAGGGTTTGGGTTAGGGTTAGAGTTAAGGTTAGGGTTAGCTTCCAAAAATGGACAAATTCGTAAAAATGTCAAAGTAACGTATGTAGAGTTTCATGAAAGTCATCACAACGAAGTTTCTACACGGTTGTGTGTGTGTGTGTGTGTGTGTGTGTGTGTGTGTGTGGGTGGGTGTGTGTGTGTGTGTGTGTGTGTGTGGGTGTGCGTGCGTGTGTGATTTAGTTAATGTCTAAAATCATTGAAGAAATGAATAGACTGTAAATAAAAGAACTGAATTGAGCAGTGACATTTCAATAAGCCATAATAGAATGCACAACGTTAGCGTTATGTTTTAGTGCAAACACACAAAATTAAGTTCTAATAATGGCAACAGTCTTGTACTTCCTTGTAATCTCAGCCTTAAATTCGTGTCCTCGTTCTCTTCAGCTGTACGTGAAAGAAAGAAGCTAACCCCCCCCTCCCCCCCACACATGTCTATTATAAAAATGAGTTTAAAACTTCTATTCCGTCTTAAAATGTAACAATCTAGGCCTCACCAGACGATATTTAATATCGCTCACTCACACACAGCACAAAAAGTATAAGAAATACTGGACGACATCATATTGTATACAAATACAAAGACGACGACATGCTTTTTTTTTCAATACACAAAGACAACGATAATCTATTATGCGCACAACAAAAGACCAACATCATGCCAATACAAAGAGGATATTGTGCACACACACAGAGGGCAAACATTATATCCACCTAAAGAGGCATCACTGTGTGTTTGAATTCTAAGCATGTTTTCACTCAGGGATCAGAAAACATGTTGAATTGGGCGATCGAGAGCGTCATTTGCAAACACAGCCCTTAGGCACACTTGTTAGCGATCGGATCTTCTATATGATGCACGTCCGGCCCGGCGTTGAGGATGCATACACTGGTTTAAGGAAAGAGGATCAGAGAGAGAAGATGAAGTCCTGTTCACTCGCAGAATTCAACACCGAGAGTGGGCGGTCTGGGCTGGCCTCAAGGTCTGCGCAAATTAATGAAGTCAGATGAGGATTTCTTCCTAAATTGACTTTTTTTTTTTTTTTGCTTTTCCCTTTCTATGCAAGTTCAGCATTTTACTTAATTAAGCCAGTTCAGGCTGTGTTGTACAAATTGGAGTATACGTTCAAGTGTAACAGAAATACAAAACTATACGTGTCTTTCCTTTCATATAATTCTTTAAAACAAATTAGAGCGCATAGTTGATCGGTTACCTTACGAACTTTTTTCCGTATATATTTTTTAGATTCTACCCTACTGTTATTTCTGTCTCCATAAGAACACGAAAGATATCGGCTAAATTAAGAAGTTTTCAGAGGCACCTTTTCCGGATTTTGCAATGCATCAGCTGCCAATAAAAATATCACATAGAGCCCTAAAGTTTGTAATTAGGCTTTCAAGTGTCTTGTGTTTTCCGAGACAAATTTCTAGATACTGTAATGCAGCATGCAAGGTGCACTAAAAATTCTCTATTCATCAGTTTGCAATACGGCGTAGAAACATCCTGCGGCGACAAACGAATTAACGTAAACGGAAGAGCGGGCTATAGCATTTCTGGTGTCTTGCCAGCATTCCCACTAAGATTAAGTGAAAGAAGACAAGGTTGCTCCGCTGGTAGTTCTCTTTGTGAGGAAGGTAAAACACCGTTTTCCTTTAAAAGGAACAGACTACTCGGTGTCACAATGTTGTATTAGCAAACGAAGTACAGAGCGAGGTGCAATTAACATTGTTGTTTACCACTCGACTGTGGTGTTTTGAAGACAGCAACACAATGTGATCAGCATCAGCTTTCATTTGCTGGGGATTGTAGTCCTCTATAAGCTCATCCTCTTTCTGCCAGCAAATGATGGGGTTGGTAAGTCCTTATAAATCCTCTTTTCTCCTCACCTCTTCTTCTCTATAACCTCCTTTTCGAAGTGCAATGCAACCAGTCAGCTTTCTCCTGAGATAGATACCGCGGGGAACGTTTAGAGCTCGCGGGACGTACTTAGAACTGGAGGAACAGAGAACTGGGGAACACAGGGATGACCTCGCTACCAATATTTTTTTTATCTCTTTCTCTCTCTTTTTTTCTCTCTCTCTCCACACACACACACACACACACACACACACACGCACACACCCACACACACGCATATTTTGTATCCTCCCCCCCCCCTTCATCTCTCATGCCCCAACTACACAACCTCTCTCCCACCAATCATACCAGTCCCACTCCATCTCTACGTCCACAATCTCTCCCCAACCCTTTCCAATTACTGTATGTGTACTCCATGTATTGATTGTTTGCTGTTCCGTGTTTGGTTTGGGAATTATCGAAGCACTAGGCTAGCCAAATGTCCTGCACAGCACACAGCATGAGAAATATAAGAAGTTTATTGCTGTTTTCCAAACAGACAACGTTTGTCGATGTAGTCGGTAGAATGGAAGCGTGTATAACGTTGCCGCCTTCTACAAACCCAGTGTCGGGCCAAATTCTCAATGGGATTTTCTGCCTTATCTTGTCTAAAGCCTTAACAGCAAAATCTTTTCAAATCTCAATGCAATTTGATGATTGTGCATTGTTGATGGACTTTTCTTGTCAAGAGTTCTCTAGAATGTTTCAATGTCCAGCGCAATCCTATCAAATTAGACGGAAATTTCCAGCTTAACGTGACGGAAATGCACGTTCGTTAACAATTTGATAAGAATATTCCGAAGGATAATTATAGCACAAATCACCTGAAACGAGACAGACGGCTAGCCAATAGCACTAAAATGTGACATTGTGCATGCATGCACGTCAAGGGTCAAATCTTCATGTACGAAAGAAGCGCTCTTGATCGCTCATTCATGTCAATCGTTATTGCATATGTGTGATAGTCGTTTGCTTCTGGACCGGAAGAAGAAGAAGAAGAAGAAGAAGAAGAAATGAAGAAGAAGAAGAAGAAGTAGAAGAAGAAGAAGAAGAAGAAGAAGAAGAAGAAGAAGAAGAAGAAGAAGAAGAAGAAGAAGAAGAAGAAGAAATGTTTGGAGCCAAGCAATCGGTTTTGAAGGCATAGAAGAAGATTAAGAAGTAGAAAAAGAAGAAAGAAAGAAGAAGAAGAAGAAGAAGAAGAAGAAGAAGAAGAAGAAGAAGAAGAAGAAGAAGAAGAAGAAGAAGAAGAAGAAGAAGAAAAAGAAGAAGAAGAAGAAGAAGAAGCGCAGCAATCGGTTTTTTAAAGAAATAGAAGAAGATTAAGAAGTAGAAAAAGAAGAAAGAAGAAGAAGAAGAAGAAGAAGAAGAAGAAGAAGAAGAAGAAGAAGAAGAAGAAGAAGAAGAAGAAGAACAACAACAACAACAACAACAACAACAACAACACCACCAACACCAACACCAACAACAACAAAAACAACAACAACAATAAGGTTGTTGGAGGTGGAGGGAGTGTACGATGGAAAGCCAGATGCGGAAAGCAAAATGGTGGCAAGATCGATAGTGTGGAGGCAGATTGGCGAGAGACTGATTGCTGTCAATTTCATCTGTTGCTCTAATCTTCTCTCCCTTCGACTGCATTCCCACAAATGCGCATCGCGGATTTTTCAACTTCCTCCCCCCCCCCCCCCCCCAAAAAAAAAAAAATGAGGCCATGCCCCTACTCACTCTTGTTTGACCCTTGTAGCTGTACGTTAAATGTAATGCGTCAATCTCCAGAAATGTGTATCACAGATTAAAGGTCCGCACTATTGCAACTGCAAGTTACTCGAGTTTGTGTTGTGAATTGAAGATCATGTTTCCTATTTGTCGCTAAATCTTCTCTCATTGTTTTCCTTTTGTATTTCCACACACGTACATCACTGACAAAATAATATCAGCATCAGCTTTCAATTCTTTCAATTTCAATGCAGAGTTAGTGTACAGACGTCAGGGTTTATCTTGAAATCTCGAAAGGTGTTAAAACTACCGTCTTCTGTTTCTCGCATAATCTTTTCCCATGAACCATGTCGACAAAGGTCGATGACTGAATAAAGCACCTTCCTGGACAGCTATGCTTTCATATGTAGATTGTTGTGCTTCATGTCTTCAGTGGTTTAGATTGACATACTCTATCAATAAAAACAAAATGGAACGATGCAAAACAAAACGAAATTTGGTGTGTACTGGTATGATCTTTAATTAAATATAGAATTAAAGCACACACACACACACCCACACACACCCACACCCATTCTAATATAAAATTCTCTAGAATGTTAAATCCAAACCAATTTAAAGTTCTCAGGATTTCAAACGTGCAATGCTTTTTGCCACCCCTCTTCCTAACCCGGTAACCTAAATGGATTTAAAATCAAAGACTGCTTTCCCTGGAAGTATTATAATAACAGTATGGATTAAATCGTTGAGTCTTCACGCGACCACCCTGGCTTCTCAACACAACGAACTCTACCATCCACGTCCACCTCCACCCCACTCACCATCCGCCCGCCTCAAACCAAACACACGCACACACACACATACACACACAAACATACACACACATACAATTTTTCAATGTAATTATCTCGGTCGGTCCTATCAACTGGGGTGTTTTTTCAATTTGCGACTAGCTTCTTTCTGATGTGAACTCCTCAACGGTGTCTTTGTGACAAACCATGCAGTACATAAAGACTGCACTCAGTGTAGTCTAAGAATTCAAGGCCAAACCTCCTCTGATGAGGCCATTGAAAGAGGTCGATACGCGTCAGGAGAACCAGGCTTTGTGAAATGCAATTGTACTACATTTGAGCTCTTTTAGAAGCACATGGAAAGCCAGAATGTCGCACTTTTTGTCCATCTTTGAGAGCAGGATAATTACCTTTCTTGATGTTTAAAGCAACTTGCCTCCATTGGCTTGTTTTATTCCTTGCTCCGTAATGGCTGCTGTGCGGTGCTAGCCAATTTGAGATAATTTATTATAAATGTTAAAAGTATATATATATATATATATATATATATATATATATATATATATATATATATATATATATATATATATATATATATATATATATATATATATATATATATATATATATATATATATATATATATATATATATATATATATATATATATATATATATATATAATATTAATCGTTCTTTTATAGCGCTTTAACAGCTCAAGAGCTGCTCAAGGCGCTGGCCGATACAGGATCTAACTCAAGCCGCCCGAGACGCCCACCCGCATGGTCTGACGTCCGTACAACTGAGCACAATCCTGGGCAGCCTTTGATGGGGGAGAAGGACCTAAGTGCATGCTGGGTGTGTTCTTGTCACCGGCACTCACCCGTCTAGGACATGAGCGTCAGGATCTTTAAAGTCCGTTATGATGGAATGTATGCGACACAGACTAGACCTCGGTTTATACGCTCATCCGAAGGAGTAGGAAACGGGAGTAAAGTGTCTTTCCCAAGGACACAACACAATGCCCCGGCCTGGGCTCGAACCCGGGACCTTCAGATCCACAAGCCAAAGCTCTACCATTAGGCCACCGAGAGAGAGAGAGAGAGAGAGAGAGAGAGAGAGAGAGAGAGAGAGAGAGAGAGAGATTTACGCAATGACGAACACACACACACACACACACACACACACAACCGTGTAGAAACGCCGTTGTGATGACTGTCATAAAAACTCTACATACATTATTTTGACACTTTTAACATTATTTTGACACTTTTCCATTTTTTTGAAGCTATCCCTAACCCTAACCTTAATTCTAACCCTAACCCAAACCCTAACTATAACCGCAACCCTTAACCTAATCCTAAGCCTAACACATACCTAACCCTAACGGAACATTGTTTCGATGTCAAAATAACGGTGCCGTCAAAAGAAAGTACCTGGAGTTTCTAGTGTATGTCAAGAGTAACGGCGTTTCTACCTAGTCACACACACACACACACACACTTACACCCCCCCTCCCTCCCAAAACGTCCTGGCCACAAGGCAGAGAATACAGTAGTTGCATTTCCTTCAGAGTCACCTCATTTCCGAGCCTTGATTCGATTTCTGCTGTCGCGATGGCAATACTGCACCGAATGCCAAGCGTAATTGCGATTTTACGACACGCACGCATCTGTATTGCTGTAGTGTGCCCAATCCAAGTAAAAGCCTACATGTCGCACAGGCAATGCTGGAATGTCGTGTGTGGATTGCGGGAGGAGCGGAAGAGGGAGAGATTGTGTATCCGTGTGCATCCACTACCAGCATCATTGCGATTATACTACAAACGCATGCATCTGCATTGGTTATTTGGCGGCGACTGCCCATAAGCCAAGTAAGCTTCTATGGCGAACATACATTTGAAAGAGCGAGTGAGTGTGTATACGAGTGTGCGTGTGTGGTGTATGTGTGCGTGTGTGTATGTGTGGGTGGGTGGGTGTGTGTGTGTGTGGGTGTGTGTGTGTAAAGGTGGAAAAGTGGGGAACGTGGAGAAAATATTTTCAGAAATATTTTAAAATTAATGAGGGACTCTTCTTATGCAGTTGTTCTTGTAGTGTGGTTTTCATTTTACAGAACACGCTACAACAGTTAACTGACCATTTTTAGTTTAAACGCGATTATCTTATTATCTATTTCTGCGCTGAAAGTAGCATCGAGGCAACCCCAAATCGAATTTTGTATGACTTTGTTTCCTATTTGTGATAGTGTCGAAAACACACGTTTTGTTTGTTTGTTTGTTTGTTTAATTTTACGTCTATTCACGTCAGTGACATTTGACAAGTAAGATTAAAAATTATAACCAAATGTGGATTGAAGTAAGAGTAAGAGTATTGATATTAAGGATAAGGAAAGAAGAATCTCTTCATCCTAATGGCATTCATGGTCCCCTTCTTCAATCTATTATATTAGAATATTGGACAGGACACCGAGGGTTTTCTCCGGGTACTCTGGTTTCCTCCACCTTCAATAATGGCATTGGATGCAGTCTAACATTTAAAAACTACAAAGTCGATTTCGATTTCCGTCTTCTAACAGTGACTTGCCCTTTACACCACCTATGTGAGTGATGAATATGAGTTTATTGTGTTTTGGAGGAGTTTATTATTATTATTATTATTATTATTATTATTATTATTATTATTATTATTATTATTATTATTATTATTATTATTATTATTATTATCATTATTATTATTATTATTATTATTATTATTATTATTATTATTATTATTATTATTATTATTATTATTATTATTATTATTATTATTTATATAACCTCTGTGAAGATACAAAAAAGAGAAAATAGAGAAACAAAACTTACCCCCGAAAACCCTCAACTGAAGATCGAAACCTGGACATCTGACAGAGACCGTTAACCTACACAAAACACATTCATACCGAATAGCCATGAACTGAACCAGAATGACCCACGAATCGGTGTGTAGCATCTACACAAGCTAAGCCATCAGATTTCCTTCTTTGCACGCGAAAGATCCAAGTAAGAGGTACACTATGAAAGCTAATACTGTAGATACGCGTGCATAAAACACTTTAGAAGTCATCTAAGTTCATCTTTGCAAGCATGGAGGGCTCATGCACGTGTTAAACTCTCAAACTGTATTATTTGTCGTATAATTGTGAACCTTGTACCTACTCCTGTGATCGGACAACAGAAGGCCTTGTTATAGTCAAAGCAGACCCAAAAAAAATCCAGTATCAAATACATCTGACTTAAACCAGAACGCCTACGAGCCTGCAAGTTGTACCTAAACATGCAAAGCCTTCAAAGTTTATCTTTACACGAGAAAAAATCCACATTGGAACCTAGGAAGTTTTATGTTTTTAATGCAGAACTATGGATCTTGTTTACTTGTGTTCGAATAACAGAAGAACGTTTTCCAAGAAGAAAACTAGACGACCTACGATCTATATATAGCCTACACGTACCGCACATGAAGAACCTCATTAGCTCATCACTACTACGCGAATTAGATCTTTAGTTGCAGGCAAAAAAATTCAATGTATCTGGCAGGTGCTTTTTTCAATTGTATTCTTTGTACAGTGCAAAATACAGCTCTGTATATTGTACACCTGTATTGAGACAGTAGATCCAAAGTTAAAAGCAGCACAAAGATACTCCTGACATTAAACTGAACGGTCTGAACGAATCAGCCTAGAGCAGTTTGGTATGAGAAGACATCTAACTTCCTCTTCGCACGCGAATGACCCATGTAGGATAATAAGCACGAGATACACCGAAACTCTATTAATAGTTTGTAGCCTACATGTACAATAAAGCTGAAAAGTGTATCTGCCAGATACATTGATCCTTGCTTCGCGTACAACTAAATATCCACTTTGAGTCTTATATGGGTTGAGATATTTTTATTTCTACTATATGCAATATAGCATTCTATGCCATGTAGGCCTGCTGATATTAATTTCCATATGGAAGTATTCAGAATGCACCGCCTTAAGGTTCTGTTTTATTTACACAAAACATGATCTGAACAGGAAAAGGAAGAGGTTTTGCCGGGTGCTTTGCACTCGGTGAACCGGATCATCAGAAATATTTATCAATAACCCCATTGTTTCCCCCCTACGCCACCGTCACGTGGCAGTGCCAGCATAGCCGATTACTGCAAATGCTGATAAACACCGATAAAGAGCAAAAGTTGCCATTTTCATGACTGCAATATAGTAGCAACGGATCAGTGCAGAGTATCTAACAACCCTAACTTGACCTAACCCTTAATACAGCTAATGAAGAGAATGCAAATTTGCTACTTTTTTCATACAATGACCCACCGCCGTAGCTCAGCAGTGGAGCGTTCGCTTGGACCCCGATGACCTAGGTTGGATTCCCGCGGTGGCCAAGATAAAAGGGGCAGGTTTTTGCTGTCCCAGGGGCCGGGTAGCTCAGTTGGTAAGAGCGTCTTG
The DNA here is from genome assembly GCA_036898135.1 of Oncomelania hupensis. NCBI lineage: Eukaryota > Metazoa > Mollusca > Gastropoda > Littorinimorpha > Pomatiopsidae > Oncomelania > Oncomelania hupensis. The sequence goes on from CM072512.1 coordinate 15,115,109, forward strand.
CTAGTAACCGAAAGGTCGCTGGTTCGAATCCCGGATTGGTCAACGTGTGATCATATTATTTTCCCCTTTACCAACAACTGGCCCGCTGGTGTCAGTATAAATCGGTCCAGTAGTCACCTATATGCGAAAGTGTCGTGTGACTATAATCTACAAACAACAACAACTGTCCCACCGCCCGTAGCTCGTGGTAGATTGTTCGCCTGGTACACCGATGACCCAGGTTCGAAACCCGTGGTGAGCGATATAAAATGTGGCCATTTTCACTGTCCACTTTGGCAGTATGATTGCTTGCTCTAGTGGTTCAGCGTTGATTCAGGTCCTTACCGCTCTTTACATTGGATGGTTATCCCCGTCAGCCATATCGCCAATGGTGGGTGTGGACGTTAAACCTCAATGTTCATACTGCCTAACTTAACATCCCCTATATGCTGACGTGTCCGGGGACTTTAATCTATCCAACGAACGAACTGTCCATCTTAGCACACAGTATGATTGCTCTGGTGGTACAATGTTGATTCAAGTCCCTACCCCATTTTCCCTGGAATGGTTATCCCCCCTTTACCATATCGCCAATGGTAGGTGTGGAGTTTAAACTTCAATGTTTATTCATTCACAAACGAGCAAGGAACTATATAGTACAGTATACTAGCGTACGATGTAGTAGTTCTTGACTTAACCAATACTTACAGCGTTTTAAAATAAGATATAAAAAATTAACGTTGTAAGGATCTAGAAACAAAAAGTCACAAAGTATTACAAAAGATTACATGAATTTCTGTCCTACTTTTAACACAAATATGAACGGTTGAAATCGTAAGAGTCACCAATCCTATCCTATCCAATCCTGTCCCGTAATCCGGAGGTCGTAGGGGCACCACAGATGATCGTTTAACCAGCATACTCCATCTTTCTCTGTCCTCAGCAGCCCTGATGGCTTCGCTCAGTGTCAAACCAGTCCATTCTCGAATGTTATCCTCCCACCTCTTTTTCGGTCTCCCTCTTCTTCTACCTCCTTGCACTGTGCCTTGCAGAATAGTCTTTGCAAGGCCTGATGATCTGGTGACGTGGCCATACTATCGGAGTTTCCGTTTCTTCACCACTGTGAGCAGGTCATCGTGTTGTCCAATGGCTTGTGTGATGGTCTGTCGGACTGCGTCGTTGGAGATGTGTTGGGTATAGGAAATGACCAGAAGTCTTCTGTAGCACCTCATCTCCATGCTTTGTATTCTTCGTTGGAGATCTGCTGTGAAGGTCCATGCTTCGCAAGCATATAGGAAGATGGAGATGACAAGGGAGCGCAGCAGTTTTACTTTGGAATGTAGACTGATGGTCCTGTCTTTCCAAATCGGCTTCAATCTCGTCAGGGCAGCTGTCGTTTGTGCGATCCTGGAGAGGACTTCCTGTCGCGACCCATAGTCTGATACAATGGCTCCTAAATATTTGAAGCAATGCACTGTGTTGAGGGATTGGCCTTGGACTTTGATGTCCGTGTTGATGCCATGGGTGTTGTTGGTCATCATTTTGGTCTTCTCTGCACTTATTTCCATTCCATAAGCTCTGGAGGTGGTGTCAAGCCTCTGTACCAGCTGTTGAAGTTCTTGTTCGTCTCCAGCCCATCCATCAATGTCATCCGCAAAACGAAAATTGGAGATTGCTCTACCCCCTATGCTTACTGTGCCTTCATGATCTGCAAGAGCATCTGACATGATGCGCTCTAGGAAGATGTTGAAGAGTCACATTTAATGCATAAATAAAAATGTACGTTTTACAGCAAAAGCTGAGAAACTAATGTCGTTATATGCCCAAAACGGCTTCAAGGAAAATTAACTGACGATGCGTGAAAACAGAGTGAATATTTTCCATTAATAAAATGACCATAATTATGCAGTAAAAATAGAAAGAAGCAGCAGTTGACGGCAAACTATTCGAACCTACCACCGTATTCAAATTGTGTATGAACGCCAAATAATACGGGTGTTATGGGAGCTTAGCCAAGAAGAATAGTCAGCGATGGTGGTTTTAAGATACGATAGAATCGGGGCATATATTTTATCACTTTTATATAGCGCTTTTCCAGCTCAAGAGCTGCTCAAGGCGCTGGTCAATATAGGATCTAACTCAAGCCGCCCGAGGCGCACACCTAAAACCTCTGAGCGCACAGTCGGACGCCCAGATGACTGAGCACAATCCTTGGCAACCGGGTATTGAGGAAGAGGGACCTCGTGCGTGCTGGGTGTATTTGTGTTGCCGGCACTCACCCGTCTAAGACATGAGCGTCAGGATCTTAGTTCATGCATTGGAATGCGTGCATGCACACACTGGACCTCGGTTTGGTGCTCTCATTCAAAATATGGGACAGATAGGGTGGAATTTCGCACCTTTATGCGTGTTATTATAACGATTTCGTTCCTCAGCAGATGTCACGACCCCACGAAGTAAGTTCAAACAACCTAAAGGAAACAAGAATGAAAGCATGACATGCTGCCATATTGCTGTGGTCTTAAAGGAGAGAACAAAAAGGATAAATACAATGACTACTGGAAAGAGAGCAGTATTATTTATGTCTACATCACTTTGGGGGATATTAGGCATTAAATGAGTAACACAGAGTGAACAGATGTACTAGGATTATCGAGAGAGAGAGAGAGAGGGAACGAGAGAGAGAGAGAGAGAGAGAGAGAGGGAGGAGGGGTGAGGGGACAATACCTACTTGCCCCTGTGAACTAGGCTGTGTGCAAACTGAGTATCAGGAGCAAATTCCCTGATGCTAAGAAGATGAAGAGTGAGATGATCAACAGTGTGTATAGACCTATACTTACTACAACTGTTTTCATGTCTTAAGTTTTACTACATCCCGCAACTCCCAGTTTAAGCTTTGACAGTGCCATTTGTTACGAGGTTGAAGAAGAAGAAGAAGAAGAAGAAGAAGAAGAAGAAGAAGAAGAAGAAGAAGAAGAAGAAGAAGAAGAAGAAGAAGAAGAAGAAGAAGAAGAAGAAGAAGAAGTCATAAAGAAGAAGAAGAAGAAGAAGAAGAAGAAGAAGAAGAAGAAGAAGACCAACAACAACAACAACAACAACAACAACAACAACAACAACAACAACAACAACAACAACAACAACAAGATGATGATGATGATGATGATGTAATTGTTAATTTCTAAAATACTACAAGGAACACGGTTGTTAGTATGAAGAGCCTGGCCTAATGGTAGGGCTTTGGCTTGCGGATTTGAAGGTCCCGGGTTCGAGCCCAGGCCGGGGCATTGTGCTGTGTGCTTGGGAAAAACACTTTACTCCCGTTTCCTACTCCTTCGGATGAGAGTATAAACCGAGGTCTAGTCTGTGTCGCATGCATTCCATCATAACGGACTTTAAATATCCTGACGCTCATGTCCTAGACGGGTGACAAGAACACACCAAGCATGTACCTTGGGTAAAGCGCTTCACTTGGGGCTGCTGTACTTTCGAAAATGAAAGTGCCCGAATTTCACCTCGGTGATAATAAAGTTGTTAAAATAAAAAATAAAATAAAAAATAATAATAATATCACAGCAGTAACGCCAAACCTTGCACATTTGACACTATCGCGCGGGGGCTGCCGCCCTGGTCGTTCAAGTAAAGGCTGACAGACAACATCAAGGAGTGGACTTCCTTTGGGAATGGAGATGTCTTGATAACTGCCACCGAGAGTGCAAGCAGGGTAGGAGTATTGCGGAGGAGCTCGGGAAGAGGGTGGGGCGGGGACATGGATGTGTGGGCGTGCAGACGGATCTTTGTGGCATTATCCAGCATCTTTTCTTCCTACGCACATATTTCGCCGTACTTGACAAGACTCAAGGCGCTGGCCGATACAGGATCTAACTCAAGCCGCCCGAGGCGCCAACTTGCAGCCTTTGGGCGCATCGTAATAACGCTCCAGACAACTGAGCACAATCCTGGGGCAGCCAGGGATGGGGGAGAACGACCTAGGTGCATGCCGGGTGTGTTCTTGTCAGCGGCACTCTCCCGTCTAGGACATGAGCGTCAGGATCTTTAAAGTGATGGAATGTATGCGACACAGACTAGACCTCGGTTTATACTCTCATGGAAGGAGTAGTAAACGGGAGTAAAATGTCTTTCCCAAGGAAACAACACAATGCCCCACCCTGGGCTCGAACCCGGGACATTCAAATCCGCAAGCCAAAGCTCTACCATTAGGCCACCGTGCCTCCCACATTAAGTACGTTTATATATGCTTCAGATAGGGAACCAGTTTTCCGTTTCAGCGTCTAACACTTCGTGACTTAGTAGCGAAACACAAGCACGGCTTACCGAACAGATGGTTGTTTCCGCTGAGTTCTGCACCGTACGCCCTGACGATTATGTTCATTACATGCTCTAGCATGTTGGAAGGCTCTTTAAGTCCGTACTGTTCCCGTTTCAAAGGGTTGGACACGGGTGCGACAGCAGTGAACGATCTCTGTTCTTGAAAACTGTATATATTTGCAATACGCGTGATGGTTGATAGCTAGCATTCAGGGTTAAAAGTGGGTTGGATTTAGGAATCAGTTACATAATAATATGTACTGTGCATTATTTTTGTTCGCAGTAGTTTTCTTTGAGATTAAGCATCTTATTGATGGTGTTTATGTAAGAATGTCTGTTCCAGAGTTCCCCATAACGCACTGCAGCGCGTACTTTACGCATAAAAATACAGATATGACGCAGAGATTTCAGATCTGTGCGTCTTTCGCACACGTTTTTCTCTGCCAAGACAGTCATTTTTCGTGACCTTACAGCAATGATCGGTATCACTATTGAATTGGTGTTTGTTTGTTTATTTGTTTGTTTGTTTATTTGTTATCAACGTCCACAGACACCAGTGCACAGCAGACGACGATTTTATACTTCCGCTGACATAGTTTAAACATGGCGCTATACATGTGGCTGACTAGGACTCGGTCCGAGACTCAGTCTCAGTCTCAAACCGATGATGAATCGAGTGTAAGCCTTGCCCAAGCAAGTACTAGTAGTCTGGTAACAAAATCAACTGAATTGCCGCAAGACACAAAAAAGGAGTCAAGCGCAAATTTAATGAGCGATGGCTGACAGTATTTAATTTGTGTGATTACGTAGATGGACAACTTAGTTGTAAACTTTGTGTGCGCGCCTCATGAGCAAATAATTCATTTGGTGGGCGACTGAAGTGCAATAAATTCGTCATTGGCTCTACAAATTTTCAAAGGTGAGTTACTGAGAAGAACATGCATCATTTACCAACTCTCATCTACTTCAGTCCCTTTTTCCAATACTAATACTCACTGTGTTTAATAATAATAATAATAATAATAATTTATTTTATAAAGCGCAATTCCAAACTAAAAGTCTGCTCAAAGCGCTCACACGCATACTCTCACACAAGCTCTCGCACAATAAGAGACTGTACAACACACTAAAACATGGTGTATATCAAAAAAAAAAAAAAAAAAAAAAAAAAAAAAAACATACATCTGAAACCACATACAAACACACACAGAATTATTATAAGCAGCTAAAAACAATAAGATAAAATTCGTAAAAATACGCATGTCCAATAAAATTAAACAAAAGTATTAAAAAAAAAACAAACAAACAAACAAACATATATACATATATTTTACATGTAAAAGATGTAAGAAACATTAACACACAACCAAGCATGGCTTTACGCAATCAAATACAATATAGAATAAATACAATACAATACATTGACAGAACTTAATCCTGGTCCTCTGACTGAATGAGCCAGTTAAAAAAAAAAAAAAGAAGGTATAATTTTATGGAATAAAAAAGTTGACTGCCAAATTTCAAAAACCCATTACGTGAAGATCGCAACAATGTAAAAATATAGGACCCTGGGTCCAGTGACTGATAGACCAGGGCTAAACTAAAAAGCAGCACGCACCCCCTCTCTAGTCAAATTCGGGGGTAGGGGAGGAGGTGGGGGTGGGGAGGTGCGGGACCATCCAAAACTGGGAAATGTGAGCATGCACACAAGGGAAATTCCTCCACGTGGGAGGTTAAAACGAATAAATAGAACTAAAAGGTGTTCCTCACCCTAGGTAAAAAGCGCTTTTAAATAAAATGCTGAAACTGGGATGGGAGCAGGCAACCAAGGGGAAGGGGGTGCGCATACTACCTTTTAACACTAAATTCTACTTCTTTTTTTTTTATAATTACTAATCCTTCTTCTGACATCAACACCACCGCCACCGCCGCCACCACCATTACGACAGCGAACGACAACCATCACAAGTATCCACCACCACCACGGCAACTACTACCACCTCCGCCACCACCATCACCACCACCACCACATCAACCATCACCATATCCATCACTGTCGTTAATTAGTTACTTCTGGTGGCAGGGACTTTGGCGAAATTTCAATGGCTGAAATATTTGGAGAATAGGTGGGTTTTTAGATTCTTCTTGAAAGCATCATGCGACTGGATGAGGCGGAGGTCGGAAGGCAAAGAGTTCCACAGAGTGGGAGCAAAAACAGAGAATGACCTTTTCCCAAAGGAATTGAGGGAATACTTGGGAACAGTGAGAAGAGATGAATTTTGAGAACGAAGTACTCGGGAAGGTTGATATAAACACAACAATCCTGAGAGGTAGGAGGGAAAGGAGTCAGTGTGGAGGCAGTGGAAACAGATGGAGGCAATTTTGTACTCAATACGAGCTTTGACAGGGAGCCAGTGAAGGGTTTTTAGAGCAGTGCTTGCACTAGAATGGCGCGGTTGACGAAGACTTTTACTTTGACCTGCCGATCTTAGGGTAATATTTACATTGATTGTGACTATCAAAAGTATTGTCAGTATTGACATTAACGAGGAAGAGAGACTGTCATGGAAGTTATTAATTAGGACAGAAGATTGTAGATAATAAAATTTATAAATTTCAACTTCTTGGCTGATTAAATGGTTGATTTTCAGGTGCCAGTGTAAAAAGTGAACTGAAAAAGAAAAACTATGGTAACTGTCGGTTTTCAATTCAGCATTTTCTTTCTTTGTTTTGCTATTGACAAGAAAAAAAATCAATTTCACTGTTGTTGACGTTATGGATAGAAACCAGAATAAACTAAAAATTGTTTTGTTATACTGAATGCGTTGTATTATTGTTTTGCCATCATTTCTGTGTATAAGTAATTGTCTGTTTGATCAATTTTGATTTGACCCTTTAAAATTTTGAATGACCCTCAGAATTTTTATCAGTGCATCAATGTTGACTGCCAGTTTTGAGGCCTATCATATGGGAAGCACTGGTCTGTTCGCAACTAATATGCACTAGAAAAGAGCCAATAATAAAAAAGTAATAACTTTTTGAAAGTTAAGTACATGAATCTTCTCGTCATAAAACCGCATTTATTCGGAATCCAAACGTTTGAAGCAAACCCAATTGCGAAGTGTTATTCAAAAAATGCCGTAGAGTATTTTCTTCAAGTACGAGACACACGTTAGGCAATTGTGCTTTGTGAGGACGTCTATAATTCAATATGTCAGATAAATGTTAGTGTTTATGGGGTGCGGACTTATGCAGATAAAGATTACAATATCTCCAAATCTTGAGAAAACGCTGGAAGGTGACCTGTTGCACTGCCTATTCACGTGTTTTCTATAGTGGGATATATGAAAAACAACAATTGACGCGTTCTCGTGTGGCTTTGTGCAGATCTCTGAATTCGTCTGAGACAAATCGAAATGTTTATCGGAGGCGGTTTACGTGATTCCTCCATATATCTAAGACACATTGGGACGTTTGTCCGATCTTTACGTCTTTTGTGAGGATATATGCGGAATCGATGCACTAGGGCGTGAACTTCTATTCACGGCTTATTGCCTCCCACGCTTTTCCAACTGTCATCTCGTTTCCGGTTCCCGTGAGTGGAAAAATAGCCAATCAGGTCTCCCGTTGCTTCCAACAAGGACAGGCTTATTTTGTCGCGTTTCCTCACAATGTGATTAAAGCTAGGGACAGAAGCGAAGACTCGGGCAATATATTCTATAGACGGAAAGCGAGAAACTCAACCAATGAAAATTGGATTCCACACTTTCTGCATTGCAGTTTTTCCTTCTTGGACCCCCCCTCTCTCTCTTTCTCCCCCCCCTCCCTCATGTACTAGGTCTAAACAACATAAAACGACATCAGAATCATTTGGCCAAAACGATTGTGTTATGGAGCTTATGACCTCAAATGTGGAGGTATGAAAATCGTGATGTCGACAAACGCTTTTGACTTTAAAGTGATGACAACATCGAAGCCCATTAACTCTAGTCTCGAGGACCCGGACCGAAGCTCAACTCGTTTTTGCAAGAAACTCTTCAGACTTCTGGCTGAACGTGTACTGTACACCTGCGTCCAGTTTCATACTGAGTGTCAGAGACTAAATAGGCCTGCACAATGATTCTCTGATGGGAAAGACCTCATCGTTATTGATCAGCACATTCTTCAAGGTACAACTTGTCTTTGGACTTTGGGATTCTCTCCCGTTTGATTTCGGCGACAAGTTTGGCTCGGTGGTCAAGCATGTTGTGCAAGAGGATATGATCCTGACGTCACCACATATCTTGTGCATGTTGGCATCTCGTTGGCCAACGCCTTGCGCGTATGCACGCTTTATTGGAACATTCAATCCATCCATCTTTGTTAAATATATCACTGCCTTCTATTCAGCTTGTTTGTAGCTCGGTATAGCCCAATGAAGCCTTCAACTGACTGTTCAGATCAGAGGATCATATCTAAGCCTAGGTCTGATGACGAACGTTTTGATTGTAATCATAGGGAAAATCATGACTTCAGTCATTGATTTCGTGAGACTATCACCCAGTCATCTCAGTCAAATCAGTTCGCAGCGTGATTTACGATGATTTTCCACGTTTAGAACATGCTCTAATTCCAACGAACTAATTGCGAATCATTTAGCATGGGAACCAATGAAACGCGCTACTTTGATCACGTTATCTTGCGGAAAATGACAAGGCCACGACCGGCCCGCAAGGAACGTCGAGAGTGAAAAATACCTGTGAAGTAATATAGATGATACAGTCACATGAATGTTTATGGGAGATTGTCTTTTTCGCTGAACTTCGCAAATGAATTGCTAGATTTAATGTAAAAATTCTTCGACGTTGCTTTTCATACATTTTGACTTTGGGCGCAGCAAGGGTAACAACTCTTGTGCTTTTGTTTATGCACAGTGACTGTGCCCCTGTTTTTCAAAATCAAACGTTTCAGTGTGACTACCGACGACTCGCAGCGTCACATCATGACTCGCAAACATGTCCTGTCATTATGATTGCAGCCAAAACATTCGTCGTCAGACCTAGGCTTCAGAAAATGTTTTTGACTCCAGACCCCTTTCTTTGGGGGTAAACTACCACTCCCCTGTGTTAAACATATATAATTTGTGTCCCTCTTTATGTCACTTAGTTTTCTCGTCTCATCTCTATGATCTGCCTCAGATTAGTGTAGCTTTATAAGAGAGACTGTCTATAAGAACAATCTGTCTTGCAATGCTATCTTTCCTGGCTTAGAAAACCACCTCCCGCGAGTGCAGTGGGAAGGAACTGAGGGGGAAAAAAAACCGCCGGCGCGTTACAAAATGCTGGATGTGATGGGCTAGTTGCGCTGGGATTTGTCTTCCTTCGTGATAAAGTCCGAGTGTCAAAGGAGAGCACAGCTAGCGTCAGTCTCTCTTTATCCTTGTTGCATCTTCTTCTTCCCCACGCACAGTTAAAGCTAAGCCGCGCTAAATATGCCCCTTTTAAGCTATGAAATGAGAAAAAGGAGAAGATGAAGTAGAAGTAGAAGAAGAACGTATGGTAAACTCAATTTTAATATAAGTATAGAACGCCTACAAATATGAAAATAAAGCATGTCAAGTTTATGGTCTCTGCAGTCTCCAATCGTAAACTCATTTTAATGTAAGTAATAATAGAACGCATACACAATTTACAGTAAATTATTTTAAGTCTATGGTCTCTCCAGTCTCCGATTCAAATTGGATCAAGTTAGAGTATTCATGAAAGGGAGAGAGAGAGAGAGAGAGAGAGAGAGAGAGAGAGAGAGAGAGAGAGAGAGAGAGAGAGAGAGAGAGAGAGAGAGAGAGAGAGAGAGAGAGAGAGAGAGAGAGAGAGCATTGGATCGTTTAGTAGGATAATGGTTTTAGGCTCCACCTGTCCTAGGTAACTACATACAATTAATTAACTTATAACATATAAAACAGGCTTAAAGTTAACTACAATCAAGATCCTGCAACATCTATACAAATCTAATTTAGATCAAACAATACATATTTTAAAAAGAGCTATATCAAATACTTTAAGAGATTTATTTTAAGTTATGAAATAGTAGCGTATGATTTACATTCCAAAGGTAGAGAGAGAGAGAGAGAGAGAGAGAGAGAGAGAGAGAGAGAGAGAGAGAGAGAGAGAGAGAGAGAATGCAGGTGCGCCAACAGCATCACCAACAACAACACTAGCAACCGTAGCAACTAAAGCAACAGCGTAGAACAAACACCTTCCGACCGTACCAACTCGTATAGCTGTTTAGAAACGTCCATTATTTTCATTCCCAGGCGCACTTCAAACAAGCGCGCGAGTCCTGAATATCTAATCAATGTACTCGCCTCAAGGTCAGGAGGTCAATCATTTTCCAAGATAATGATCCTATTGGACAATTTGCCCCAATGCGTTTAACGGCCGGAATGTGACGGGGCATCTTACAGCATGAAATAATTACAGCAGACAAATGACAAATGAGATTAGACGTCGAAAGGTTACTGGGAACAGTGTTTATGTTAGCAAAATGGAATATGTTTGGTTTGGATTTGGAATTTCTGACAATTTGTTTTGTAATCAAAATTATTAAAAATCTGTCGTTTGCACATTAAACACACCACAGCCGCCTCAATACGCCATCAAAACAGATAATCTGGAGATAAGGCCAACAAACGTGAGGTATTAAGACGCTACAACATATAATATCTCGAATTTATGCTTAACCTAACCTAATATGCGCTGAAACAGCTTCTAGTGATTGCAGCAGTAAGATGGCCAGTGCTCACATGCCGTCATTACTTTGGTGACAACCTGGATTCAAACTCGTGGTCTCTGAAACACACGCGTTCTGCGTTACATTACATTACATTACATGGTTATTGCTTTAGGTCCAGCGGACTCTTCGATCCGAGCCAAATCAGGACCAGAGAAATGAAAGAGGACTCACCCCTGATCAGCATAAAAGATCTGCCGAAACAACCCTATTGGTAACTCTGAAGGCAATCTACCAGCCGGTCACTTTACAATAAAGACATCCCGCAGGGGACGCTGAGGCTAATTTATCGAACCCCCGTTTACAAAAACAAAATAGAATACAAACATCATTATACAATATCAACAAAACGCACACATATAAAATACCTACACTGCCAAATAATAACATCATAGGAAGCCCCAGTGACCATTAGGCAGAAAACATCCAATATTCCCAAGCTGATCCAACAGACCTCACACACAAATGAGGAGTTTTGTCCCGGAAGAGTTTTCAAGAAAAAAGGTAGGTGGCTGGTCTAGCGAAGAAGAAGATAGTATAGTAGGTTGATAGAACAGAGTAGGAATGAGAAAGAACAAAGGAGAAAGACAGTGACAGTGGGAATTTAAAGCACTGAATTTCCAGAAAGTGGGGATACTATTTATACTGAAACCCCCGGCACCCCCACGGGGGAGCGTTGGGCGTTCTACTAATAGGGAGAATTAATCTGCTATCGATAGATAAGAAGAAGGAGAGAACCAAAGATTGTAGCCTAAGGGTGGTTGTAACAGTTGTAATAGAAGTAGGAAAAAATAGTCACTAGACCTCCTCCGTGGCTCAGTGTTAGAGCTATCGCCTGGTACCCCGATGACCCAGGTTCGAATCCAGCGAAGGGGCAAGATAAAACTGGCCCATCTTAGCAGTAGGATTGATCTGGTGGTTCAGTGTTGATTTAATCCCTACCTCCTCTTCCATGTGATGGTTAGTCCCCGGTCTGCCCTATCGCCAATGGTGGGTTTGTACGTTAAATACTCCATGTCCATTCTTCAAAAGTCACCTTCTGTCTATCCTATCCTATCCTATCCCATAACTCGGAGGTCGTAGGGGCACCACAGATGATCGTTTAAGCAGCGTATTCCATCTTTCCCTGTCCTCAGCAACCCTGATTGTTTCGCTCAGTGTCAAACAAGTCCATTCTCGAATGTTGTCCACCCACATCTTTTTCGGTCTCCCTCTTCTTCTACCTCCTTGCACTGTGCCTTGCAAGATGGTCTTTGCAAGACCTGATGATCTGGTGACATGGCCATACCATCGGAGTTTCCGTTTTTTCACCACTGTGAGCAGGTCATCGTGTTGTCCAATGGCTTGTGTGATGGTCTGTCGGACTTCGTCGTTGGTGATGTGCTGGGTATAGGAAATGCCCAGAAGTTTTCTGTAGCACCTCATCTCCATGCTTTGTATTCTTCGTTGGAGATCTGCTGTGAGGGTCTCTGTTTCGCAAGAGTATAGGAAGATGTATTGCATTGTATTATTCTGTATTGTAGGCTTACACGTGAACTCAACTTGAAGGTGCTTTGATTCAAAGAACGTAAACACTGGTTTTATTTGATTTTGGGTAAAAGGTTGTGGGTGTAGATAGGGAAGAGGGTGGAAGGTAGCAGAGAGGGAGGAGGGGTGGAACAGAAAAATGCCGATCTTACTTTAAATTCGCAATGGACATTTAATTACATATATTGCGTTTTGGACCTCGAAAGATGGATTTAATGACATCAATTTACGGAATCGGTTTTTTTAATTTAATCTCGCAAGAATCTTAAACTACATTTTTTGTTTACTCTTTTATTTCCTTTTTTTTTTTTTGGGGGGGGGGGGGGGGTTGGGGTTGATAATAAAATGTGATTTCCTTGTGGGTTAAAATTTTAAGAAATGAAAGGAGGCAGACTAACGGATAGACAGAAAGGATTTCCCAATAAATTCATACACAACACCAGCCAGATTGGTCTAATCAACTTATCCTCAATTTAAAATCAAGAGGAACACACCGGCAATTTGTTTTTTGAAATAGCGCACGTAACAGCTCAAAAAGGCTGCCCAAATCGCTAGTCAAAATCTGGATCTAACTGGAGCCCGCCCAAAACGCTAACTCGTTTCATCCTGATCAATGTCTTACGTCATTAACCATTACGGCCCTCATTGGTCAACCTCTGAGTATGCCCTTTTTGTTAGATTTTGAGTCACTCGCTTGCTGTTTGTTTCTGTTTCTGTTTCTGTAATTTAACGTCTGTTCACCTAAGTGATTTTAGACTTGATGGGAGCAGGGGAAAATATTAAACAAATAAGGAATGGTCATAATGAAGGGAGAAAGGGATTAAACAAAGTACGCAAAACTGACCAATTAAACAATCAAAATTGTAAAATAGTTCTAACTTATACAAATGACGTCCACTATAACTACTAACCAATCCTTGTAAAATAATCTTAATTATGTCTCCCTCGCTTGCACTAATAACAGAAGGGCAGAGATTTCTATAGCGTGTTGTTGCACATAACAAGGTATGTCGCCTCATAAGAGAAAGTCAACTCCTGCGCGATATTTCTCTTGTATATCTATATACATCAAATAGCGTGCGTGTCAGGTGGACACACTTTCTCTCCCGAGCTATTTCTATTTCCCCAACCCTCGTCCACTTCGTTGCACACCTGCACGTTACTGTACATTATAAAATACTTTCTCGCACGAATAAGTTGACAGGAGAATGTGCTAGAGTTGTAAATGCCGAATAAACCTGTCAAGAATGCGACTGTTAATTGAGTCACCTTAAACGATATACGCTGGCGTCAAATCCGCAAACGGTTAAACATCACCCAACAATAATATCCTTAACTTCATCTTTCAACAAGTTTGACAGAGGCGTGATGTTGCGAGTGTTAAAGGGTGATAAAACGATCAAGAACCGGACATAATAGTTGGGGCCGGGTAGCTCAGTTGGTAAGAGCGTCTTGCTAGTAACCCAAAGGTCGCTGGTTCGAATCTTGGATTGGTCAACGTGTGATCATATTATTTTCCCCTTTACCAACAACTGGCCCGCTGGTGTCAGTATAAGTCGGTCCAGTAGTCACCTATATGCGAAAGTGTCGTGTGACTATAATCTACATACAACATAAGAGTTTTTCAGTCGCCAAAACCGAACGCTGGCGTATCTAATTTAACGAAGCCCTTCTCACACATCCTCGACCTCGGTCATCCAAGGTTTGTGCTCAATCGTCTGGGAGTCAGACTATGCACCCAAAGGCTGCAAGTGGGCGCCTCGTGTGGTTTGAGTTCTAGATCCTGTATTGGCCATCGCCTTGAGCAGCTTTCGAGCCTAAAATAGCTCTATTTAAGAATGATACCATAAAAAGTCAATAAAACAACGGCATACATAAACCTGCACCTCATCTCAACACTCCTGATTCCACACATCTCCTTCTACTTTTTCAATTTAAAAAAAAAAATAAATGTTGACATCGACATGATTGTGTGAATGTGAACAACGATACGGCGATTCTCATCGTTATTATCAACATGCTGTTATAGAAGGACTACGCACCCAAACAGTTGGAAATACTCGTGGACACCATCCAACACCATTTTAACCTATCTCTTTTAATTGTTTTATATTGTTTGCTAATTTTTGCATGGACGTGTGCGAGGGTAAAACGATTTTTTGTCGAGAATGAGGTCGGAGATCATGTCTCCAAATGCTCGCGCACACCGTTCAAAAACCCTTGAACCTACATCTGTCTAATTCTTTGCACATGTTGACGTGGCCATGTGTAAAGTGTTAAAACGACAGATAAGACGAGCCTCCTCGTATGTTGACGAGATACTGTCCTGGAAAGTGCAGGCCTCCGATCAGTACAAAACACACGCGTGAACACGCACAAGCACTTAAAAATTCACCCAACACTTTGGGGGACCGAATTGATTTCCACCCTATGACGTGATGTTGTGGAAACGAGAAAGAAGAAGCCTTTCTACCTTCCTTTTCTTTTTTCTTTCTTTTTTGTTGTTGTGGTTGTTCCTCCCCGTCAGATGAAAATGTAGCAGTAGCAGAAGGAGGAAAGAGACGGAGGAGAAGCAGAGGGAGGAGAAGACCGAGGAAAAGAATAAAAATAAGACGGAAGAAGACGAGCAGGTCGTTTTGTTGTCCCATCTTCCATGTTTTGCAAGTCTGAGAAAATGAATAAGGGGCAGGTGGAGGTGAAATAATAATAGTCATAATAATAATAATAATAATAATAATAATAATAATAATAATAATAATAATAATAATAATAATCATCATCATCATCATAATCATAATCATAATCATAAAAAAATAATAATAATAATAATAATAATCATCATCATCATAATAATGATGAAACATTTAATAATAATAATAATAATAATAATAATAATAATAATAATAATAATAATAATAATAATAAAATAATAAAAATAATAATAATAATCATCATCATCATCATCATAATATTAATAATAATAATAATCAAAATAATAATAATAATAATAATAATAATAATAATAATAATAATAATAATAATAATAATAATAATAATAATAATAATAATAATAATAATAATAATAAAGCTGATTTATTTAGCGGAGTTTCCTGATCTACCAGCAAAACCATTGTAAACATATACTTCTAAATAGAAGAATAAAATATTTAACCGGAAGTCAAATAGAATGGCTGATAGCACAATTGCTAAGGCGCTGGTTTCCTATGCGGAAGGCCGCGGGTTCGAACCTCGCATGGGACCAACGTATGTGACATATATACGAGATTTTTCAGAACATTGAGGATTTTCTCCGGGTACTCTGGTTTTCCCCTTCTCTTCAGTAATGGTATTGGGTGCAGTTTATCTAACATAAAACAAACTAAATAAAGGAGTAACTAGACGGGGTTCCAGTAGTCGCCTATATGCTCATGTGTTGGGGACTCTAAATTTATCAAAGGTAACGGGGTTCCACTTCCGGTCCCAAATCATCAGCTGGGCTGGGAAAAGCACATCCGTTGTTTTTCGACATTTCTCGGAAATATTAATGAATAACCTGAGGAATATTGATAGTCTAGTGGATCGGCCTTTATCATTCCTGCATTAAATATAAGACGCTCATATTATCTAGGAAAGGGGTTTTCTATATTTACGAGTGAGCTTTATGCTATTGTAATGGCTCTCAACTACATTATGACTTTACCGTTAGAGCTCTTTGGTTTACTGATTTGTGTCGATTCAAAAGCGGGTTTGTATGCTTTAAAACAGGGTAATTCCAAAGTAAGAAATGAATTCATATATGAAATTAAATATATGATCCATTGTATATTCTCTAGAAGTATAATTGTTGATTTCTATTGGGTTCCAGCACATTGTGGAATTCATTGGAATGAAGTTTGTGACAAGTTAGCCAAAGAGGGAGCACTAAAATCATTAGATTCCATTTCTGTCAACAATTTGAGTATGTTGTCCTGAAATGTATTCCTTATTAGAAAAAGTAGTATGTCAAGATAATAGCACTAAAAAGGTTACTATAACGAACTGTTCACGACAGTTGTCAAAATTAATATACAAGTTAAGAATGAACTCATGGAATACTAGCCTAAATATTCAGCAGATATTCAGTGTATGTGTGGCAAAAATATATCAGTTTACCATATTTTATTTGAATGTACAGTTTTAAATGCAATATATGAAAACCAAGGACCTCATTTGACTGAATATGGACATTCTTTAGATGATGTATTACATCATTTACAGATAACAGCAGTTGTGAAAATTATTGCAATGACTCCTATTGATAGACTATTATAGTTTGGTGTTAAATCCCTCTTCCCCTTTCATTCCATTTTGTTATAAGGTTTGTTAATTGTGATTTGATTGATATTGTTGTTGTTATTAATTAATGTCTACTATCACCTGAATGTGTGAATAAACAATAAATGAAATATTGATTTGATTTGACTAACTAGACTTTTTGAACAAATTTGGATACATTTTACGATCCAACAACATTGCATCCATTTTTCATTTAAACTAGTTTGTTTCCACCTGAGCACACAGTATTACATCCATGCAATGAATCTTAACATCCTATGCAGATTCACAGTTATAAAATAAAAGTGTATAATTCGCTTTATTAACTTACCTGTGATCAAACAGATTGTATCAATTTTTCCATGAAAAAAGCAGTTTCTTCAACCTCTGCCTTACAATTTTATAAGAGTCATAACTGATTCGTACAACCTGTGCAGATTTGCATTGAGGTTTTAATTGAACTTGATTATGAATTTGCTCATTGAATCGAGGTTATTATTATTATTTTGTGCGTGTGTGGGGAGGGAGAAGAGCTATATTATTATTATTATTATTATTATTATTATTATTATTATTATTATTATTATTATTATTATTATTATTATTATTATTATTATTATTTCTGTAGCGGAAAGGAGGCGACTGGTTGAGGCTTGGGAGAAAGATTGTCTACCTTGAATTTGTTGGTTAGACTAGCCTTGGGTGGCTCCTGCTTTGCAGAATCCTTTGGGGATGCCATTGGGTTATGCAGGACAAGGCGACACGACATTTGTTCTCCCCCGCTGACCATGCGCCTTCTGCTTTTGGTGGTGAGCCGGACTATATTGTCGGCAGGCATTTTATGCAGGTCGGTGGCAGCGACTTTGCAGAAGAGTGCGTGGCACTAGTAGCCGGCAATCCGGTACTACCAACCACGCTTCACCGCCTTGCAGGGCAACTATTTTTACTTCCCTCTTTTGAGGGATAAAATGAAAATAACAGCTCGGGTGGAGAAATGTTCTCAAGGTCGTGGCCGAGAGACGGGAGTCAAGTGCTCCGCTCGGCTACATTATTATTATTATTATTATTATTATTATTATTATTATTATTATTATTATTATTATTATTATTATTATTATTATTATTATTATTATTATTATTAATCTCAGAAATCTAATAGGACTTGGTTTTGAACAGGCTGGGCACTGAAAAACATCGCTACAACTGGGACCTCAGGTTGTCTAGGCCAATTTATTTAACACTCCTCCATGCATCAGCCAGACCTCAGGTGAATTAAAAACCGAGCTTATCAATCCCGCTGTGCCAGAACGTCTAGTGCCGTGCCAATGAAGTCAGTTAATTACGGGCAGGTGTAAAGTTCGTATAGTGTTCAACAGAAGTCGTTTGCTGTTCCAAGCTAGGCACTATCTTACATTAGCAGCGTGTAATGACCCGGGGATTTTTAAACACAAAAAAGTGTACCATTTCAAAACCTATCTTGTAACTGTCTTGTGAACTTCACTATAAATAAAGTAACGACACACAACGTGTCCTATCCTATCCTGTCCCGTAACCCGGAGGTCGTAGGGGCACCACAGATGATCGTTTAACCAGCATACTCCATCTTTCTCTGTCCTCAGCAACCATGATGGCTTCGCTCAATGTCAAACCAGTCCATTCTCGAATGTTGTCCTCCCACCTCTTTTTTCGGTCTCCCTTTTCTTCTACTTCCTTGCACTGTGCCTTGCAGAATAGTCTTTGCAAGGCCTGATGATCTGGTGACGTGGCCATACCCTCGGAGTTTCCGTTTCTTCACCACTGTGAGCAGGTCATCGTGTTGTCCAATGGCTTGTGTGATGGTCTGTCGGACTTCGTCGTTGGTGATGTGTTGGGTATAGGAAATGCCCAGAAGTCTTCTGCATCACCTCATCTCCTTGCTTTGTTTTCTTCGTTGGAGATCTGCTGTGAGGGTCCATGCTTCGCAAGCATATAGGAAGATGGAGATGACAAGTGAGCGCAGCAGTCTTACTTTGGAATGTAGACTGATGGTCCTGTCTTTCCAAATGGGCTTCAACCTTGTCAGGGCAGCAGTTGTTTGTGCGATCCTGGAGAGGACTTCCTGTCGGGACCCATTGTCTGATACCATGGCTCCTAAATATTTGAAGCCATCAGAAAATGGCTTCAAATACACAAAGTGTACGATTTCAAAACATTTCTTGTAATTGTCGTTTGATCTTCAGGATAAATTAAGTGAAGATACACAATTGTGCCCACTTCTGTAAAGTTAATTCCTTATGCGATGTATGTTACTTGGCAATAAAATATCTGAATCTTGGAGCTGCATCTGAGGTGATTTAAGGTTAAGGATTTGAACAATATAACAGAACAATTTTCGCTAGCCACATAAATTGCGCGAATTTCAGTGTCGCGACAAGGGTTTGCAGCAATAGTACAATTTCTGCTACATAAATTACCCGTTGCGTATATGTGTTGCAGCATGAGAAAACCAGGCTAAAGTGTCAAAATATGAAAAAATACTTATTTATTTATTAACAAAGTACTAAAAATAATCTTCAAAATGCAAAAAACAGAATTGTTTTATCTTTATTGGTTGATGTTTTATGATTTTTTTAAATATTTTATTTTCTCGGGGGCTAATTTCCAGAAATTGCCTTCAAAGTTTTGAATTGTAAAATGATCATTACTTCACAACCAGAATTTTCCCATGCATGTATTTGGTATCAAAACAATCAGGAAGATGGCAGCAATATGGCAGTGAGTTGAGATAAGATGAGAAAATTCACATTATACACCATTCACACAATACTGAACATAAACAAATTAAAACAGTACGCACAATTTTATTCTGTACCCATCCATAATGCATAGTGTTTTTAAACATATTAGAAATAAAACAAGTGTTTAGCAAGTCTATAATAACTCAAACACATAATAATATATCAAGAACATGGCCTGAATCAATCATTTTTCTAAATTAAACCCGATCATAATGACCCCCCCCCCCTCCCCCCCCTCTTAAATCCCTCGTCCGTCAAGT
This sequence comes from Oncomelania hupensis, assembly GCA_036898135.1. Classification (NCBI taxonomy): domain Eukaryota; kingdom Metazoa; phylum Mollusca; class Gastropoda; order Littorinimorpha; family Pomatiopsidae; genus Oncomelania; species Oncomelania hupensis. The sequence continues at coordinate 15,135,060 of CM072512.1, forward strand.
AATCTTTTGTTTAATTGCAAACAGCAACATCACCTCAGTTCAAATAGTCAAACAAAGATTACAAACCTAAAACAAAAGTTTCATTAGGTAGTTTTCAGTCCTAATAATCAAGCTTTAATAATTCCCCGATTCTCCACTCCCTTCCGCACGTCGAATAAATCTGTCACGTCACAGGTGTAAATCAAAATAACATGTCATTTTGCTCTATAAAGTTTAAATAAACACAAATATCAAAGCAAATACTAATTACTAGTAATTTGGTAAATAGTCCTCATGTTCATTTCCTAAAACAGACAAACCAACAATAATAAATACTGAGAACATAGTCAACTTGTCATGCTAGTAATCTTGAATGCAGGCCAGACTACTTACCTTTTCAACCCTCCCCACCCCACCCCCACCCAACAAAATATACTACTGAAATATTTTCCACACTCCTACTGTAATTCTTTCACTGATATCGCCTTTTCAACCTTTACCTAAATCTATGCAAGTAGAAATGATGACGGATTATTAAAGACACGCCAAAAGCGAAGAGGCCTACGAAACATGAATCATTGAATGAAAACAAACAGTATCATTTAATAACGGGATCAAGCTTCTGCTCGTCAGAATCATAATCCTCATCACAGTTCCCACTGGCACCATCATAAAAATAGTCTGAAAGCAGGTCTTGGAGCTCTTCAGAAGCAAAACCGGGTCGATTCAAGGCCCTAGCTACTCTAGCAGACGACACATCTACTGACGCTGGAGACGAAGCCATCACTTCCGGTTTCCAAAAAGAATCGGTCACTTACTTTGACAAATTGTTTCTAACAAATGCAACATAAATGTTGCAAGAAAACACTTGAAATAGATGTATGATGAGTTTATCTACATTAAAAAATTCACTTTGAACTAAAAATCGTCGAAAATCTATAGGAAACACTTCAGTTTTTCACGACCTGGCTAGAGACACATTCGAACACAACTTGTGTCACAAGCAAGCTTCGGAACAAGGAATTTCATGAAAAATTCATACGCAACACACTTTTATGTACCAAAACGTAGTACCAATAGGGACTTTTCACTCTCCAGACGTTATATATCAATCCACATTGGGGATTTCCCTTCATAGTCGGACAAGAAAAGTTAAGGTATCGGAGGTCAATTAGTGCCATTGTTTTAGCAAGGTGTGATCAACACCCTTATCAAAATCAACAAAATAAACAATGTTTTAGTAAGTTTTGAACAAAATCCGTTTGGGATATTAAAGAAAAGTCTTAAATAAAGACAAAGAGGCAACAATCTTAAAATTGATGGGGTAGCCTATTTTTAGTGTTTTACGGCTGTAGCAGCGAATCAATCCTGGCGTCTTTAGCCGGGTTTTGTCATGCGGCAACACATATGTCGCGACAATGATGTGTACAATTTAACACAGCACGCAACAACAGCTTCTGTAGTCCTTCAAATCCATCATCACAAAGAGACGCTTGGAGTAGTCGCTTTGGCCCTAGTGTCACAAAAGATCTTCGGAAAACTCCATCATATAAGAGGAGGTTTTTTTTTTTAAAGCAAACTTGTCATTGGGAAAATCCATCATACAAGAAGGCTGGATTCACAGCTTTGGAACTCTTTGTCTCTAAATATCATCAAAGAACTTTGGAAACATCCAGATGAGGTGGAAATAGCGGCTTTGCCCGTAGTGTCATACAAGAATGTCGAGTACAGTAAGGTGCGCTGGTAACATGTGTATGGATTATCCATACACATGTTACCAGCGCACCTTACCCGATTAGCCCACGTCAAATGTAATCCAGAAATTCGTTGTCGCCTCGTTTTAAGAGTGTTTTTTTTCCCTTAACAGTAAGACCAATATTAATTTGTTGTACTTAACTTTGAATTGTTTACGCGCGACTCGTGTGAAACAGATGTGTGTAGTCAAAAAAGAAAACAACAAGTTTAGTCATCGTTTTATTCGGTATGTAGTGTTATCAGCATCAGTAAAATAGGTGAAATTATAGGTGTCTATTTGTGTTATGACGTATACAACCAGTCTCCATAAATCTCTTCCTCATTAAACCCTTCAACTGTTTAAAGCCATCATCATCATCATCATCATCATCATCATCATCATCATCATCATCATCATCATCATCATCATCATCATCATCATCATCATCATCACCATCACCATCATCGTCATCATCGATGCTGATCCGTAAAACATGTCTCAACTGAAAGCAATGTATATATATAATACTAATACTGACACTAACAACAAAAACAACAACAACAACAACAATAATAATAATAATAATAATAATAATAATAATAATAATAATAATAATAATAATAATAATAATAATAATAATAATATGTCATCTGGAAGTAAAACGAGAATTAAGGTTAATTTTATTTTCCCAAACAAACGTAATATTAACTGGGCGAAAAATGAAGACAAAACAACATCTGCGTCAAATCAACACCGATAACTACCACCACCATCACCACCATCGCCACCTTCACTAACAAATTTTTTTTCCCCACAATCATCATCAACAACGCAACAGCTGGGTCTTTGTTCAACATGAATCATCACCAAACTGATACACAGCCCATGTGCAAAATGTAAAATGTAACTACTTTGTTCAACATTGACATCAGTAAGGCCCGAAACACACGCGACTTATCTTTTCTTTCTCATCGTTTGACCATTGTAGATGCGTGCTATAACGCTGCCCGCAAATAGACGAATGGTATATATAAAAACGAATGGTATATATAGACGAATGGTCTATACGTTAAGTCTGTTCACGTATTGTGTTTTAACAAAGTTGAGCTTGATCATCGCATTTGGTAAGCTATCAATGCACGACTATTGACACACGTGAGGCTTCCCAACCAGCATCAACATTGTACAGACGCTGCAAGAACATAAATATAGTTAATATCCATGCGTGTTGAACTATTCATATTTCAGAAACTCATAAAGACTACCTCTATCGCCTGCAGGATGCACTATAAAAGAGCAAAGTGTTGTAAATGAACTAATTATTCCTTTTATTATTTTACTTTACCTTTAAAACGAACTTCAAACAAATATCTCAACTCCCGAGAATAACGGATTTATAAGAATAAATTTTTTGTGCACATACATTTCATCGCGATTCCTACAACAACGGTCATGGTTACTGCCACCGGCTTGGGGAAGGAAGCAGCAGCTGTGTGTAATTAATTTTTTTTTAACCATTGTGCTATACAATTAATTCAATTTTTTCCTCTCAGAGGAATACGTAAGTGAATAACAACAACAACAACAACAACAAAGTATCATCGAGTAATAAACTGCGAAAACAAATTACAAACTTAAAAGTTCGAAATTAATTCAGCCTCTCCCACTGTGAGCTAAAGTATCGCAGCTCATAGAGGAATGAGGGGGATGGTATGAAATCTTGGAGGTTCGTCAACAAATAAATGTGCGAAAAACCAAATAATTTTACCAGCATAACTCCAACTCCTCAATCCTCATTACCCTCATACTACTTCAATCCTACCACAAAAGACGAAGTAAATAGTTGAAAACTCGTTGAGTAATAATAATGTACCACCATTTCTGCAATCTTGCAAAGTGAATGAACAATGTCCATAGCGACTTAATGATATATCACTCCTCATCGTCCTCAACACTCTCATCATCACCGTCTTCGAAGCACATACTTCACTGTTTTAGAGACCACATATAAGGTCTTCGCTGACACTCCGTGTGTTCTGAAGCCTTATCTAATCATCATCATCGGATGCAACAGCAGCAACTTGATTTTAATCATTCTCTCTCACTGCGAAATTCCAAGATGAAATGCCACCGTTGCACCCAGAAATGGAGAAAACATAGAAATGCGGCAGCCTGCTACTGTGGGAAGCCCCAGACATAGCTTGTTTCCGACAATGCTGTCGTAAACATTTTATATAGGTAGCACTTAACGAGTATTATTTTCAGGATAATCCTCCTCCTGAAAATAATACTCCTCCTGAAAATAATACTCAACAGGTTGAAACCACAAGCTGAACAAATCATAGCTGAAGAACAAGCAGGATTCATGGCAGGGCGAAGTACCACTGAACAGATTTTCAACCTCAGAATAATCTGTGAGAAATACCTACAGCACCAACAACATCTATATCATGTGTTCATAGACTTCAAGAAGGCATTTGACCGAGTCTGGCATGCAGCTCTATGGGCAACCATGAAAGTGTACAACATCAGCCCTAAAATTATAGAAGTCATCAAAAGCCTGTATGACAAGGCTACCAGTGCAGTCCTCCATAACAGCGTCATCGGGAACTGGTTCAGAACAACAATCGGTGTGCGTCAAGGATGCCTACTCTCTCCAACACTCTTCAACATCTTCCTAGAGCGCATCATGTCAGATGCTCTTGCAGATCACGAAGGCACAGTCAGCATAGGGGGCAGAGCAATCTCCAATCTTCGTTTTGCGGATGATATTGATGGATTGGCTGGAGAGGAACAAGAACTTGAACAGTTTGTACAGAGGCTTGACACCACCTCCAGAGCTTATGGAATGGAAATAAGTGCAAAGAAGACCAAAATGATGACCAACAACACCAATGGCATCAACACGGACATCAAAGTACAAGGCCAATCCCTCAACACAGTGCACAGCTTCAAATATTTAGGAGCCATTGTGTCAGACAATGGGTCTCGACAGGAAGTCCTCTCCAGGATCGCACAAACAACTGCTGCCCTGACAAGGTTGAAGCCCATTTGGAAAGACAGAACCATCAGTCTACATTCCAAAGTAAGACTGCTGCGCTCTCTGGTCATCTCCATCTTCCTATATGCTTGCGAAGCATGGACCCTCACAGCAGATCTCCAACGAAGAATACAAAGCATGGAGATGAGGTGCTACAGAAGACTTCTGTGCATTTCCTATACCCAACACATCACCAACGTTGAAGTCCGACAGACCATCACACAAGCCATTGGACAACACGATGACCTTCTCACAGTGGTGAAGAAACGGAAACTCCGATGGTATGGCCACGTCACCAGATCATCAGGCCTTGCAAAGACCATTCTGCAAGGCACAGTGCAAGGAGGTAGAAGAAGGGGGAGACCGAAAAAGAGGTGGGAGGACAACATTCGAGAATGGACTGGTTTGACACTGAGCGAAGCCATGAGGGCTGCTGAGGACAGAGAAAGATGGAGTATGCTGGTTAAGCGATCATCTGTGGTGCCCCTACGACCTTCGGGTTATGGGACAGGATAGGATAGGATAGGATAGCACTTAACGCAAGCTCTATTTTTTGTGTTATAAACAATAACGCTTATTTAAGCTTTGTATGTGCCTTAATTTTAGTCTGGGTTGTATTGTGTTGTGCTATGTTGTGGTGTGTGTGTATGTGTGTGTGCGCTTATGTGGGGGTGCGCTTGTGTGTGTGTATGTGTGTGTGTAGTGCGTGCTTAATGTCTGGTCTGTTTGCCTCTTTCTTGTGCCGGTGAGTGTTTTATAATGAATTGTTTCCATCATCTGTGATTGTAATTTATAAGTAACTTATATCGTTTTAATTTTTTTTAAATCGTGTAATCGTACTTATTTGTTTTATTCTATGTTTTATTACTTTGTTGTGCCACAGCTACTGTATTCCTGATATTGTATTTTAATTAATTTATTAATAACGCAGTTTGTTTTTTATGTTTTTGTTATCGCATACATGTGCGATAAGGGTTTATCAGGTGTTTGTGTGGGTGAGGAAAAATGAATGGAGCTATATTTTTTTTGTACGTGTTAGTTTTTAAGAATTGTCGTATATTTTGTATGTTTTACTCTATTCAAATACGATACAAATGGTTATATATAATTCCTCTGATGGCAATAAAGATTTGTTGAATTGAATTGCATTGTATAAATGGATGCTGAAACCAGACAATATACAACAAACGGGCTAGCGCGCTTGGGGTAAAGAAATTGGGGTAAACAAACAAAGAAATGCTGTCTTATAATCTGAAGATTTAAAAAAAAACACGCACGCGCACAGTTCCCCTCCCCCTTCCCCTTCCCCAAACCCCTTCCTATATAATCACCACCACACGTACATACCCGCAATTACACAGTCGCATAATCTCCCCCTCCCGTCCCCGCCCACACACCCACACACACACGCACACACCCACCCACACACACACACACACACACACACACACACACACACACACACACGTACCCCCAACAAAACAAACACGCTTTAGTAATGTGTTAGCAAAGTTTGCAACATAGCAACTCAACCTGTCACTCAACTTTCTAGTCGCAAAGATCTTCTTAGCTTAAACTAAATAGAAGAAAAGGGTAGGTAAGTAAAAAGAAAAAGAAAAGGACACAAGGGAGATTCTCCCTTATCTCAGAAAGTTCGAGAAAAGTTTGACAGCAAGGTTTAGTGCAACTCGGTACTTAAAAATGACAGGAAAAACTTAGAAAACATAATAGGCCTACTACAAATAAAACGTCGTAAAAAAATACAAGACAACCGCGCTACAACTTCAAGCTGACACGTAAATAAAAATAAGACGCTACACCCAGAAAGGAAACACAAGAAAGCCATTAGGTATAAGCTGACACGAAAATACAAAATAAGACACTGGAAGGAAGGCCATTCTAGAGCAGTGAAAAGATTGAACAACATTGCCAGCCGCCATTCAAACAAGCAAGTGTCTGCAGCCAAACAGGTGCTTTAGCCATTACGGCAAAGATTGTGAATTTGGATACGGTTGAGCAGAAGATCTTATCGGGTTTGTCTTTTAGATTTCTTTTCAACATACTCCCACTCAGAAAAAAAACAACACTTCATGGCATCTTTCTTTTCTTTTCTTTTTTTTTTTACATGCGCGGTAATAATTTTCACTTTTACTAGATTGGCCGTCTGGCTGAATCTTAGATTATGGAGATTTCCACCTTTACCTTTTGGAATAAGTAGGCTATACGGGTAAAACTAAAATGAAAAAGGACAAAAGTCGTTAGCAGAGCCTGTAAACCTAACTGTTGTATTAGAATCTATCCCGTCAACATAAGCCTCAACAACACCAACATCGTAACCACCTTCACCGATATTCACCGTACAACAATTGGAACCAGTCAACCCAAGGGTCAGTGATTTAATTTAATTAAATTTAATTTAATTTAATCGCTTTTTATATAGCGCTTTACCAACTCAAGAGCCGCTCAAAGCGCTGGCCGATACAGGATCTAACTCAAACCGCCCGAGACGCACACCCGAAGCCTTTGGGCGCATTGTCTGACGCCCGGACAACTGAGCACAATCCTGGGCAGCCAGGAATGGAGGAGAAGGACCAAGTGCATGCTGTTATTGGCACTCACCCGCCTAGGACATGAGCGTCAGGATCTTTAAAGTCCGTTATGATGGAATGTATGCGACACACAGACTAGACCTCGGTTTATACTCTCTTCCGAAGACGGATGATGACATTTCGAAGTGTGCTGCAATGCGCAACACAAGCCTCAACAGCCTGGGATACTCCGCGTGCAACACCAGCGTCTTCAGCATGTAATCCTTATCACCTATCATGTTTTAGTGTTGGAGATGTTGTTGACGGGAAAGAGGAGGTAGAAAGCACCGCCCTAATGAAAGCTAGTCCTGAAAGCGCAAGTTCTAACGCCGTTTGTTCCCCATCCAGGCAGAAAGGCTGAAAAAGAAAAGCTCCACCGCTTTACAATTAGCATTACATTACATTACATTACATGATTATTGCTTTAGGTCCAGCGGACTCTTCCCAGCCAAATCAGGACCGGACAACCCCTGATCCGCATAAAAGATCTGCTGAAACAACCCTAGTGGTTCGAGGGGCCGGGTAGCTCAGTTGGTAAGAGCGTCTTGCTAGTAACCGAAAGGTCGCTGGTTCGAATCCCGGATTGGTCAACGTGTGATCATATTATTTTCCCCTTTACCAACAACTGGCCCGCTGGTGTCAGTATAAATCGGTCCAGTAGTCACCTATATGCGAAAGTGTCGTGTGACTATACTCTACAAACAACAACCCTAGTGGTAAAACTGAAAGCTCTCCATCAGCCAGTCACTTTACAATAAAGACATCCTACGCAGGGGACGCTGAGGCTGTACTCTAATTTATTGAACCCCCGTTTACTAAAACAAAATAGAATACAAACATCATTATAAATTATCAACAAAAAACATGCATATAAAATGCTTACATTGCTAAATAATAACATGAACATCATAGGAAGCCCTAGTGACCACCGGGCAGAAAGCGTCCAATATTCCCAAGCTGATCCAACAGACCTCATACACAAATATGGAGTCTTGTCCCGGAAGGTTTTTCGAGAAAAAAGATAGATGACTGGTCTAGCGAAGAAGAAGATAGTATAGCAGATTGATAGAACAGAGCAGGAATGAGAAAGAGCAAATGAGAAAGACAGCGACAGTGGGAATTTAAAGCACTAAATTTCCAGAAAGTGGAGATAGATCTACTATTTATACTGAAACCCCCGGCACCCCAACGGGGATAATTAGCATTACAACCGCCAACATTTGAATATCATTTGTTTCTATCAGTCCATTTAGAAACCAACCCAATCCAAAGTAAACGTTTACAGCGCACAACTCCATGTCACAAGACATGCTCGGGGCGCTAAATCTATAGCCACGTTGAGCGTTTCCTATCTATGCTTGCCAAATGAAATATATGTGAGCATATCTTCAATACATATACTGATAGCTCAGCCCAGGATCCCAGCCTTCACGCATCCGTAACTGTATGGTACATTAAGTGCGAGCATCAAAGAGCAGATTGCTTTTATCATTTGCGTGACATTATTAATTGATAGTACAGGCATTTTCCCTGTGAGTACCCTTTTACTCTTATCGCTGTCTTGCTAGTAATTATTACATGCCAAACAAGACGGATGCTGCTGCTGCTGCTGCTGCTGATGATGATGATGATGATGATGAGGAGGAGGAGGAGGAGGAGGAGACCGCGGTCGTTACTGCCAGTTCAAATGAGGTTATTATTATCGATATCGTTATTCGAAACATAAATTGAACCTAGACATGTGTGTGTGTGTGTGTGTGTGTGTGTGTGTGTGGGTGGGTGGGTGTGGGTGTGGGTGTGGGTGTGTGTGTATTAGTTATTCATTGCTTACAGGGTCCAGCCGAATCAGGACCACAAAATCAGGACCACAACTTGGTTGAAAGAGGACAACCCTGATCCGTATAAAAGATCTGCTGAAACAACCCTAGTGGTAACACTGAAGGCACTCCACCAGCCGGCCACTTTACAATAAAGACATCCCACGCAGGGGACTTTGAAGCTATACTCTAATTTATCGAACCCCCGTTTACAAAAACAAAGTAAAATATAAACATCATTATAAATTTAATCAAGAAAACATATACATATAAAATTCCTACATTGTTAAATAATTATATAATAGAAAGCCCTAGTAACCATTTGGCAGAAAGCATCCAATATTACCAAGCTGACCAAACAGACCTCATACACAAATGAGGAGATTTGGAATGGTTTTCAAGAAGAAAAACGTTAGAAGACTGTCCTAGCGAAGAAGATAGTATAATAGATAAATAGAACAGAGTAGGAATGAGAAAGAACGAAGGATACAGACAGCGACAGTGGGAATTTAAAGCACTAAATTTCCAGAAAGTGGGGATACTATTTATACAGAAACCCCCGACACCTCCACGTGTGTGTGTGTTTGTGTGTTTATGAGACGGACAAAGGGAGAGAGAGGGAGGGAGAGGTAGACAGACTGACAGTCAGACAGGCAGGTAGGGATACAGATAGACAGACAGACTGTCAGATAGACAAAGACTGTCAGATAGACAAACAGAGAGAAAGTGGAGAGGGGAAAAATTAACTGCCAAGAAAGTAAGTTGGTGTTTGTTTTTCTTAATGACATTTTTATTGTAATCCCAGACTTATCTTTAAATACTTTGAAACAGTCGGGGGAGGGAGGGGGGAGAATCAGAACGAGCCAGATGTCAGTCTGTCTGTACGTCGGCCTATCCGTCGATCCCTTGAAAGTCATTTCTCAACAACCACTAAAACAGAGTTCGACCAAACTTCATTTACAATTTGTTTGGTTTAAAACACACTTGTTGCCTTTTGTCAAGAATAATTGAACCGACATTCATCATTTTTACCAGGTGGATACTTCATCTACAGCTAAGCATGTTATCTCATTCGTACTTTTTCAAAGGTCGTGGTCATGGAGCTTCACTATTTTCTAAAAGCGCTTTGCACTGTATCTAAAACTTGGTTGATCCAATATTGATTTTGTTTTCTCTTGCCAATAATTCAGATAGTGACCTATCATTCCATGTTTTCATTTTGCTTCGTTATAATAAAGCCCAGTCACAACATCTCTAAGAAAATGAACCCTTTTCAAAATGTTTATTTTTAGGCTATGTGTGTGAGTGTCATCACATGCATTTATATGGCTTGTCATCTTGTTTTATCCTCAAATTCCTCCAGTCGGTTTTTTTGGTCTTCAATTCGCATGCCATTCCTGAGTCAATGAGCTAAGTATGATCAGCTTCAGTGCACGAGCATTGAAAAGGGTTAATATCCCTGGGCGCATTCTATCTCAGAATCAATTAGCAATGTATGTAGTCTCTAACAAAATAATATCAACGTCATGGCAGCGTCCATCGAAATCAAAGCCCTCAACAAAGCATGAAATCTTTCTATGAATTCATAAAAGATCACTCATGCCGGCACATGGCGGACTATTTATTTTTTAAATGTAACACCGTTGTTTGGGAAATGGATCTTGTTCACTGTAAGATTATTTCGTTAGGTCTACGCTTCGTTATTTGCATTATATTGGGCGTGGACAGACCCGACAAAAGATTGTGAATAGTTCATTATCCTATCAAACTCTGCCGTCATATTGTTTTCGTCATCGGCCGGGCATCCGTTCGTGTGCGCACTCTTTAAACCGATCTCTCGGTTCTTCCGCTGAACGAATTTCACGAAATTGGTGTGTGATCATAAGTCGTAATTACATTTTCATTCATGTTGGAACACTACATGTAAGTCATTATGTCAGTCCGACCCCTTCTTTAAAATGAGCTTACCTATTTAAAATGATCTCATCATAACCTTGTGCTATAAAGATTAGTTGTTGTTATTTATTTATTTTTTTAAATCTGTCACAAGCTTCTCTGTTTCTTCTGTTATCAAAATATTTGTGTTGGTTAATATTGCTTGTTCAAGATTATAATAATTATTTAGTTCGATCAATACTTCTTCCTTCGTGTAATGAAAAGAGCGTCTGGTGCATTTCATTTCCTTCTTGCTTCCTTTAAAAAAAATATCTTTGTTGATTCAGTTTGCTGAAGATTATAATCATTATTTAATTTCTTCATGCTGCTGGTGCTTTTCTTTTTTTTTTTTTTTAATTAAGGACAACAAATTGGCTGTCTGCAACATAAAAAGTTCTTTGCATTTCGTCATCGCAATGTCTATTTGCTGGGTTGATCTTATTTGTTTGATATAATAATTATTATTCAGTTCGTTTTATGCTGCTGGTGTTTTTTTGGGTTTTTGTAATTGAGCACCAAAAAGGTCGTCTTCTACATTAGCGCGTTCCTTGCTCTTATAGTCTAAACTCACTTTTAGTGAAAAGAGGTTAAATGAAATAAACGATATAAACCAACAACGCGTTCGTTTCTTCCTTCAACTTTTGTTGTGCTGCCTGTTTGTTTTGCTGACAGTGTTTATTCAAATTAATAATGATTGATTATTTCGTGTATTTTCTGCTCGACTGATTTCCATTGGCTATAGACGAGCATGTAAAATCTTTTTATTTATTTATTTTTTTTGGCTGCAGTTTATTATCCCTTTTTATCGGGAAACTCTGGGCCGCCTCCCCCGGGGAAGGCGCAGTCGCAGCCAGTGGCGCGCCCAAACCCTACCTAACATTATTTGTGAATTTTTGAAATTTTTTGCTGGGGGAGCAAACCGGAGTACCCGGAGAAAACCCCCGAGACGTAGCCCGAGTCGAAAGTAAATAAAATTCGGAGAAACATAACGCCAAGATGCTGGCTCGAACCCACACCTGTCAGGCGCCATTGGCTTGTGGACAAGGCAAGTTAATCCCGCCTTAGCCCACAACGCTCCATTTCTTTCTTTATTTTTCTTTTTTTTTCCCTTCCTTCATCAAATAAGTTTACATTTTGTAGATGTTTGCGTACAAAACAATTGTTTTATATAATTTCAATGAAAATTGCTTCGAAATGCAATGAGCGTAGAAACAAGCTGACAAAATGAAAGAACAACTGAAACATTGGTTCTGGAGGAAGGCTCTTATGAAAACATAATAGGATCGCCTACGCTCCTATTCTATTTTTAAAAAAACAACAACCAAATTTTCTTTTGTTCCATAAACCAGCTGATCGATAATGCCATAACGAACGATATTGTTCGCTCTAGTTTTTCCTCGGCGTTCTTAGGCTGGCGGAACGAAATTGGTCCATTGCTTTTAGATTTTTGTAAGATGCTCCAGCTTCAAGTTCAAAGAAAAAGGAAGAAGGAAAGACAAATAAAACTAATGCTAACGACGATGCGTGGAAAATGAATAGCTAGCGCTGCCAGTATTTCAAGCTATTTATTTAAACCTCCCGAAAATAATAAGAGCACAATTCTGAGGATTCTTTTGATGCATTCAGTTTTTCGGAAGAAATAATTAAAGGCTAATCAAAGTATTTTAATGCTATTGTTATTGGGGATGGTGGCGACATAACTCGTGATGCTGTTGTTGGAGCTGTTGCTGCTGCTCTTTTCCTTCGTATTCCTTCTTCATTCTTCTTCTTATTATTGTTCCTCCTCTTTCCCTCCTCCTCCTCCTCCTTCTTCTTCTTCTTCTTCCTCTTTTTCTTCTTCTTCTTCTTTTTCTTCTTCTTCTTCTTCTTCTTCTTCTTCTTCTTCTTCTTCTTCTTCTTCTTCTTCTTCTTCTTCTTCTTCTTCTTCTTCCTCTTTTTCTTCTTCTTTTTCTTCTTCTTCTTCTTCTTCTTCTTCTTCTTCTTCTTCTTCTTCTTCTTCTTCTTCTTCTTCTTCTTCTTCTTCTTCTTCTTCTTCTTCTTCTTCTTCTTCCTCCTCCTCCTCTTCCAACTCCTTCTATTCTTCATTTTTCCTCCTCTTCCTCATGCTCATATTCCTATTTCACTTCTTCCTCTTTACTGCATATTCCTCTTCACCTTTTCATCCTCCTCCTTCTTTTTCATCTTCTTTATTTTAAAATGTATCCAACTGTTAAGGAGATTAATTTTTCTGTTCGATCACAGTAATGTAACATTACGGGTAATACCAAAAAGAAACACACACGCTAACCAGGCGACGAGTTAGCTGAAGGCCAAGTAAATAAATATTTTAATGGCAAAAAGAAAAACCTAAACCCTTTCATACATGAATTGCTGTTCTTTTTGTTTTGTCTCTCTTCCTTTGAAAAAAAAAGCATTTTTTTGTTTAAATCTTAGTTTCCTTACATTAATTTAAATACTTCTTTCTTTCTTTCTTTTTTCTTTCCATTTGTTCTGACAAGTAATATTACATTTCCAAAGAAATGAAACAACTTTTTTTTTTAATCTATAACAACAAAATCTAATACAAACGTATTAAGCTGAGTAAACATAATCTCCACCTTGAAGTAAACGAAAAAATGGATCTCTCAAATTAATAGCTTGCCGTTGCTACGACAGCAGTTTCGTTTTAACGCCTACCATTTTCATATATAGGGCGGAAGTATCTTATTATTGCACCCAAAAGACTCCAGAGAGGTTTCTTTCTCTGCGTGTAAAGATTTTAAATCTGTGGGAAAATCAGTCATCGAGATCTTCCTTTACACCGAATTGTTTGACCTTTCATATAGACTAGAAAATTAGATAAGAGTGTGCCTGCCAGAAATTTGCGACCATTGTTTGTTTGTTTGCTTTAGAAAAAAAAGGATCAAAATTCAGTTCTTGTGCGCATTTTACAGATTGCATACAAAAAGAAGCCACTAACGAAGATTCGATTAAAATAAAGCCTACATGAAAAGCAATGAATAGCTACTGTCACTTTCTTCTAAAAACAAATCAGCGATACAATTACCCTATAATATGGGAATTGTCGAAATATATGCTCATATTGGAACGGTCTAATAGGCCTACCATACTTTCTATGTACTCTATTTCCAGGCTCAGCTGTCTGTCACTGGAATCATGAATAATTCCTGGCAGGTCTGTGCGCGACTATTGTTGAGCTTTACTGCAAGGGTCAGCGTCTCTCTACTGAACGCTGTCAGCGACGTCTTGTGAAGGTGTGAAAGGAGCTCAGGGACCGAGGTTCCCAAGGTGCCGGAAACTCACTCAAAGCAGCAGACGTACTTGTCATTTCCCACTTTTTCTGATGAAGCGTTTTGCAGGATGGAAAGGACCCCCAATTTCCTTGCACTGACGCGCCACAATGAAGGGCTGATTGTTGCGGAATTCTGTTCTTTGGCTGTGTGTATTCATATGACGGAACATCGCGCGGAGCTGCAGCAGACCGATGCGGCACGGGTACGCCTCAATGGGAGTGTTCTTTTGCTTGTAACCATAAATAAGAAGAATTCGTATAATAACCAAACCTCCATTCGTTACCGCTCCAGGCGATTTCGGGTCAAATGAATATGTATAGTCTTTTTTTCTGCTGCCTCCGTGCCTGGCGCAAAGTTTGATCGCATTTCTAAAACTTTTTCTCTTGTTATTCCAAATAAAATTGAATATCTGCTAATATAGCGTATAGTCCCATACAGAAAAGAAACGCTTAGATAATTTATAATTGGCTTTGAATGAGCGACTTGCAGGGGTGGCTCAGAGATCCACAACGCAATGCTGCGTCTCAGGTAAATGTAGGTTCGATCAGCGCTTCAGCTAAGACTATCACTGACTAGCGCCTTGAACAGTAATATTCAGGACGGAAAAGGCGTTATATAGTTAAAATCCATTCATTTTATTGACTGGAAGAAACTTGTTTTTTCCTTGATTATGGAGGTTTTACTTTTATGAACATTGAAGTTGATCGTCTACATCCACCATTGGCGATATGGCAGACGGGTATAACCATCAAAGAGAAGAGGGGATAGGAATCTTGTGACGGTGGGTCTGTTGTTGCTGGGCTCTGCACAATGGAATGCTATTACCCACTCGTCTTCAGTCGATGGGGCTCGCTAGTAAATCTCCCTGTGACTCTACTTAATACATTTATAAGTTTAGCTCGGTCTGTGTTTAGGCTGGGGTACAGAGATAGAAAAAAAATGGTAAAAGATCACTGTCACACTAGCTCTTATACGGCTATGAAACATGTGTTTGCCACGTGGTCACGCAAAGTTTAATTTACCATCACAATTAAACATGGCAAATTTCACAAACATAATTCAACAAAAATATCAATACATCATGATGAAACAAAAGATGGTTCATTTACCCTTTTGACAATGTCAGGCTGTGGCTAACTAGGTTGAATAGAATTTCACCAGTTCCTGCGATTAGTCGTCAGTGGAGAGATCTCTTAGAGCCGAGCTCTGTACTCTAGGCAAGTTGAACAGCGAATGCCCCTCTATCTCTGTGGTCAACAGGAAGAGTGAGAATCTAAAACTACAAGAGTCGCCCTCTACCGGTGGTTGGCCGTACTACTGCCTATGTAAGCTGGATGAGGTCATTACCTGGGCGAGCGTCAGCATAGAAATGTGTAGCCTACTGTAGACTTCTATCGTCTGCTGCAGACTAACATTACTCTACTAAGGTTACAGCTGACTAAGCAAGGCAAGAACTTAAAGTGCTGTGTAAATGTGTAAATCTAGTCTCTTATCACAAATCTATATCAACGCGGAACCAATAGAGCAATCATACTGCTATGATGGACAAAAAACAACAACGCGTAACTGTAGATTATAGTCACACGACACCGAAGCGTATAGGCGACTACTGGTCACATTATTCTGACACCAGCGAACCAGTTGATGGTAAGGGGAAAATAATATGGTCACACATTGGCCAATCCGGGATTCGAACCAGGTACCTTTCGGTTACTAGTAAGACGCTCGACCACTGAGCTACACCGGAAGGACGGCAATAGTTGTGAGGTATGTAATCCAACTGGACGATAAATGGAAGACAGAAATCACTCAGCAACAAATGAGAGGTTTATCGTATTCGTCGACGACACCATGCAGATGTGACAATAACAGAAATTATTGCAAAGACCTCGGCATCATATTCCTAGAAATTCATGAATCCATTAATAAAGCCCAAGTTCAATTCCCACAACAGGGAATTAAATAAACCCAGTAACACTTGGTTTAAACAAATGTTTTATTCAAGGATAAACATATCATTACAAACAATGATTTACAGGATAGGCAACAAGCAAGCTTATATAAGCCCACCCTGTATGACAAAATTCTACATAATAATGAAGTGACAGGCTACTGATATTTGCATAAAAATAAAGAAGAATACAACAATTTAATTTTAAAAAATTTAATTAATTAAAGATGTTACGTTGAAACGCGAACGAAAGTATGTCGGAAGCGTGTACGATAGATCTGGTCGTTTCGATTTGCAAAGTATTCAATAATGGAGTTTATTTACCTTTGATTTGAGTTTGCATTGTTGTTAGGAGAGGCTTTGTATAACGTTGATAATTTTCGTTGGTCGATATTGTCGGAGAATACTCTGGATTTCCTTGTTTACCATCGATCGAAGGTTCGGGACGATTGTCGAAGTAAGAGAAGGTTCGGGGTATGTGTGGAGAGATGAATGACGTAAGTCAGTGATGACGATCTTTTATTCGATTGGTGGCAGTGCGTCATTTCTACGGTATTCGAAATCTTTCCGGAAAAGAGAGAGATTATAAAATTGTGTGCCGCACTGTTGTTGGGGGATAGTAAAGTTGTTGATAGTGATTTGGAGAGTTGCTGTGAAAGTTGTTGAGTTGAGTTGAGAATTGTATGCAGTTGTTGGTGTGTGCTGAATAAAAGTGGAAAACTTCATACGTCGACTTTGTGACTTGTATGCTGTTTGGACGGGTTGCGTGAATAAACGAATCTGAGTTACACAACTATCAGGAATTCAAGCATCGGGGCTGAATCAGATACTGATAGAAAACACCAACATCGATTCGAGTGTAACATTTTGGGGGTCAAGCCGCGATTCACGCCATAGCCAAGGGTTCAACTGCTACAACAAGCGAGTCAACGTTACGAGAGGCAGTCATCGAGGGTAGCCGCCAACGAGTTGCGTCGAGAGGGGCCAACATACTGGGACTACATCACCGATAGATTCGGGTTGACTGCAAGGGCGTGTAGTCGCTGAAGAGTTGCTTCGTGAGCGAACAACACATCAGGACTACGTGGCTGCCGCAGGACTACGTCGAGGGACAGTCTCGGAGCTACATCGCCAGTGTTACAGAGAGCGGCGAGCGGACGTCGCGTCTACTTCAGCACAGGAGCGTATACATCAACACCAGCGTGGTGCAGCGTCGCATACGACGAGGACAGCGGGGCCTGCGTCAGCGAAAGCGACTAGTGGCAAGCATCAGCGCTACTGCAGAAAGCGTGCTGTTCTAGAACAGTCTAGAAAGGTACAGCACAGTCAAGAACTTTCTAGAAGAAGAACCTTCCAGAAAAGAACTTTCTAGAAAAAGAACTCTCCAGTCAAGAACTTTCCAGAAAAGAACTTTCCAGAAAAGCATCAAGATGGCTGACTTCTGGCAGAAAGGGATTGCACTGAATCTGAAAGGCAAGCAGCTGACGGAGTACGTCAAATCCCAGGAGAGAATACAAGAACGAGAATTAGAAGAGCAGCGTCGCCGTGAAGAAAGAGAATTAGAGGAGCAGCGACGCCGAGAAGAAAAGGACGAACAGCGTCGCCGAGAAGAAAGAGAAGACCGGCGTCAAGAAAGAGAATTAGAGGAACAGCGTCGGCGTGACGAGATGGAAGAGAGACGATTAGAAGCTGAGCGTCAATACCAGCTAGAGTTGGGGCGTATCCAAAACAATCAGCATGCGCCACAAGTTATCAGTGACAACACGGCTCCAAAATTGCCAGCTTTCGTCGACGGGAAGGACCAGATTGACAGTTATCTGGCGAGATTCGAAAGGTTCGCCGAAAGCTCTAACTGGCAACCTCAAGACTGGGCAATTCGACTGAGTGCACTTCTGACGGGGCAAGCTCTCGAAGTTTACACCAGACTGTCGAACGATGACGCCAAAAACTACGACGTCTTGAAAGAGGCCCTGTTGCAGTGCTACAACTTTACAGAGAAGGGCTACCGTAAACGCTTCCGTGAATGCCGGCCTAAGTCAGACGAGACGCCAAAGCAGTTTGTGGAGCGCCTGTCGTCATATCTACACAAGTGGGTGGAATTATCAGGCAAAGGGAAGACTTACGAGAGTCTCCATGAGCTGATCGTGAGGGAACAATTACTCAACGCCTGCCCTAAGGACCTCGCGATCCACTTGGAAATACAAAAGTTGCAGACGCTAAAAGACGTTGCTGAGGCTGCTGAAAGATATCTCATCGCTCATGAGAAAACGTTGGGGCCACCCAGCGCGACGAAACACTTTCAGAAGACGGCAAGCCATGGGAACCAGATCCAGTGGAGCCAGACGAGCCAGAGACACACTGACTCCACGCCTCCTCCCAGGGAAGGGCATTCGAGAGGCTGTTTCACCTGCAACGCTACAGACCACAGAGCGGCTAATTGTCCTCAAAACAAAAGTAGCGGACAGCGGAGCAGTACGGACAACGCAGCGGCGGGCAACCGGCAGAGGTGGTTCTCCAATCAACGGCAAACCAGTAGATCTGACCATCAGGTGTGCGGCGGGAGCGTCATTCTTCCGAGTGAGACCGAGCGCACAGCTACCCCTGCGGACGTGCAAGAGTGCATGACTGATGGCCAACTCCTCCTTGCCAACGGAAAATCCATCCCCGTCGTCGCCAGCGCAGCTGTGACCGTCCAGAACATGCCTGTTTCAAAGGGACGCGTCGGAAATCATGAAGTGACTGTTCTAAGAGACTCTGGCTGCAGTGGGGTCATCGTCAGAGAAGACCTAATCGCTAAAGAACAATTCACTGGCGATTCTAAATGGACACTTATGGCCGACAGCAAATGTGTGAGAGCGCCAGTTGCGAAGATTCATGTCAACACCCCTTTCTACATAGGCGAAGTCGAAGCGGTTTGCCTGAAGAAGCCGCTATACGATTTGATGATCGGGAATATCGACGGCGCGAGGCGACCCGACGACCCCGATCCAGAGTGGAGTCCTGCCTCAACTCAACACGTCGAAGTTGTGGAGGAGGATCCATTGCCGTTTCCCGATGGAGACCTTACAGAGCTGCTACGGGACAATGTGGTTACTCCGGCTCAGCCCTGCCGACCAGAGATCGTCGGTGCTGTTACTACCAGGGCCCAGGCCAAGAGAGACAAGACGTCTACGCCACTGAAGGTCGCCGACAACTCCAAAGCTGCCATCGTGGACAGAGATAAGCTGATTCAGCTCCAGGAAGCTGATAGCACTTTAAACAAGTACAGGAACCGCCAAGACCACGTGACCAAAGGCAGTGGTACGGTCTATTTTGAGGTGAAGGCCAAGATCCTGTACCGAATCTTCCAGCACCCGAGGGTCAACGGAGGGAAACCACTACGTCAAGTCTTGGTACCGTTACCCCTGAGGCGCCAGGTGATGGAAGTAGCGCATGACTCTATCATGGGAGGTCACCTAGGCATCAGAAAGACGTCAGACAGAATCCAGGCGGTGTTCTACTGGCCAGGACTTCATGCGGACGTCAGCCGTTTCTGCCGATCATGTGACATTTGCCAGAAGACCATACCTCGAGGAAGGGTCCCGAAAGTGCCTATGCAGAAGATGCCTCTGATCGACCGACCTTTACTGAGGGTGGCCTTAGACTTAATCGGCGAAATAAGACCTCCGAGTGAAGAAGGTCATCGGTGGGTACTGACTTTAGTGGACTATGCGACTCGGTACCCAGAAGCAGTGCCACTGAAGAAGATTGACACTGAAACTGTAGCAGAGGCACTGGTGGACATGTTCAGTAGGCTTGGAGTGCCTGAAGAAATTCTGACAGACCTCGGGACGCAGTTCGTCTCTGACTGCATGAAGGAGGTCAACAGACTGCTGAGCATCCGGCATTTGACTACGACACCCTACCATCCGATGTGCAACGGGCTTGTCGAGAAGTTCAATGCTACGCTGAAGTCCACCCTGAAGAAACTGTGCAGCGAGCAGCCCAGACAATGGCATCGCTATATCAACGCCTTACTTTTCGCCTACAGAGAAGTACCGCAGGAGTCCACCGGCTTTTCTCCGTTCGAGCTGCTGTACGGAAGAACCATCCGAGGGCCGATGCACATCCTAAAAGAACTGTGGACGAAAGAAGTAGACACCCCAGAGGTGAAGAACGGCTACCAGTACGTGTTTGAGCTACGGGAGAAGCTGGAGCAGACTCTCGAGATAGCCAGAGAAAACCTGAAGAAGTCCCAGGACTGTGGAAAGCACTACTACGATCGTAGGGCTGTGAACAGGAAGTTTAAACCTGGCAACAAAGTGCTGGTGCTGCTACCTACCGATCATAATAAGTTGCTGATGCAATGGAAAGGCCCGTACGAAGTGGAGACCGTGGTGGGGATCAACGACTACAAGGTGAAGGTCGGCCAGCATTCCAAAATATACCACGCCAACCTCCTTAAGCTGTACGTGGAGAGGCCGCCAGAGACTGTACATGCAGCAACAGCAGCTGTGACCGACGACAGCTTTGACAGCGAAGAACTGTTGGAACTGGGAGACTTCCACAGCAAAGAAGGCATCAATGATGTTAAGCTAGGACCGAGCTTGACGGAAGGTCAAACGTTGGAGCTCGAGGACCTTATGGGCGAGTTTCCCCCTAACTTCAATGATGTCCCAGGCTCTACGACTTTGGTCGAACATGAAGTCCACACCCAGACCTGGAAGGAGCATCTGCAGACTTTGAGGGAGCTGTTCCACCGTCTCGCAGAAGCCAACCTGACCGTGAGACCCAGCAAATGCATCCTGGGAGCTGACAACGTCGACTGC
The DNA here is from genome assembly GCA_036898135.1 of Oncomelania hupensis. Classification (NCBI taxonomy): domain Eukaryota; kingdom Metazoa; phylum Mollusca; class Gastropoda; order Littorinimorpha; family Pomatiopsidae; genus Oncomelania; species Oncomelania hupensis. The sequence continues at coordinate 15,156,206 of CM072512.1, forward strand.
GTCGGACATCCGATGGAAGAAGGAGACAACGGAGGACGCACTGATTCCAGGGAGGCCCACGTGATCATCGTCTTTGACCCTGGGCCGATGACGACCGCAACTGACGAGGGCGTTGATTCCTTGCGAAAGAAAGAACATTGACTGTGTGGACGAACTAAGAATATTGGTAATGAGAGACTTGCAGATGAGAAACTTTGACTCTGTGTGAATGAACTGTGAACATTGACATTATCCAGGCAGATTTGAAGATGAAAACCATTGACTCTGTGTAGATAAGCTGAGCGCAATTACAGTATTCAGAAAGTCTTAAATTAGTTTCAATTGTGGACTTTGTTTGTGCATTACGTTTCAACGTTGTTGAAAGAAATTGGGTAAATTTCTTCTTGAGTGGGGGGTTATGTTACGTTGAAACGCGAACGAAAGTATGTCGGAAGCGTGTATGATAGATCTGGTCGTTTCGATTTGCAAAGTATTCAAAAATGGAGTTTATTTACCTTTGATTTGAGTTTGCATTGTTGTTAGGAGAGGCTTTGTATAACGTTGATAATTTTCGTTGGTCGATATTGTCGGAGAATACTCTGGATTTCCTTGTTTACCATCGATCGAAGGTTCGGGACGATTGTCGAAGTAAGAGAAGGTTCGGGGTATGTGTGGAGAGATGAATGACGTAAGTCAGTGATGACGATCTTTTATTCGATTGGTGGCAGTGCGTCATTTCTACGGTATTCGAAATCTTTCCGGAAAAGAGAGAGATTATAAAATTGTGTGCCGCACTGTTGTTGGGGGATAGTAAAGTTGTTGATAGTGATTTGGAGAGTTGCTGTGAAAGTTGTTGAGTTGAGTTGAGAATTGTATGCAGTTGTTGGTGTGTGCTGAATAAAAGTGGAAAACTTCATACGTCGACTTTGTGACTTGTATGCTGTTTGGACGGGTTGCGTGAATAAACGAATCTGAGTTACACAACTATCAGGAATTCAAGCATCGGGGCTGAATCAGATACTGATAGAAAACACCAACATCGATTCGAGTGTAACAAAAGATAATAAGGTTTAGTAACACTTGCCCAGGCCTGAAAATGGCAACTAATTTAGTCGCCATGGCTAGTGGAAAAAAAAATTGGCGACTGAAAAAAAAACTTTAGTCGCCAAATGCGAGTGCGCTAAAATAAACTTTTTTTTTAGTTTGTCTAGTAAAGTTTTTAGTTTGGCTAGTAAAATTTTTAAGTTACTAGCCAAAGGCTAGTGGGACCTTTTTTCATTTTCAGGGCTGTTGCCCATAGTTTGAGAATTTGTATCCTTGGAGACCTCAAAAAGACAGCTTTGATAGCACACTGAGTAGCAGGGACTAACTCAGGCTGAAGTTCGCCTACCCCATCCCTTCTCCTCTTCCTCCCCCCCCACCCCCCACCCCCTCAAAAAAGAAGAAAATCTAGTCACTAATGGAGAGGTGAACGTAAGCCTCGGTTAGTCTTAGCTTTGATACAGGTATTAAACTTAGCATCTTCAAGACTTAGAAGCGTACATGCTATTATTCTGCTGCATGATTACAACTGAATGCAGCGAACGTTCCTATCCGTAATATGTCTAATTTTCACATCTCTTGCGACTTTGGGTATCTGGATCACTAGCGTGAAAGATACTTGGTAATGTCCCGTGAGCGTAACACATCGGAGAGCTTCGTTCAACTTCGGTGATTGCCTTTTTCGGCGAATGACTGGAACTAGTTTGGAAGAAAAGAAGTTCGCGTCCCGCGAGACCGAGTCTGGGATTTGTTCAGAATGTTACTATAGACAGAGTCATTCTGATCTCAGATAAGGCGAAGACGAACGTCTGGAAACTCTGTGGGGCACTCGACAATAAATTTTATGCAGTACATTTTGCTGCTTCAGTGCTTGTGTGACTTAATTTTGAGAATGGATATTTTAAAGTAAATGAATTGAATTGAATAAATTGAATTGCTTGTGCGAAGCTAGCACTACCTTGGATAGGCGCTATGGCTGCCGACAAACAACATTTGTCATGTCAAACACACATCAGTGTTTGTTCACAAGTGAACCGATCACTGACCGAGTTGCCAGTCTATCTCGTCAATGCAAAGCATTTTCCTGTAAAACATTTTTTTTTATTTTTGTAAAGATCTGTTTAATGGTAGACACGGAGCAACAGACACACTTTGCGTATGCTGCTAGCATTGAGAACACAATAAAATTAATGGGATTGTGAAATTTAAGTCTAGTGACTCTCCGAGATATTGGGGAAAGTCCACCATTATGGACCACTTTTTAACAATCTGTCTTATAAACAGTATTATGAGACTGAACACAATGAAACTGTTTGTGTGCTTTTATTTCCACTAAAAGCACAATATTTCAAATCCTGAACAACACAGAACAAATAAAAAGGAAATAATTTGAATCTTTAAACAAAAAATGCAACCGGTCCATATTACAGGACACCAAAACCAATATGGACCACCCATTCCTCATATGTGGACCACATATTCATGTAACATATATAAATTGTCTGATGAGTTTTGTCCATGAAATGGACAATATCGGTCATTAAAAATAATAAAAACCTATAGAAATAGTAAAAAGGTCTTTTTTACATATCATACACAAGAGTGTGATTTGGTATTTGACCATTAATTTGCTTTGACCTTGACAACCATTAAATTGCAGAGCTCACACATAAAAGTGGCGTCAACCGTCCCTGCACAGTCTTCATGTGCCCAAGATTTACATTGGGGGAGCACTGAATCATGTCTTCCAATCTGCACTCGTTGCACATGAAGCAGTACCAGTCACTGAGATCTGAGTCTTGTGTCTGTGTAACGTTTTTAGGCCTAGCGTTCGCTGTTTTCTGCTTCTTCTTTCCCTTATTCACACTGTTCTTTTTCACGGACTGTTCATCGCCCTTCTGCCTTTTCGCTCTGCTCGCTGCCTTCTCCTCCAGTAGCGTTTTGTAGTGTGTTGATGTCAGGACCTCGGAACTCTCTCCTTTCGACCTTTTTCTGGGGGTTCAAGGCAGAACGGAGATTTTTCTCAGGATGGATGGCGACAAAACACGCCCTACATTTTGCACTGGTGTTGGCATTGGCATCTTTATTATGGTATCATAATGTCCGGTGTTGTCACCAAATGAAGTGTACGCCAAATGGATGGCATCTTGATACTGCTCGCCGATGGTCAACGTGGCGTTGCTACATGATATGATTATTTGTTTCTTGTATGTTTCTGCTTTTCTAACTATTTCAAAATGTCCTACTTGAGATGATAAAATTGCCATGAGCGCTATTCTATCCTTAACACTACCGAATCTTATGTTGCCTGGCATGTCAGCATTGAGAGCATCTCCTCTCATGTAATCTGCAGATGTTTGAATTGTGGACAGAGTGTTGATTGTCATGTTGTTTCTGATTTGGTTGGCCAACGTTGTTTCTTTGACATGTAGTAGTGGATCTGAAATTTTACCATCCCTCTTTTCAGCAGACTGTAACGACTCGTCCATGCTTGTGGCAACTGCCCTGAAGAAACAGCCTCCATCTGGAGAGATGTTGATAACTTTTGTCGCCAATGCAGGGACCGTTAATGAGCCATTGGCAAAAGATCTTGACGGAGCCTGGTATGACGTACAAAGAGAGTTGGGAGTCGCTTGGTGTGACGCAGGAGAGCTGGGGGCAGCCTGGTGTGACGCAGGAGAGCTGGGGACAGACTGTTGTAACGCAGGATAGCTGGGGGCAGCCTGGTGTGACGCAGGAGAGCTGGAGGCAGCCTGGTGTGACGCAGGAGGAGAGCAGGGGGCAGCCTGGT
>CM072512.1:15165016-15203846 GCA_036898135.1 Oncomelania hupensis
AGAAAATTGGAATATTAGAAGGGCCATGCTGAATATCTTAATTTACACTTTGCGGACAAACACTCCGCAACTGATAATAATTAATAAGAATATTAGACCCACTGCCGTAGCTCAATTGTCGAGCGTTCGCCTGGCACACAGACCCAAGTACGAATCTCATGGTGGGCAAGGTTAAAAAAAACATTTATTGCTGTTCGTCATAGCGGTATGACTGCCTTTGGCGGTTCAGTGTTGAGTTAGTGTACCCACCCCCTTCTTCCATGGGTTGGTTATATATCGTCAATTGGGAGTGCAGACGTTAATTTCACTGTTCATTCTTTAAGCGCTGAAAACAAACCGATTAAATATTTGCACACTAACACGCTGGTGTTTGAGCGAAGGCCAGCACTTAAAGCAATTCCTGAGCAAGCTCTAATCCAGCACTGTAAGCAATTCCTGAGCAGGCTCTAATCCTCTAAGCACGCTACACAAAATAAAATAATTAAAACTTAGGCTATGTAATTTGCCAAAACAACGATGCCATTTGCCAAACTCTTCACAAATCACGACCTTCGCTCAACTCCCCGCATTCTCAAGATCGCCAAAAGCTGCCAGATATTCCCCACATTTCAGGCGCCTGAAATGTTGCTTCTAAAGGCACATGTGGGTTCGGCAACAAGATTCTTTGACCGTTCGCTTTCTGTTTATCAGTTGAACTCTCTATAAATATTTTGGTCTACATTATTAAATGAAAAGAGTCGCCTTACAAGAAACAACACACACACATACACACACACTCACGCACGCGCGCTTCCTCAAACGCGCGCTCTCTCGCGCACACGCAAGCACACACGCACACACACACACACACACACACACACACCTACACACACACACACACACACACACAAACACACACATTCTCCATCGAATAAGAATATAAACCGAGGTCTAGTCTGTGCACGCACGCATTCCATCGCACGTATTTTAAAGATCCTGACGCTCATGTCCTAGACGGGTGAGTGCCAGCTACATAAATACATCCATCACGCACTAGGTCCCTTCTCCCCATCTCCGGTCGTCCAGGATTGTACTCAGTCGTCTAGGTGTCTATCGCCCAAAGGTTGCAAATAAGCGCCTTGGGCGTCTGGAGTTAGATCCTGTATTGGTCGGCGCCTTCAGCAGCCCTTGAGCTGGAAAAGCGCTCTATAAAAGCCATTAAACATCATCATCATCATCATCATCATCATCATTATCATCATCATCATCATCATCATTATCATCATCATCATCATCATCATCATCATCATCATCATCATCATCATCATCATTATCATCATCATCAGCATCAGCATCATCATCATCATCATCATCATCATCATCATCATCAATAAATCAACCAATCAAACAAACAATCAATCAGCCATCATTAACGATCAATCAATCATCGCCGTCATCATCATTAATCAAAAGTTATAATTATCATCGACTTGGGAGAGGGGGGGGGGAGGGGAACTGTCATTAACAACCATCTGCGCTATTTTACTTTCTTCGCCCGATCGGAAAGGTCAGTCCACACTTTAAATGTACATTTCATGACACTGCCTGCTGTCTAAAAGGTGATCGGAAGTCCTACGGGAACAGTAATTTAATATTTACTCGGGTGTCTAGACTTCTAGTTAAAGGATTCGGAGCCGCTAAATTGCATCTCCCCAAAGTCGAAATGCTTAGTACCGCGTATTGTGTTAAATCTAGGTAAAACGTGTGCCTATTGACTGACATGATAGGTACTCTTAACTTTTAATACCCCACAAAATGCCTTAGATGTAAGTAAAGTCTATTTGATATGATAGAAACTTTTAACTTCAACTGAGCACTACAAAATTGTTCTAAAGTGGACGATCAAAGACAGATTCCAACCCTAAAAGGTCAATAGAACTGTTCTACCTTACAGAAGACGAGATCACATTTAGCGATATGTCTTGTACACAATACGAGATGGCTATTTGCTTATATACTCATTACTTCTTTTTTAATGTATATTTGCGAGATTTGAATCTAAGCGCTCTAAAGATCGTCTGCTAGAAACATTACATGGTTTATCTGCCTTAAAAGGCCTTTGTGTAGGTCTAACTGTAAGGCTGCTGCTACATCTGTTTCTTTCTGTAATGTGTGTAGGTCATACTCGACAACAATTGACATGTAAAGGTTGTAGTGCTGATGTTGGTTTCTTCACTGCAGCCAGAAAAGGAACCAGTACGAATATCAGTATGAATATGAAGGTAGGCAGATACCTAACAGAAATACAATTGGCAACTGCTGTATTTTTTTAAAATTTTATGTTAGCGAGCATTGTGGCAGCGTTGACCATTAAGCGTTGACCAACGCAAAGACCATTCTGCAAGGCACAGTGCAAGGAGGTAGAATAAGAGGGAGACCGAAAAAGAGGTGGGATGACAACATTCGAGAATGGACTGGTTTGACACTGAGCGAAGCCATCAGGGCTGCTGAGAACAGAGAAAGATGGAGTATGCTGGTTAAACGATCATCTGTGGCGCCCCTACGACCTCCGGGTTACGGGACAGGATAGGATAGGATAGGTGGCAGCGTAGTCTAAGGCGGGACTAACTTGTCTTGTCCACAGGCTAGAAACCAATGGCGCCTGACAGATGTGGGATCGATCCCGCCTGTGGGCGTTATGTTTCTCTGAATATTATTTACTTTCGACTAGGGCAAGGTCTCGGAGAATTTCTCCGGTTGCTCCGTTTGCTCCCCAAGCAAAATTAATAAAAACAACAACTAATATTAGGTAGGTTGGATTTAAGCGCGCCACAGGCTGCGACTACGCCTTCCCCGGGGGAGGCGGCCCAGAACTTCCCCACAAAAAGAGACAATAACGTCAAAAATATTTTTTATAAAATAATATTGTAGGCGGACACAAATAAAAATCATGACTATCATTAGCGCGTTGACTGTGGTATGGGGTGAGCTTTGATGAGGACTTCATGATGAAACATTAATAGTAATTATGTTGCTAGACTGGCGAGGTGACGTTATAGAGAAACCGAATGTCATTGAAAGTTGCTTACATGCTTATTTGAAAGCTTTCGCTTTAAAAGCGTGGATTAATAAACACTATAATATGATCATGCTATCTACATGTAGTGCAGAAGTTTGAAAAAAGACCTCAGACAAGCTTTAAATTTGGACGAAATGTGTGTCTGATGACTGACTAGATCGATACTTCTAACTTTTAGAACCCATAAATTACGATAAAAGTACATAACATAATTATCTGTCGAATGACTGGCATGATAGGTACTTTTAACTTCTGGCAATCTATAAATTGTTCTAATGTAAAAAAAAAAAAAAAAAGGAAGCCTACTCTCTAAATTGTTTTTCCCCAAAGCCTGAATTTTCAATGTATTACTTTTGTCTGTTCAATCTTGGTGAAATCTGTCTAATGACTATCGTCGCAGACACTTTTACCGTTTAACACCCCTAAAATGCATTTCAGTCTTTCCCAAAGCCTGAATTTTCAATGCATTACTTTAGTCTGTTCAATTTTGGTGAAATCTATGTCTAATGACTGTCGTCGCAGATACTTTTAACGTTTAACACCCCTAAAATGCATTTCAATCTAGATCAGTACATACAAAATTGCCCAGTGATTTGGACACTTTTCATAAACTTCTGCTGCATCCACAAATTATTCTAATTTTAACGATCAAAGACCAGACGTGAAGTGTCGCAGTGATATTTCACTTAGAGGATAATTCGCCAATACTGTAATTAGACCGAAATGTTCCTGATAAATAAGGTTTTCTGTTCTCGATGGATACCCACCATCGAGGTCGTCCGAAGAAAAGCCGGTAGGACAACATCAATGATTGGACTTTCCTGAAGATGAAGCTTTCTTTACACACTGACAACGACAGCCCAGTGGATATGGATCTCTGGAGCATCACCTATCATTTATCTCCCGCGACTTATCAAGTCAAGAGATTCAGTTAGTTAGTCAATGAGTTAGTTTGTGAGAGTGAGTTTTATACAGTGTCTGAGACTTCTCACTTTCACTTTTAAAAAAGTACCGTATATTTATGAAGCAGATTAATAAAGAATGAACAATTTGGAGAGAACGTAATTCCACTGTTTCATGTTTTGTGGCAATCCTCGAAGGAGAATAGGTGTAGCGGAGTCTGCTAGCTGAAACTGCGGTAATAGAGACCAGGGGCCGCGGTTATGAGAAACGCCACCAATGGTCGGACGACGTTCAGTTCGGACGCCTATGAAGTCAACCGAGCTGTGCCGCCTACTGGGTGCGAGGTATGAGCGTGCGACTTGGAATTCGTTCAACCTATTCCATTTTTTAGCATTTATCAATCCGTCTTCCGGCTATAATTTCTACTTTCGATTTTGAATTTTGGTGCATAACATGGAAGAAACCATTGATCGGATTATTCGGTCAGACATAGAAATACGCCGTCTGATCGAATTGTAAGCAGAGAATAAGGATCTTCTCGAGAAACAAACACGCAAAGGATTTCACCGAGAAAAGGAAAATCGCTTGCTGGCTGTCCATTGCCCAACAAATTTCAATGTTTGTTGCTGCAGCACATCGCATGGACAAAAGGTTAAAGAAAAATCTTCACGATTTGTGAAGTCAAATGCAAGGAATGGCTTTCAAAATTAATCATGAAATAAGTTTTGTACTATTTAATTACTATTAATCAAAATATAAAACATAGCGTAACGTATGCTTTAAACCTGCTTGTTTTGATTCTCTCTCACTCTCTCTCTCTCTCTCTCTCTCTCTCTCTCTCTCTGTCTCTCTCTCTGTCTCTCTGTCTCTCTCTCTCTCTCTCTCTCTCTCTCTCTCTCTCTCTCTCTCTCTCTCTCTCTCTAATGTATGTTGTGTTTGGTTAAATTGATTGCTAATTAATTTTAATAGTGTTCTTTTCTTTCTTTGTTTACATTAAAGTACTATTTTTGTTTTTTAATTCTCTACTGATCTGTCACAGTGTTTAAAAATTTCTTCATTTGGTTGTGTCCAAACTTGAGTCAGCCTTTAGGGTCTTAGATTTTGGAAATAGAAGACATAAAATTGTTGGTTCAAAAACTCAATTTAAAGCCTATAACTAAACAGATGTATTTAGAAGAGAGAGAGAGAGAGAGAGAGAAAAAGAGAGAGAGAGAGAGAGAGAGAGAGAGAGAGAGAGAGAGAGAGAGAGAGAGAGAGAGAGAGAGAGAAGTGCGTTAAAAGAATAATTTTCTTATTGAAAGTTTATTCACATATATTTGATATTAGACTTGAAAAAAGAAGTGGACATAGGGCATAAGACCTTTATTCGCTTGCAATATTACAAAAGTTTGCCTTGCGCATCTGGAAATAATACAACGATAATAACATTAAAAACCATTTAAATCCACTCATATTCCAGAAAACATTATGCACGGCATCCACATGTGCCGTCACCAAACAAAAGCGCACGCAAACACAAACACACACACACACCCACACACACACACACCCACACACACACACACACACACACACACACACACACACACACACACACACACAAAAGTTCCAACAAAATGTAGGCCGAATGCAGAGCTTGTGTCGAGGGTGTGCCACGACTGTATTTGGGCACTATCGGTTCCGAGGACAACCCAGGTCATGGAAGCACCTGGAGTAAAAGCCTGACACAACCGTTGAACGAAGAAGAAGAAATACAGTACGTTAACGGTAAGATAGAAAACGGTCACATACGCAAAATCTCACTATCATAATGATGCCCTCAGAATTCTAGCTAAGAAATAAAAGGTGTCAAGATCTGCAGCAGAGTTTCATAGGCAAAAAGGGATTGGAAATAATGTCATTAAAAATACAGTGGTACAAAATAGTCCACGAACACAGCTGGTATCCGAGAGTCACAGAACAGACGTCAACAGAGGCGCTTGTATTTGGTAAAGCATCACCTAGGCGCGGTGCACAAATGTCCAAATACTACTGTTGTTTAGGGATGTATTTGGAGAGCATGCGAACTTGCAAAATGCAGGTTGCGATACTCCATTTTCAGCTCGTTTCCATCTGCATTGCATCAACCAAATTTACTATTTTTTCTCCATCACCGTCAGGTTCTGTTGTTTCTGCCTTCCTATCCTATTTTATCCCGTAAATCAAAGGTCGTAGGGGCACCACAGATAATCGTTTAACCAGCGTACTCCATCTTTCTCTGTCCTCAGCAATCCTCATGGCTTCGCTCAATGTCAAGCCAGTCCATTCTCGAATGTTGTCCTCCCACCTCTTTTTCGGTCTCCCTCTTCTTCTATCTCCTTGCACTGTTCCTTGTAGGATGGTCTTTGCAAGGCCTGATGATCTGGCGACGTGGCCATACCATCGGAGTTTTCGTTTTTTCACCACTGTGAGCAGGTCATCGTGTTGTCCAGTGGCTTGTGTGATGGTCTGTCGGACTGCGTTGTTGGTGATGTACTGGGTATAGGAAATGCCCAGAAATCTTGTGTAGCACCTCATTTCCATGCTTTGTATTCTTCTTTGTAGATCTGCTGTGAGGGTCCATGTTTCGCAAGCGTATAGGAAGATGGAGATGACAATGGAGCGCAGCAGCCTTACCTTGGAATGTAGACTGATGGTCCTGTGTTGCTGCAGCAAAACGTCTATATTCAAAAGATTATACCCACACTTAACACCAGTATCTTATCAAGGATGTTTTTATTTTGTTTGTGTATGGGTGTGCGTATGTGTGTGTGTTTGATAAGGAGTATAGTTGGAAAATTGTAACTGTTATCTCTTTACAAGATAATGTAATATAAGACAGTTGCTGAAACCGACCGCTAAGCTTTGAATTTGAGAGCCTCTCTTTCTTGTTTTGTAAACCAACAACAATGACTACTATACACACTTTCGCTTCGATGTTATTAACAGGCACATACAAACATTGCTGCCCTGGCAAGGTTGAAGCCAATTTGGAAAGACCGGACCATCAGCCTACATTTAATGGTAAGACTGCTCCGCTCCCTTGTCATCTCCATCTTCCTATACGCTTGCGAAACATGGACCCTGACAGCAGATTTTTTAACGAAGAATACAAAGCATGGAGATGAGGTGCTACAGAAGACTTCTGTGCATTTCCTATACCCAGCACATCACCAACGACGAAGTCCGACAGACCATCACACAAGCCATTGGACAACACGATGACATAGGCTACTCACAGTGGTGAAAAAACGGAAACTCCGATGGTATGGCCACGTCACCAGATCATCAGGTCTTGCAAAGACCATCCTGCAAGGCACAGTGCAAGGAGGTAGAAGAGGGAGTCCGAAAAAGAGGTGGGAGGACAACATTCGAGAATGGACTGGTTTGACACTGAGCGAAACCATTAGGGTTGCTGAGGACAGAGAAAGATGGAGTACGTTGGTTAAACGATCATCTGTGGTGCCCCTACAACCTCAGAGCTACGGGATAAGATAGGAAAGGAATAGGACATAAACGCATGAATTTATCGATTTATGGACTTCTGAAAGAGGTACTGCTTTAGCGCAATTTTATTTTTCCGGTAGGGCAACACTCATTGCGATTTTGAAAGGATCTGTGAGGTTAACCGGTGGGATCTTGAGTCCCTTTACGGCCCCTCATCCTGTATAATATTATTCATCCTGTACAGTATTATTGTATCTAGCGTAGGCTTGAAGGATCAATGTTATTCAGTACCTTTATAACCCAACTTAATGTTGGCACTGTGGGACAGCACCTTTTCATGTTTATGGATAATATAATGTTTTATGATTTAGGGTTATTTCCTACCCTTTCTACCATATCTAACCCCCTTCCCCGGTCCCTCCCCTTTATTTTCACGCACCCCACTCTCACTTTCACGAGCCCCACTCTCGCTTTCACGCGCCCCACTCTCGCTTCCCTAGCAACCGATCCCACTCCCATCTTCACCATTTTTCCACCCGAAAGTAAATTCTCTCTCCAAACACCACTCTTTCTTTCTTCTTCTTCTTCTTCTTTTTCTTCTTCTTCTTCTTCTTCTTCTTCTTCTTCTTCTTCTTCTTCTTCTTCTTCTTCTTCTTTTTTCCACCCGGTCGAAGGCTGCCAGAAGCATGCTTTAGTAGTCGCCTCAACAGGCAATAAAGCATGCTCTCATGCTTCAGAGCACTACTTCCTATACGCTTCAAGCTCTATAGTGACGGAAAAAGCGCAATTTCACTGTAAATATATACAGAATGTTGCTCTACAACATTCCGCTCTTTCCGTCTCAAAAACCCATTTGCCTTGTTGGATTCTTTAATTGTATGAAACCAAGTGAGGACACTATCCGGCGTCAACAAACGGTTCAAAAACATTGTCAAACGGTTCGTAAAAGACAGTTGACCTAGAAACTAATACAGTTTGACCTAATTCGTCCCCTAGAGGAGACCAAACTTACATTTTCTATTTTCATGAGTTCATTGGTCAATGCTCCTAGGGCTTGAAGCGTATAGGAAGCAGTGCTCTGAAGCATGAGAGCATGCTTTATGGCCTGTTGAGGCGACTACTACAGCATGCTTCTAGTAGCCTTCGACCAATGTGTATCGGGTGTTTCTTCTTCTTCTTCTTCTTCTTCTTCTTCTTCTTCTTCTTCTTCTTCTTCTTCTTCTTCTTCCTCTTCTTCCATAGCGCTTTCAAAAGCGCAAGAGCAGCTCAAGGCGCTGGCCGATACAGGATCTAACTCACGCCGCCAGAGTCGCCCGCCTCCAGATACACTCGGGAGCAACACGCTTTAGTATTTCGTTGGAGTTGCTGTCGAACTTGACAAATGTTGAAAATAGTGTCACTGGCAACAGTTACTAAACTATAAGTATGCCTCTCGTGCTCGTAGACTCTCCCCTCCCACAGGTCCCCAAACTCCTTTCTATATGGCCGAGTTTCTTTGGGGTCTATGACTAATTGTTTGGCCCTGAACTGTAAACGTCTATTGAGCCCTCCCGGCTCTGTTTTTTTTCTCCTCTCGTGCTCTTATCACTCTTCTTTTGTGGTGTAGTGACGGTGATGGAAGGACAGTAGGCGAGAAGAGACGCGCCTGACGCATTGGTCTTTAATAACCCTGCAACCCGGAGTGTTTAGTCTTCCACTCTCCAGGTCTCTTCTTTTTTACCCCCTGCCGATCATCTCTCTGTCTCTGTCTCCGTCTCTGTCTCTCTTCCTTACTCTCTCTGCTTTCTTTCTTCTTCTTTGTAGATCGTCGCTGCTCACTGCTTTTATTCATCCAGAGCAGTACTTCGCTGGAGCCAAACTGGATACGATTATTTTGCCAAGATCTTATGGCGTGGGAAAGCGCTATGCTCAGCTATACTTCACTCTTCTCATCGGACGATCATTTTCATCTGCGATGTTTATCCGCTTTCGATCTTCATTACTCCTCGCTTTTATATATTTAAAAACAATAAGATTTAAAAAAAAACTTCCTTTACTGAATAAGCGCATTCCTCACTTTCTCCCAAATCCAAGTCATTCCACTAGAGTTTTTCTTTCATATTCCTTGCCCATGTTTCTTTCGTTTCCTGTGGTCATCTCTGTGCTTTCTCTTCTTCTGATCATCTATTGTTTCTTTCATTTATGCTTACTGCTTTATTTACTTTTGTGAAGTCCATCACTTCGCTTTTTATTTTCTTATCTGTTGCTTTGCTCTCATCAAGCAGACCTAGTACCTATGCTGATGTATTTTCTTCAAACCACACGGGACTTATTTTATTCTTGTAAATCATCTGTCGCTTTCGCTTTCTCTTCCAAAAGCAGTAATAAATGTATTTTTTTCAAAAGGGCAAATCACAATCCTTGTTTCCCCTAAAGAAACGATTCTAATATCTCCTAGGTGAAACTAGAATTCTAATATCACCTAGATGTTTTCCTGTTGATATTAAAATTTCTCCTAGGGTAAACTAGAATTCCAGATCCCCCTGGATTCTAGTTTCCTTTGTGACATATGGTTATTTTACTTAATCGTCCTAATACCCCCATTCCTCACACCCGTTATAGCTTCTGTTCCTGAGGATGGCTGCCGCTACGATCACACGCTGCACAAATAGCCGTTTTTTATCATATCTTCATTCCACACATCCGTTCTAGCTTCCGTTCCCAGGCGTTCTGAGGACGCTCCGCAAACGGCCCTTTTTGTCATCTTTACGCTCCAACAGCGTTCTGTTAATGGTTTGGACGATTTCAGAACTTAATGGAAACCGTAGTGAATTGCTACGAGAACGTTAGAAATTTGGCTTGTGAGATTGGAACGGATCAGGACATGTCGCGATCAGTATGGGAACGGTTGGGAACGGTATGAGAGCTTTCTGTGCTGTGGTTGACGCTCACTTCCGATCCGTTAGCGTTGCGTTACCATTGCGACAGCGTTATTTCCCTTTACCGACCCATGAGTTCCGTTAACGATGTGTTAAGGTTTCATTACCGTTCATTTAGAACGGTCGAGGAATTGCTACAATAGGAACGCGCAGCCCAAACTCACCTGTCCCAACCGTTCCTACCATTCAAGAGAGTTCCGTTAACGTTCATTTGCGTTCCTCTAAGTATCCTTGATCGATAAGGGAACGGAAGCTAGAACGGATGTGTGGAATGAGGGTATGATGTAACACTCTTCAAGTTCAAAAGTTGCTCAAGAGGTGCTGCCCGTTAAAGGATTCAACTTTGGTGCCCACTGTTTTGCCATTCTCTTCCTCATTTCGTCTGCTGCAACAGTTGCTTTCGTTTTTTTTAGATCGTCTGCTGCTTCTTCTTTATTACCTGTTGCTTGCTCGTTCTCTCCTCTACAATGTCTTCAACGCTTTTGTCGGCTGGTCTTTGGATTTGTTTTTTTTTTATTCTGGTGTTGGCCCTTCCTGCTCTACCTTGTCAATGCAGACGGCACCCATTTAGTATACTCGTCCCTGGATCATCTAAATGCTGGTCTCCTCGGTTCACGGGGTCTTTCGGCATCTTCCTATTTTTCAGGACCGTTACTGTCTCCCTTTAGACGAGGACCGCTCACACTCACAGCCACTTATATCATTACCACATTCCTCCCTGGGCATGTCACAATCTTCTCCAATCCTAGACTTTTTTTTAAACCGTAGATTTGAGCGAGCAGTACAGTGCAAATGTACCTCCACATCATCATCATCCTTATCCTCCTCCTCCTCCTCATCATCATCCTTCGGATGAGAGTATAAACCAAAATCTAATCTGTGCACGCACGCATTCCATCGCACGGATTTTAAAGATCCTGACGCCCATGTCCTAGACAGTTGAGTGCCGGCTACACAAATACACCCAGCACGCACTAGGTCCTTTCTCCCCATCTCTGGTCGCCCTGGGTTGTGCTCAGTTGTCTGGGGGTCCGATTATGCACCCAAAGTTTGCAAGTGGGCGCCTCGGGGGCCTGAGTAAGTTCCTGTATCGACCAGCGCCTTGAGCAGTTCTTGGGCTGGAAAAGCGCTATAAGAAAGAGCCGATTCAACTTTTAAAAATCAATGTCATTTTTCTTCATTTTTTTTTCATCTCTGTGCCATTCTTTTATCAGGCTGCGCTCTTTTCGTTCTCAAAACGTGTCGTCTTTCATAACTGTTCTGGTACCGGTCCTTTACAAACTCATGTTTTCAATCGTAGGGATGAGTTTTCTCTTTCAAGAATCTGGAGGAACACTCCTTAGATCCCTGAAGTAGAGAGAGTACAGTACTTTGATTGGCACGCAGGGCCATCCAAGTCCGAATAAAAAGTTTTGTGTTAGCTTTGGTAACTCGTGCTCTTTCCAAACCGCTCACTATGAAAACTACTGAAGTTTGCTTTAGAGAAACCCATATTATAGGCTCAGAGAGATTAATGCATCTTCAAAACTTGTTTATGTTGTCCATATTATCCATAATCCCTCAGTTTCTGCAGGCAATGAACTTAAAGACACTGGCAAAAGGACAGTTAAAAATAAACTGCTTTAGCATATTTTTTCAACAAAATATATAGTACAGTCTTCATTTTTTTTTTTTTTTTTTTTGGGGGGGGGGGGGGGGGGGGGGGCATTAAAACAAGTATTGTTCAGTCTTTTTTTTTTTTGCCCTAGAATGTAAATCCAGCATGCTAACATGGCATGGAAAATAACGCTCTAAAAAAGGTCCAACATCATCATCAACATCAATCGGAGTGAGTGGTCTCCAACGTTGAGAAGCCTGTATTAATTGATTTAGGGACTGAGATCTTCCCCAGAAGATGTCCAAGTGGACACACCGTAGGCATCTTAGATACGCGTTTTGGTGTAGGCGAAAAGAGGTAAGCTCCAGAGCGCCGGTCAACTCTACGGCTATGTTTACAACGAAGGATCGCGTCGTACAGGTCTCGTAGTGTTTGCTCTTTACTGAAGCTTTATTCAACTGCCTTGCGTTGAGTGATTGTTGTTTGGTAGGCTTGGAGTACCTTATACAAGGATGTTTTTTTTTAGTGTTAGTCATTGGCTATTGCTGACTAGAACAAATAATACTAATAATTACTCCACCTCCATCCAACCAACCTCTCCTTCTCCGCATCCCTACCCCTTCAAAACCCCATTACTTCCCCTTATAACATTTGGGGAACACATAACGTTACCACCGCTTACGTATTCCCATTTATCAATGAGCAATGATGATGATGACGATGATGATGATGATGATGATGACGATGATGATGATGATGAGGAAGAGGAGAATGAGAATGATGATGACGATGATAATAAGGATATTGATGATAAAGATGATGATGACGACGATGATGATGATGACGATGATGATGATGATGACGATGATGATGATGAGGAGGAGAATGAGAATGATGATGACAATGATAATAAGGATATTGATGACGATGATGATGATGACGATGATGATGATGAGGAGGAGGAGGAGAATGAGAATGATGATGACGATGATTATAAGGATATTGATGGTAAAGATGATGATGACGACGATGATGATGACGATGATGAAGGTGATGATGATAATGATGATAAAGAGGAGGAGGAAGAGAAGGGGGAGAATGAGGATGATAATAATGATGATGATGATGATGATGATGATGATGATGATGATGATGATGATGATGATGATGATGATGATGATGATGATGATGATATAGACTTGTACGATGCATAATCTACGAAGTTCAAGTTCGAAGACGGGCGCCCGTGTTGGGTGAGGGACAAGAAGGTCTGCATGTATTAAGGGCCTTATATAATGACGTCAAAATAATGTTCGTAACATATCACTAACGTGTACTGACGTCATGACGTTCAAAGCCAGAAATAAAAGCTGGAAAGACGTCGGTTTCTTATTTTAAAACAGACCAGCAGCTATATCCCGTGAAAATAATTCTCCCTCGCAGAGAATAGTTGACGAGACAAAGGAGACAGAAGATAAAGCGAAGGGGACTAAAACAGTTCTCGATACAAAACATTTTTAATAACGTGATCATCCATACATGTCTTTTCCATCGTTGCTGCGTTTCTGGCGCGTTTGGCAACTTTAACACTCGTGTTCTCGAAACCTCACTACTGACTTGAAAACCTGAGGCTGTAATCACTTCTCGTCGTCTTATAAGGCTTTGACCATCACTTCTTCCCCTCGCCGTCCTTACTCCTTTCGCCTTAAAGCATAACCACCGGCTGTCAGTACCAGATACGGGTTGGTTTTAATTTCTCCCTTCGCGTGCCAATACCGTATAGGACGCCTTGTCTGTAGAATTACTAACGCCACTTAAGCCTCGGCTGACAGTCTCTCCTTGTCGAGTTACAAACTACTGTTTGATACTCTTACAATCGACCTTGTAATTGGAGCTTCAGAAAAACCTGGGTGGTCAAGTAAAGGTGCCCCTTTCTTTTATTACCCAATCCTGCGAGAGAGAGCGTGCGATTTGTGATCAGAGTGTGTGGACATAATTGTTATGTAGTATGCTTGTGTTATGTGAAAATAATGAATGTGTAATTTGCAAATTTGTGTGTCCTGTAGAACGCGAGTGTGAAAGATTGACTTTTGGTTTTGTAATATGTGTACATATGTATTTTATGTTGTATTTTATGATTTCCATATTATTCAATGTTTATTTTTGTTCTTTTAGTTGTATCTACGTGCCCCATGGGGTTTTATAGAATAAAGCGCTTTTGACTTGACTTGTTACCATACAAGAACGGCGCGTGAAAATAGGTTTGGTTGGTTGTTAAATAAAGTCATCATCGACGGTTCTAAAGTCAAATCAAGCCAACCTCAAGTCAAGTCAGTTCAAGTCAAGTCCATTGTGTAATACTATGCATTTATTTGGGTTCCCAGTACACACCCGTCTATACTAGCACCATTCTTCCATTGTGGCCATTTTACAAACTAGTTGGTCAAAGAACATAGAAAGGAGTAAGTATTGTTCAATATTGTTCATTAATTCATTACAAAGCTGGAAAGGGCGATCCATGTTTTTGGCGGGGTTGTTACGGTTTGTATGTGTACGGTTATTGCAAGGTTTGGAGTGACAATTTAAGTCTTAATGATTTGATTTGATTTGTTTTGTGTGTGATCTTATCATTTCGATGAAAAAACCACACCATTTTAACAACAATAATAACAACAACAAGGGAATGTCGTGTAAAACGATCAAGTTTCTTCTTAGCTTTTATTCAATATTTAATTCAACGCTTTCTTTTTCCATGGTTTCAAACCAAAGTATTGACAACATTGTCTCTGGACCTCAGACTTTATCAGTCATGTACATTAAATTGATCTTTTCAAACTGACTAAATAAGTAGTGAAACTAATAAATAAATAAATAATTTTTAGTTGTAGGAGTATGATGCAAGTATCCACAAAGACGACCGGATAACCTCAGGATTCCGGTAGGCTACGTGGATGTGGAATCATTCTACCGTCCTATGACACTGTAGAGTCAGTTTTCCTTTTACTGTTTACTGTAAGTCTGAGCCTTGATGGTACCTACCAGGCTCGCCGACTTTGTTCAGTCAAAATCTGCGACTACAGGAATGATGAGTTTGACCTACTAAATGTATTACCTTCCGATATTGCGATTAATCGTGTTTATCTTCAGTAGGAGGGGGGGTGAGAGAAGGAAGGAGAAGGGAAGAGTTATGGGAGGGGTGGCAGGGGCGAGCGGTCTGGTCCAAGGAGGTAGATCGAAGGAGATCTTAGTCCACCTCTCGATCTGGTTTCCGTAGGTGAAAGGGTGCGGGGTGGGGGGTGGGGGGGGGAGGGATTGTGGGTGGTCGGAGAGAGATGCGAGTTTTAGCGAACAGGAGGGAATGAGAACAGGAGCGGAGTGATGGGTCAGATCCTCTTCTTCTTTCAGTTGAGAGCCCGCAATCAACTTGTCTATTTATTCTGGTTCCAGAAGGATGGATTTAGGCTGAACAATTTGCAATCAATGTTTCGTGTGGGTGTGTGTGTGTGTGTTTAAAAAAAAAGGATCATGCATGTAAGTGGATCGATTTATCAATCAAAGCAGCCGATGTCTAGATTGGCATTGATGACTCTGACCTACTAAATTAATGCAATTATACCTCCAACTCCTGATCAAGAGAGATGATAAATTCGACCTACCAAATATATCATGTTTCCCGATCAGTGATTAATGAGTATAGAAAAGGGCAGTAAGTTTAGGTCAAACAAAAATATGAACTGAACGACTTGGAATGAATACGTGTTTTACTGCAAGTCTTGTGGATTTGAAGTTTCTACAGAGCCCAGTGGAGGTCTACCATTTCTATGTAAACTCTGGGGAACTTGATAACCATCTATCGATCTCTACTATACTGAATAGAACGTTGTGCCCAAGTCATCCTTAAAATGAGTCTCAGGTCATGGAACTCTTGCGCAATACAAGTAGACATTCGATTGAATTGACAACTATTGCATTGTATGCCTATGCTGATCCGTGCCCCCCCTCCCCTCCCCCATCACCACCCACCCTAATCTCTCTCTCTCTCTCTCTGTTCTCTAACCTTCAAGCATGCTAGCAGTCCATCAAATTGGTATTCCGCTAGCTAGGCAGAACTGATTGTGAATTCTGTTTCACATTCCTCTGCACTGTCTTAGAATCAGGAATGAATTATGAAGGTGAAATGGAGACGGGCCCAAGACTGCCCTTAAAAATCAATCTCGTCATCCTACAATTTGATATTCATTATTCTAATAGAGAAAAATGGAACCATAACAGTAACAATAGCAAGATAAAACCCAGCCTTGAAAACGATGAACACAAACGATTAGCAGTTTCAATATAGCCTATTTATGCCACTATGTGTATTCAAAATGTAATGGAATTTCAACCCTGTCATTAATTTTTTTTCTTGAGGAAGGTTTTAATACCGAAATATTGACTTTTAAAACAAACTTCTTGTTTGAGTGTTTGGCTTTTATTTTCTCATCTTTTTAACTTGACTATGTGTATTGTCAAGAGTAACATGCCAATGGAGATTTATATAAAACCCAATACAGAAGTCTTTCATATAGGCCTACAATAACATTACTAATATAGTGAAGAAACATAAAAAGGTAGAACAACAGGCGAAGAGCACAAGAAAAGATGGCAAAAGAAGAAAACAGCGACTCTCTGTAGCAGTACTAGTCACCATAAATTTTACGAACCATTCCACTATACCGCCTTCTTCTCGTATCCAGCAAAGGAGTGCTCATTTTGATGAGACAGCAGACGTAAAAATGACAGCTGGCAATCAGAATTCCACTACCGTCCTTTCTCAGGCCTGCAAAAAGTAGCAAAAGGTTCATTTGGCGAAGAGTCGTGCAAGAAAAGTACGACCCGGTTTAGCCTTTGTCGCCATTCGGGCGCGATTAATTTCTGATGACCGCAAGGATACTGCCCTGGCGTACTCCTGTCCTTTTCTAGACTGATTACGACTGTATATGTCACCTTTTTTATGCGACAGCTCTCGATTATTACTGGGAGAACAGAGTTGTTTTTGTTGTTGTTGTTTTTTTCGGCGTATGAGCCAAGCTGCTACAGATACGACTCATTCACGCAAGGTGTTTTCATTAATTTTAGCTTCATTGAAGGTGGTGCCCAATTTTGCTGTCGCAGATACATGTGTATCTTTCGTAGAGTCGATGGCACATAACGACTGCGACAAACAGAGATGGCCAGTAACACAATCAGAAAAACTCCAACTTATACCTTTGTAGGTTTTCCTGGCATCTGTGAAAGCAATGTACAGATATGGATGAGAACGCATCCAGAAAACGCCGACTCGCGCATTGCGGAGCTTTCTGTGGACATTCCTAAGAGGGACATAAGTATCGGTGCGGCCAATGGTACGACCCGTTTTAGCCTTTCCCCTTGACTTTTCAGAAGATAATTCTCAGGGCCTGTGATGATGAATCTGACAAGAAGAGCAGCGTAAAGGAGACTTTACGAGTTTCAGACTCCCAAGCCAGCAGCCACCGCAACGATTTCAGTGAACGATATGGACTGAGCGACCTCGAAAATACGTCCCCATTCATTAGATTTCTTTTTCAATTTCAGACATAAAGTGATTTTTTGGGTTATTATTCTATTATGATTCTCGAAGGCATAAAGGCCATTATTATTGGCATTCTGATTAAGACTGTCAAAACGCCAAATCGCTGCATTTTACCCACCGGCTGATTACCATTAATCACCATGATCCAACTGCATTTTTGTGCTGGAATAACATTATCCCAAAATTAATTACATTACATGCTGACGAAACAAGAAACAACAACACGAAGTAAGCTTATTGTGCGCAGGAAAAGTGCAACTCCATCACCCTCCATCGCCATTGCGTGCGGCATCCGGGTGTATAAATGTAATGTAAAGGGTGGCCGTTAATTCAAGTTTCACTCAATCCTGGTGATAGGTTGTAAACCGTTAGAAATCCACGAAAAACTGAATAACAAATGTGAGTGGACAACTGATTATGATAAACCTTCATTACGTAAGGAACGGATTCCTGAAGATAAGTGTAAGCTTACCACTGAAATTAGGTTTTCTCTCCCTGTTCGTCTGAACTCGTTTTTTTTTTTCTCCATTTTCTCTTTCTATGAATGCGTGCGGCAGCTTGTCCCGACTGCAATGTATAACTCGTTTTGCTCGTCCAGAAAGGTTATTCGTGGGTTTCTGTGGAATGGAGATGTATAGTGAGTTAGTATGCCTAGTGGTGCGTGTGTATGTGTGAAAAAGAGAGACAGACAGACAGAGATAGACAGAGAGGGAGAAAGACAGACAGTTACATACAGAGAGACAAAGAGTTCCACCTGAGTATTCGAGCTTTCAGAGATACTCTTGAAATTTACAGTATTTTTGCCTCTGAGTTATCTTATACCCAGGGTTAATAATGTTTCCCCAGACGCAGAGTGAATTTGTATGCCGCTAGAAAGATTACTGTAGATTAACCTTTCGCAGTCAATAGTAGAAACAAGGGGCCGCTGATTAAAGCCGCAGCATAGAATATCTTTAGTTTTATCACCCTCAACAAATTACTTGTCATCGTTAATTTCTTTCGGCATGAGTATTTTATTTCACCTCTTATGAAAATGCCTTACTTGAATGGATCGTTCCAGTAGCAGCTTGGTTCATACGCTGACAAAACAAAACTGTTCTCCCAGTGCCCCAACGACTTTCTAGTTCCGGGATAGGATAGGATATAATTTTATATCTCTCTGCACAAAATGTATGTACTGAAGAGCAAGAGAATTTGAGTCTCGTGTCTTGGCTCAGGCAAATACGAGCAGACGACTATGACGTTAGCGTCTCCCCAACGACCTAACAGGCTGAGGGATCAGATAGAAATAAACATTCTACAGTAGTAGTTTGCTAGTACTTCTAAGCGAGTAGTCCGTGGCTACGTTTAATACAACGCCAGTTCGGTACCCTTGAGGGAATCCTCCTCTTACCAATTTATATGCAAATGGACATGCCTCATTCCTCTGGTCGGCAGTAGTCCAGAAGAAAAAAAAAGGTATAATAGACTTAATATTTAGTCGTTTAAACGCGATGGATGCCAGGTCTTTGCTATGTGGCAGACCTATGTCTCACTACACGGCAGTTTCATGCCATATGACAGGGACCCATTTTGACCACGCTTCACGAAAGTTCCTTTTAACATTCACAGTGAGTGTTGCCCCACTAAAAAATAAGCTTACAACACAAAATTAGCTATTTTAAAATAACAAATTCTGTAGGTTTTGTGACTGCAACGGCTAGCCAACATTCTTGAGCTAAAAACAGCATCTACCAAAGCCGGTAAGGCAAAAGAAGCCGTAAAAAAAGAAAGTGCTCGTAAAGGTTTTGGTTTTAGGTTGATAAAACAGACCTACCCTACTTAAGTCATCAAAGGCCTGTATGACAGGGCTACCAGTGCAGTCCTCTACAACAGCGTCAACGGGAACTGGTTCAGAACAACAATCGGTGTGCGTCAATGATGCCTACTCTCTCCAACACTCTTCAACGTCTTCCTAGAGCGCATCATGTCAGATGCCCTTGCAGATCACCAAGGCACAGTCAACATAGGGGGTAGAGCAATCTCCAACCTCCGTTTTACGGATGGCATTGATGGATTGGCTGGAGAGAAACAAGAACTTAAACAGCTGGTACAGAGTTTTGACACCACCTCCATAGCCTTTGGGATAAAAATAAGTGCAGGGAAAACCAAAATGATGACCAACAACACCAATGGCATCAACACGGACATCAACGTCCAAGGCCAATCCCTCAACACAGTGCATAGCTTCAAATATTTAGGAGCCATTGAATCAGACAATTGGTCACGACAGGAAGCCCTATCCTCTCCTATCCTATCCTATCCTATCCTATTCTATCCCGTAACTCGGAGGTCGTAGGGACACGATGACATGCTCACAGTGGTGAAGAAACGGAAACTGCGATGGTATGGCCATGTCACCAGAGCATCAGGCTTTGCAAAGACCATCCTGCAAGGCACGGTGCAAGGAGGCAGAAGAAGAGGGAGACAGAAAAAGATGTGTGAGGACAACATTCGAAAATGGACTGGCTTTACACTGAGCGAAGCCATGATGGTTGCTGATGACACAGAAAGATTGAGTTCGCTGGTAAAACGATCATCTGTGGTGCCTCAACGACCTACGAGTTAGGGGATAGGATAGGATAGAATAGGATAGGACATGATATGTCTCTTTCTCCTTGTATACAGTTTACTGGATAGGGTTTTAAAAAATAAAAACGATGGCAGGCCATTCAATTGTATTTAAGGACATTCACACACATGGCCAAATAATAAGCATTTTAAAAATTGTTATTTTTCACACGGCTTTATCATAACAAAACAAAAGGGAAACATTGAATGATAGATTACTATCTGAGCAAATCTGCAAGCAAAAAAATTTATCAAAATCGAAGCAATAAATGTGTATAGATACAGCGCAAATCGGGTTCAGAAAATGGTGAGTTACTATGACCTCGAACTTTAAGAAAGTACAGATACGATTAATCGCCTGACGACGAACGTTTTAATTGCAATCACAATGACAGTGAATGTTTCGAATCATGATTTGAATGGGAGGATTGACGCTTTGAGTCGTCAGTAGTCACACTAAAACGTTTGATTTTGGTAAACATGCGCACAGTCACTGCGCTTACACAAAAACACAAGAGTTGTTACCCTTGCTGCGCCGAAAGTTAAACTGTGTGAAAAGCAGCGACGAAGAATGTTTGCGTTACATGGTAGCATATCATTTGTCAAGTTCAGAGAAAAATACGATATCCTACAAACATTCAAGTGACTGTACCATCTCTATTACTTCACAGGTATTTTTCACACTCAACGTTCCTATCGGCCCGGTCTTAGAATTATTAGCCATTCTCTCAAGATCACGTGAACAAAGTATCTCGTTTCATTGGTTCCCATGCTGAATGACTCGCAATCAGTTCGTCGAAATTAGGGCATGTTCTCAACGTGGAAAATCATCGCAAATCACGCTGCGAACTGATTTTACTGAGATGATTCGGTTATAGTCTGACGAAATCAGTGATTCAAGTCTTGATTTTCCCTATGATTGCAATTCAAACGTTCGCCATCAGACCTAAGCTTTTAGTAGTTGTTAAAGTAGATGCAAAGCAAATATTATCAACTTGGGTTTAGTTATTCTTGAGATAAGGCCAACAAATTGCTTTAAACAAAACAAAAAGTTAAATTCGGAGCTATTGACTGACACACTAACCTGACAACCAGACTGCTACTGATCTGAGGTACCTGTTTACCAAAACGCAAACAAAATCGCTTTAGCGGTTTTTGAGACATTGAGCCAAACGTGTTTAACAACAAAATTAGTCCAGTGACCTTGACCTTTGTTGTAGGGCAACTTTGTTGGCCGGGAGACAGGCCATTAACCTAAGTAATGTTCCTATGAAGTTTGGTCAAAATCCGTTTAATGGTTCTCGAGATATGGCTTCTAAAGGACCGATGGACCGACTAACAGATCGACAGATCAACATTTGGACCGTTGTGATTCCCGACTATTTCAAAGTATTTCCAGATTTTTGGAAACACACACACACAAAAAAAGAACTCCACAAAAAAAATTCTCGTTCGTGTCCCAGAATGTTACTCTGTCTACACACTTTGCATAAAATTGTATGTCTAACCACCTCTTTGCCTCACAAACTAAAACGGGAAATCAAAGTTTCTCCCCACGTCGCAAAAGGATTGAATTTACCAATGCAAGCTCCGAGGTTTCGGGGAAGGATGGCAAAGCTTGTCTGAGTGTTCCGCACTTTTTGTAATGCGAATACTGTTACTGCGCTAAGGAGCTAGGGTGTTGGCATGTTGCGCTGAACTGTGAGGTGTAGGCGTGTGTTGGGAGAAGCTTGTAATTGCTTTAGGCTCGAAGATTCGATCTATGCAAAAGAGAGTCAGCTAGGATAATACTTACTTCGGGTCTTAACAGAAGTTCAGTAATAACGTAACTTGGTGTTTTTTTTTTAAAGGTTGCAAGTCCAAACACAGCACTGACCTAGTCTCGAAAAAATATTTTGTATTGTTTATAGTAAGTAAATGTTTTCTGAAAACAAACAAACATAAAACGAAAATGTACAAGTGTGAACTAAATGTATGCAGCAAACGGGCAATATGATGAAATAATGATAAAGAAGAAGAAGAAGAAGAAGAAGAAGAAGAAGAAGAAGAAGAAGAAGAAGAAGAAGAAGAAGAAGAAGAAGAAGATAAAAGCCGTCTATTTTAGTCAAATATCGTAGCTACTTGACGAAGAAGAAAGTAAGAAGAAAAGAAGAAGAAGGAAAAAAGAAAAAGAAGAAGAAGAAGAAGAAGAAGAAGAAGAAGAAGAAGAAGAAGAAGAAGAAGAAGAAGAAGAAGAAGAAGAAGAAGAAGAAGAAGAAGAAGAAGAAGAAGAAGAAGAAGAAGAAGAAGAAGAAGATAAAAGCCGTCTATTTTAGTCAAATATCGTAGCTACTTGACGAAGAAGAAGAAAAAGAAGAAGAAGAAGAAGAAGAACAACAACAACAACAACAACAACAACAACAACAACAACAACAACAACAACAACAACAACAACAACAACAACAACAACAAGATCCGTATATTTTAGTCAAACACAGTAGTTACTAAGTTAGCAAAGCTTCCGTTTGATAAATATTAACGTGCCAGACGCAAATGTTCTTTGTCAACAAAACCAATAATTTTACCGTCTGAAGGGAGATTGTCTACGAAAAGTTAGAGAACAGTTTCACGAGTCGGTCAAGAAGATTACAATCTTGGCTTTGATTTCCAATCAATCAAGAAGATTCAAATCTTGAATTCCAAGCTCGGCAGCCGTCCTGTAAATAGACTCCACAGTGAAACCATGTAGCCCAAGTAGCAAAGTCATATACTAAATAATCTTGACTTCTGCCACGGAATACAAATCTATATAGGGGCTTACCTTTGCCGCCAAATACTAACAGAATTACATCGAGGCGGATCCTTTACCTAAAATGAATTGACATGGTCATAATAAAGCATAATCTTTCCAAGTCAACAATACTTGATCATCGATGCCAAGAAATGTAGGTTTTTATTAATTTATTTATTTATTTATTTAGTTATTTATTTATTTATTTTAGATCGACGCATTCAATGCAATATTTCTGTGTTCCAAAATGGACGTCTGTTCGTAAAATTCTCCTTCCAAGTATGTTTGATCGGCGGTGCTATCAGTTCGAACCAAGAAATATAGATTATTATTATTGGCTGTCTCTTACATGACTATATGTGTCTTACTACATGTAGCTAATGTCTAGGTCGATATAATCCAACAATGGCTTTTGGACACAAATTAATATATCTGGTAATAAAGACGCTTCTCCTTCCAAATCAAGTAAATTGGATCCTCGCTGCTGTCAGAACATAACAAGGATTCTGGATTGTCAAAGGGTGCTGTCTAGGTGGACTAAATCAATGCATGATTATTGTTCCAAAGATGTACGTCTGATTCCATTAAACGATTCTCCAACCAGTGCAAGTGTATCTTATCAACGATGCCGCCAGCACATCTGGATTCACAATAGCGAACTAATGTATATGTCGAGACGATCAATGCATGATCGGTAGATCTGTCTGACTGCCCGTCTCTCGTCAGACCTGTCCACCAATGAAATATGGCTGTTCCCTGCTTATAATCTCTATCAAGAAGTACATGTGAATTAAAGGAAGGGATTTATCTTGGCGTGAAATCTATATTTACATATTCTAAAGTTATAAAACTAAGCCTATTTGATTGCAAGAAACTAAAAAGATGTTTCTCAATGCAGGTAGGTAAAGGTAAAGGTAGTCCCATAGCCTTGTGGCAGTAGGGGAGCGTGATGTTGGAGATAACACTTATCTTGGGCCAGCGTAATGAGGGTGAAGCCCATCTCTCTCCCTCGCTGCTATAACTTCCCCACCCTTGATAGATTATGTACTCAGTCACAGTTGAGTCAACTGGGGGCGTTGTTATTTGTCGCTTCACGGTTTGCGGTCACCCATCCACGTGCTAACCGCACTGGACGGTGCTTAACTTGCGACATAGTCGCGAGTGCTCCAACCACTGCGCTATCCGACTATTTACGATGCAACTTTCACAAGCCATCCAACTCGCAACATCAGACTAACGCGAACTGGAGTTCACTGCACTCGACCAAGTGATAAACGCAGGCCCTGTGGTTGAATACGAGGTGTGTAGAAACATGGTTTATATCTACATAATATTTTCAGATACATCTACCTTTGAAACAGCGCATATTACTATCGTTTCCAAGATTCAAGATACAAGACTTTTAAAAAAAAAGTATTTACATTGGGAAAAAAAATGTTTTACCCAGTTTCCGATCATAATACTAATTGTGGATATGTCGATGTGACTTATTCAAAATGAACCTCTCTGTCAAGGGAAATGAAGCGATATTCGAAAAAAAAAGTTCTTTGCCTTTGACGTATCGGTGCATACTTTCTTTGGATCTACTATACATCTCTAGAAACAGAATATTGCTGTGAACAGAGTATCGAAGATCTTCCTACTGGGAAATACTAAAACTTTCCCTAAGACGTCCGATCTTGTGTATCTCAGAGAATCTGAGTGAATTTGTGCATTGACAAGTACTTCCTGTAGCCCGGTAAATTGTATGAAAAACGTCGGAACAGAAGACAGAGAATAATTACGACCGGCATCGCTACATTCAAAGGAAACGTCGGAAGCTATAATGCATCACAAAACATTGAAGAAGAAAATCAAAGCAAAATGGAAGAAGGACATGATATGTCGTAAACAACATTGCAAAGACAGAAAGGGGTTTCCTTTTTTTTTGGCAGCCATGACTGCACATGATTTTGTTTTTGAAGTGTGAATCTTGTCCAAGCTTCATCACGAAAAAAAAAATAAAGAAAAATAACAAGAAGAATTATCCAAGACACCGATGTTCAATGACAAACATAATGCGCTTTGCTTTGGTCTCGACGTATGTGCTGAATAGAAAAAAACACGAATATCAGAATTTGCATGGCGGGGCGCTTTCAATGCGTTAAGTCTCTGCGATCATTGACACTCGCATTGCTGAATAGAGGTTCGTCATATGTTCCGGCATGAGTCCACATCTTTCGCCTGGAGAAGGAGTGGGAGAATGGGAGAGTGCACTTGAAGACATCGTCCAAAGAGCTGAAAACGGAACGCAGTTCTGCAGCGGCGGTGCTGCGCTGTTACAGGAAAAAGCAAGAAAAAGAGACTTCGAATCTCGCAACAGAGGTTTGCAGTCCAAGTGCTACGCCGATATAGAAAAAAAGCAAGGGAAAGAGGCTCCTCATCTCGAGAGCTCGCTGCTGGAGTTCCTTCCTATTCAGCTGATAGCAGGAGAGGTTCGAAGTGATCCATTTCTCACTAAAGAGTATTTCGCACTGAAGAGAAGACCAAACCATCAACAGACGGGAAGAGGCAAAAGGGAAAGCAAACTTGGCCATTTCAGAGCTTTGCTGAAAGGCCTTCCTTTATGCCGGAGAAATAATTGCGGAAGGGGTTGGATGAGTTCTGAGAGAAAAGTGGGAGTGAGTCATTTCCGCAATATTACACATTTCGCTGTTTTTCATTACAAAAGGGTATCCGAAAGTATTATATCTCCAAAAAGTGGGGGCAAACGCTATGCATTCAAAAACTACTGCAGCAGGCATGATAATCTCTCGCTCTCTCTCCGTCTCTCTCTGTCTTTCTGTCTGTCTGTCTGTCTCTGTCTCTGTCTCTGTCTCTCTCTCTGTCTCTCTCTCTCTCTCTCTCTCTCTCTCTCTCTCTCTCTCTCTCTCTCTGAATCTTATTTATTATCAACGGCTTAAATCTCTGCGAAATCACACCATATCTCAACAGAATACAAACCATGTAAAGCATTATCTTCATCCATTTACAGTAACCACACCATAGATTTAATAAAAGTGGATGCCAGTCAGCAGATGGTCAGCTAGAAGGCCTATCATATCACGTACCTCCGAATCAAATCACCAGTGACCTTTCACACAATCGTCATTACTGTGGTGAGAGTATCACGTGCAGGGCATTCGGCCAGGATGAATGTCCATTAAGGTCAATGTGCTATCCACTATATTTAAGCAAGTCTGTTTCTCGGATCGGTAGCCTTTATTCGGCGAAAATCTCTGTATAGGTAGGTTGTTGCCAGATATACCCCAAAGTGGGTGACGAGATAAAAAGAATTGATAGCTCAGTGTACTGTGGAAAATTTCTAGATAGGTAGATTGTTGTCCACTATTCAAATACACCAAACGTGTGTTAAGAGAAAGAAATCGATAGCTCACTACTGTGAGGATTCCTATCACAAAGACCATGCTTTATAGCAATTCGTAATACCTAGTTTATTTCGTTTTCCTTATATATCGTATTATTCACAAATAATAGCTGCAGCACCCATGAGATACTCGGTATATCGACTATTAGTATTATTATCAGTAGCAGCTTCTCTCACACTTCATTTCATTTGTCTGCGAATGGCCCTTTGTCCATCTTCATCTTTGTCAGCTGTCTGGTATCCGTTTCTCATTCTTCGCATCCCCGCTGGTGTCATTTTCTCTTTCTTTTTTTTTTCCTTTTTTTTTAATATTTATTATATACCCTCATCTCCTGCTCTGTTTCAGTCACAGCTTTCCCTTGTCTTGTCATCTCCTCTCCTCTTCCTGTCTTCTCGTTAACGTTACTTGTTTTCTTATGATTCTTCTTTCTTTTTCTCTCCTCTTTCTCCTCCCTTACCCCCCTCCCCCTCATCTTCTCTTCCCTCCTTTCTATTTTATTTATTTATTTATTTAATCATTCTTATATAGCGCTTTCTCAGCTCAAGAGCTGCTCAAGGCGCTTGCCGATACAGGATCTGACTCAAGCCGCCCGAGGCGCCAACTTGCAGCACCGTAATAACGCCCCATACAACTGAGCACAATCCTGGGCAGCCAGGGATGGGGGAGAAGGACCTAGGTGCATGCTGGGTGTGTTCTTGTCACGTCACTCACCCGTCTAGGACAAGAGCGTCAGGATCTTTAAAGTCCGTTATGATGGAATGTATGCGACACAGACCAGACCTCGGTTTATATTCTCATCCGAAGGAGTAGGAAACGGGAGTAAAGTGTCTTTCCCAAGGACACAACACAATGCCCCGGCCTGGGCTCGAACCCGGGACCTTCAGATCCGCAAGCCAAAGCTCTACCATTAGGCCACCGTGCATTTTCTCTCCAAAGCCTTCTTGCAATTTCTCTGGGTACACATACACATCTTTGGGAATCACTTTGTTTGATACTGTTCAATCCGCTTTGATTTCTCCTGCTCCTAGCCATTGCATTCTCTATTATGTATTGTATCAATGTTTAATGAGCCTGTGAAGGCGTGAGGTGGCGCTTCGAACTGTTCCTTACTAGGAAAAGCGCCGTGTAAATATCCTTATTATTATTGTATTATTATTAGTTGGTACTGTTCGGGTGCAATTCGCACTGTTTGTTTGTTTTTACTGTTTTTTTTTTCTTGGTAAGCTTCACAAGGCGTTGACCTTCATTGGGATTTTTTTTTGCGCTCTCTCTCTCTCTCTCTCTCTCTCTCTCTCTCTCTCTCTCTCTCTCACACACACACACACACACACAAACACACACGTTCTCTCTCTCTCTCTCTCTCTCTCTCTCTCACACACAAACACACACGCTCTCTCTCTCTCTCTCTCTCTTTCTCTCTCTCTGTCTCTCTCTCTCTTTAGTCCTTGCTTCCAGTTTTCGTTTCCTATCCGCTGCTGCTGGCTTTCCTGTCTGTCTTACTTTCTTTGGTCGTCGTCTTCTTCCCTGGCGGCAGGGATAGCACAGTGGTCAGGACGCACGCCTTGGGTACGTGCGGCGTGGGTTCGAATCCTGACTTCAGCAAATTATTGAGGGTATGCTGGCCAGCGACTTGAGAAGCTAGCTTAGAGCTTGTAAGTGGGCTATATAAGAACAATCCCTTTGTTTTTCTTCGTATGGGGCCGGGTAGCTCAGTTGGTAAGAGCGTCTTGCTAGTAACCGAAAGGTCGCTGGTTCGAATCCCGGATTGGTCAACGTGTGATCATATTATTTTCTCCTTTACCAACAACTGGCCCGCTGGTGTCAGTATAATTCGGTCCAGTAGTCACCTATACGCGAAAGTGTCGTGTGACTATAATCTACAAACAAAATTTCTTCGCCATGAAAATGAAAATTCTTCGCCTACTCCACACCTCCTCAAGATACTCTCTTCTCTCTTTCTTTCCATTTCTCATCTTGTCGCTCTAAATAGCTTATTGTCCATCATCCCTCAGGCATGACCAGAACCATCTAAAGCCATCCAGCAGGACGAAGAAATCTTGACGATAACAGATTCCCCTTCCAGGCCTCCATTGGAGAAAATGACAGCCTCATTACAAAAGGCAGCTTTGATAACGGGTCAGAGAAAAATGGGACCGACTCTGGTAGATGACTGAGTAGATAAGAAAGGCCAGTGTGTGGGTGGATTTTAAGGCCTGTCTTAATTGGAAGGTTCGTCGAGGTTCGCAAACCTTTTTTTCCGAGGTTTTTAGATCCCGAACCTAGGTTCCTGAACCTCTTGGACAAATAAAAAGTTCAGGAACCTAGGTTCGGGATGTGAGAACCTCGAAAATAATGTTCGTAAACCTTCACGAACATTGCAGACAGGCCTTTAGTTAAGTAGACATGGTAAGAACGTATATAGGCTTGTAGGCTTACTAGGCCTACTGCCTTTGCCTCTCCCTTTAGCAATATCGCCAACTTACACATCTTGCAACTGGAAAGAGAGAAACAATAACAATTTCAGGAAACTTTTGAGAGTAGGCTGAGGTGTGGATTACTGGCTAGTGCTGGGCAAAGAGAGTGGGCGGATCGAGCAGGTTTTAATAATAATCATAATGGCTGATATGTGCATGCTTTCCTCTTAAATCAATCAGATTCAAAGCGAGGCGATCTGTAACCAACCTGGCCCTGATTTGGCTCGGAAGAGTCCGCTGGACTTAAAGCAATAACCATGTAATGTAACCAACCTACACGCTCACACGTTACACGCACTCTTATAGTCACAGCAAAGACACGAACATGAGGTGTAGAGGCGTGGATATCGGTATTAGAAGATGTAAAGGACTAAAAAATTGTATTTTTAAAAATTTAAATTCGCTGCAACGGCCACCACCGCTACGACCACCACCACCGCCAACGCCACAACCGCCATCATTACTACACTTACCAATGTGTCTCTAAGTTTAAGAAGTGTGAAGAAGAAAAGGAGGGATTTAAAATGGGTGTTGATTTGACTGACACGTTGCGTGTTAGTCTTAAGGAAAAGTCTGACACACAGACATTGGCTTTAAGGTGGGTCTGTGCATGGATGAACGAGATAAATGGCCCAAGAAACAAGGCAAAACTATTTCAAACTGTACTGAACACGATGTTCTTACAGTCCAGTGTATGTCACCCAAAGGTGAGCGACTCGAGTGGCTTGATTTAAATACTGTATCGACTTGAGCAGTTCTTAAGCTGGAAAATCGGTATATAACGACGGTGTGAAATAATTAAATAAATACAATTCGAGTTACATGTTGTGTCCTTTTTTAAAAAAAAATTCTTAATCGAATCTTTCTTTAACTTGGTAAATGTTTAAATGTGAAAACACTTTGAAGTACACATCATATTGCTCAACGTTAGTTATGATATTCCTTTCCCAGAGATCGCCAGTAAATGCAGAAGAGGACCTTCCCTTGTCGTATTACAAGTCTTCGAACGTTAGTATCCTCGGTATCATTTGAACTCTCCCCTTCTCTATGTGTACCTCTAAGTGACAAAGCCGTCATAGTACTGACCATATCCAAAGGAAAAAGGCCAACCTCCACTGGACGTCCTGGGGCCAGGTTGGAAGAAAAAGAGGTGCCATTCCTAATCAACGAGGTGAGGATGCAGGCTACATACGGGTAGCCAAGAATTCTTTGTCTCTTTTAAATGCTTTATTCTCTCTTTGTCTACTCTGTTCCGACTCATCCGCCATTTTTTTTGTCTTCTTCATTGTCTACTTGGTTTTTCATTATCTTCTTTTTTCTTCATTGTCTGCCCTTTTCTTTTCTTCCTTGTCTGCTCTTTACTTCTTTGTTTCTTCCTTCTTCCTCTCCTGCCTTATTTGCTATTTTCTGTCTAGTCTGCGCTTTTCTGTTGCCTACTATTTTCTGTCTTCTCTGTGATTTTCTTCATTTTCTGCTCTTTCTTTCTTGTCTGCCCTTCAAGTCGTTGACTACTCCTTTCACTCCTTGTCTGCTCTTTTCTCATATTTTTTCTTCTCTTGTATCTGCGCTTTCCTCCCTTGTCTACTCTGTTTTGTTCCGGCTACTTTTTTTATTTTAGTTCTTTTTTTTTCTTTTTTTTTCCAATCTTCTCTTTTCTGTTCATTTTCGTTGTCTTTAGCTTTCTCAATCTACTCCTTTTTGCTCATTCTCACTTCTGCTCATTCTCATCTAATCTCATATCCAATCTCATCTCATCTCCTTCTTTTCTTTTCTGTTTTCGTCTGCCTGCTCTTCTTCTTTGTCTGCCCTTTCATGTTTCGATGGTTTGTTATAGTCGGAAAGGTGGCAGCCAATGTTGAAGGTTGTTTGGAAGAAGAGTTAATAGGTTGAGCCCTGCTTGGCCAAATAGAAAAAAAAAGTCCATCACACTTGCAGGTCTGCCACGCGCTGGTACCGTTGACTTCATTCTCAGAAATGGGTTTCTTCTTCTTCTTTTTTTTTAAAACAAAGTGATAATTAATCGCATCGATTTTTAGGAACTTTTGTCAGTTGTTACGTTGTCTAATTGAGTTGTTAATGATTGTGTTGGTGACGTTGATTGTGTCTAATTGTTGTTGGTAGTTTAATGGAGATTGTGGTGGTAGTGGTTAGTTGTTGTCATTTCTAGATAGACAGACTTTGAGCCTGAATGATTTGGGGAAAGGCGCGTATAGCATCCTGTATAATAATAATAATAATAATAATAATAATAATAATAATAATAATAATAATAATAATAATTATTATTATTATTATTATTATTATTATTATTATTATTATTATTATTATTATTTTTATTATTATTATTATTATTATTATTATTATTATTATTATAGGGATAGATTCTGGTTTATATCGTTTTTCTTCTATTCCCCGTCTTCCTTCCTTCCTCCCTTCATTCATTCCTACACCTTGTGTTGCTTCTCCTCTTCCACATTCACTACGGCAGACTAAAATGTAAAAAAAGTAGTTTTTCGCTACGATTTATCCAAAGAACAAAGGCGAACATCAGAGTTTCTATTGGCTGTTTCGTATTAGACAGAAACGCGAATGGGATTTTAAGGGCATGTATGCCTGGGTTCCAGCTATTACCAAGTCGACGGTAACTTTTCCTGTAGCGAATCGATGGCTTTGCAGAGTGTCAAGAAGGCTTGCTTATTTTTGTTGTGTGTGACAATGAGTCATCTCCATCTTCCTGTACGCTTGCGAAACATGGACCCTCACAGCAGATCTACAACGAAGAATACAAAGCATGGAGATGAGGTGCTACAGAAGACTTCTGGGCATTTCCTATACCCAGCACATCACCAACGACGAAGTCCGACAGACCATCACAAAAGGCCTTGGACAAAACGATGACCTGCTCACAGTGGTGAAAAAACGGAATCTCCGATGGTATGGACAACGTCACCAGATCATCAGGTCTTGCAAAGACCATCCTGCAAGGCACAGTGCAAGGAGGTAGAAGACGAGGGAGACCGAAAAAGAGGTGGGAGGACAACATTCGAGAATGGACTGGTTTGACACTGAGCGAAACCACCAGGGTTGCAAGGACAGAGAAATATGGAGTATGCTGGTAAAACGATCATCTGTGGTGCCCCTACGACCTCCGGGTTACGGGATAGGATAGGATAGTGACAATGAGTTAACTCAGTAAATTGTTTTGTTATTGTCACATTAAAAGATGATATAATGGGCGATCGTTGCTCAACCCGACCTCCAAGCTTTGAATTTGAGGTGTTTTTTCTTAGTTGTGCAAACAAATAACTAACTTGGATCACGAACCCGAGGTTTGCAGCAAAGTTCCTCGCAACTACCAGTCCAGATCCTGAGGTTAATGAACTTGATCATCTGTCTGGCCTCTGAAACCCGTTGTCTTCTGGGACCGGACGCCGAACAGAATTATTGTCACCTTATTTTCCATCGTAGCCTCCGAGCCAAGTAATGCGTTAAGGTCCCTTGCTAAATAGTAAATGCCTATGTACTGGGAGATGACCTTTGGAGATTGGCAGTTACACACTATACAATTTGTACTTTAAATCTCGACTTTCTAAGACCCCCAAACCCCAGAGAATATTAAAAAGCAAATGTGTTAATTTCCCTTGTTGAAGGCCTAATTTCGATTAGACGACCTTTAAAGATTCGAAATTATGTACTTTAAATCTCGACTTCATAGCAGTCAAGCCACGCAGAGGTACACAAGCAATGTTTAGGTCTGTCTTCCTATCCTTTAAAGAATGTCTACATTCCATGAGATGGCCTTTATATATTAGTTAAAGATTAGTAGCTTAGGCCTATACTATCCTATCCTATCCTATCCCGTAACTCGAAGGTCGCTGGGGCACTACAGATGATCGATTAACCAGCGTACTCCATCTTTCTCTGTCCTCAGCAACCCTCATGGCTTCGCTCAGCGTCAAGGCCTACACCTTAATATTTCCTCCTCTAAATGTCAAAATTTTAGTCTTCACACTAAGCATTGCATTGAGGTCTCTTGAAAAATATGGTCTAGGTGTGGGCTCTGCTGTAGCGCAGCCTACACCAAATTCTTTGTCCTTTGAATCCCACATTCTCAACCGCCAAACAACAGAGGTTCAATAGCAATGTATCAATGACTTACTAAAAATCTCTCGTCCATGATATTTATTTCCTTTAACTAAAGCCTATACCCTGCAATTTTGTATTCTAAATCTCGACGTCTTTGGCTTTGCAAAATGGTCTGTTTTGTCAAGTTCGTCCCAAAATAGATTAGCACCATTACAATATTGCTATCTGCAACCCTACTTACTAGAAGAAGAAGAAGAAGAAGAAGAAGAAGAAGAAGAAGAAGAAGAAGAAGAAGAAGAAGAAGAAGAAGAAGAAGAAGAAGAAGAAGAAGAAGAAGAAGAAGAAGAAGTACAAGAAGAAGAAGAAGAAGAAGAAGAAGAGAAGAAGAAGAAGAAGAGAAGAAGAAGAAGAAGAAAAAGAAGAAGAAGAAGAAGAAGAAGAAGAAGAAGAAGAAACACACAAGAAGACAGAAGAAGACAGAAGAAAAGCACGAACGAAGAAAACAAATTAGGCAATTATGTTGTGGGTGTGATGAGGTTACGCTTGACGGATGAAGGAGACAGCTATTCCAGCAGAAAAGGAAGGAACGTGTAATTTCAAGCGCTGCAAAAGTTGCAGAACAAAGTGTTTTAAGGGTTCCTCGTGTCAACGCTGATTACTAAGTGGGTAATAAAAGAAAAAATACGACCACAGAGAGGAATGTTTTAAGTGCTCGGAAAGAGAACCTTTTTAACAGTTTCTTTGAATTAATTGAAATTAGTCAAAGTTTTCTATGCCGGTTTCCTATGCCGAAGGTCGCGGGTTCGATTCCCGCAAGGGGCGAACGTATGTGACTTAGCTACGAGACTATTGAGGCCACCGAGGGTTTTCTCCGGGCACTCCGGTTTCCTCCCTCCCTTCAATAATGGTACAGGACGCAGTCAATATACAAATTTCAAAAATAAAAATTCCATTTTCTTTCCGTCTTCTAATAGCGATCTCCCTGCCTGTATACCACCTGTTTGAGTGATGGATGTGTATTTGGTGTGTTTTTGAAGGTGGATGAGACAGGTGAGCGTGTATGTTGGTATAGATCGCCGCGCTTTGAGCCCGATTGATTTGGGGAAAGGCGCGTATATAGCATCATGTATTATTATTATCATTTTTATTAAAGAGAGAGAGAGACAGAGAGAGACAGGGAGAGACAGAGAAACAGAGACAGATAGATAGAGGAGAAAAAAACAGAGAGTAGAGGGGGAGAGGCGAGAGGGATGTGGAGAGTGACAGAATATATATTTTAAAAAAGAACAAACAGAAATAAAAGAGACAGCAATGAAGGGAGGGATGATGGTGCGTGTTTATTTATTTATTTATTTATTTATTTATTTATTTCATCGTTCTTACATCGAGCGCTTTTCTAGCTCAAGAGCTGCTCAAGGTGCTGACCGATACAGGATCTAACTCAAGCCGCCCGAGGCGCCCATTGGCATCCTTTGGGCGCATAGTCTGACGCCCTGACGACTAAGCACCACCATGGGCGACCGGGGATGGGTAAAATGGACCTAGTGCGTGTTGGCTGTATTGTGTAACCGGCACCCAGCCGTACAGGACATGAGCGTCAGGATCTTGAAAGTCCGTGCGATAGAAGGCGTGAGAGCACAGACTAGACCTCGGTTTATGCTCTTACCCGAAGGAAGTGCTGCAGACACAGACAAGACTGTGTGCATGCGTGAGTGCGCATGCGTGCGTGTATGTGTGCGCGTCTGTGCGAGGGATGAAGAGAGGGAGAGAGAGAGAGAGAGAGAGAGAGAGAGAGAGAGAGAGAGAGAGCACATACGTGTATATCAACTATACTAGTTCCTAATAGCAGAGCTGCTGGACAGCCACCTACTAAGCGTGACACCAAATACTTTGCAGCCATTTCCATAGCAATTTGCGATTTGCGTGCGATGCGATGACCTTTCAATGCTTCTATACTGCCAAAACAACTTGAAGTTAAATGTTAAAATACATCCTTTCCACGACTGACTCACCTCTCTCTCTCTCTCTCTCTCTCTCTCTCTCTCTCTCTCTCTCTCTCTCTCTTACGCGCCCACGCACACACACAAACACACGCACACGCACACATACACATACACACACAGCTCGCACGCTATCGCGAAAATTTAAGTAATGCTGCCTTAAACGTGCATGGTTTTAATTTTGCTGCTGCTGCAGTGCAATCGATGTAATACCTCCATTTCTTTGGACATAGTTATTGTGGCCATAATTTTTAGTACCACACTGCCTCCCATAGTAAAGTAAACTACCATTAAAACCTGGTATGAAATTCCGTGATTAATAACTTTGCGTGAGGGTGCCCATTTGGAAAGTTTTGATATTCATTTTTTAAACTTTACTTTTTTCGTACAAGCAACATTAAAAAACAAAAAAAACACAGCTAACCCAGTAACTTTGAATGAAGAAAAAAAAACAAGTGAAACGTTCCTTAATTTAGAATGGCACGAAGAATTATAATTCGAGTATTTAGGTATTTAGCGCTAGTGACTTTTCACATAGCAATCATTAAAATGCCTTTGTGTCGCAACTTTTGTATTTCGGGCTTACGTATCTGTTTTTTGAGAACTACATACGTCTGGAAAGACACAAATAAAAACATTGACAAAATTGGTGTTTGTCCCTTTATTCCCATAGACTAATTACGCAGAAGACTTCTAAGAGTATGAAACTGAAAGATACAACACTCACTGCATGATCTGGGGCAAGAAGCAATAAAATAATTTAAATAAATGTCAATCGTTTATATAATCTAGCAGTCTAGTTATGCACAAGGGAGGCTGGTTTTGCAAAGACCATCCTGCAAGGCACAGTGCAAGGAGGTAGAAGAAGAGGGAGACCGAAAAAGAGGTGGGAGGACACCATTCGAGAATGGACTGGTTTGACACTGAGCGAAACAATCAGGGTTGCTGAGGACAGGGAAAGATGGAGTACGCTGGTTAAGCGATTATCTGTGGTGCCCCTACGACCTCCGAGTAACGGGGTAGGATAGGAGGCTGGGTAGTTTGGAATTGAAAACAACAAACGTCTCTGGTTTGGGACAAGAAAGCTATACACTATCTAAAAAAATGTAATTCTTTTGACAACGTAGGACTCTTTGGCTTAGGTATATGGAATAAAGAATGATCGGTTTGGGACATAGAACCCATTATTCTTTCAATTCATTTTATTCGCTTGTGTCCCTTTTTTGGTATTGGGCATGCTGTGAGTTTGGCCGCGAGTTAAGGTTGAGAAAAAAAAATCGTTACTTTGGGACACAGACTCACAAATCTTGTGGATTCCTCTGACCTGACGCATTTTCTGCGTGTACGGAGAAAGTTTAGAAAAGAGAGCGAAGCCATGAGTACGCTTGAACCACTGGTCAGGAATTCTGGAAATAGCAGCAGTTCTTTTCGTTTTACTCCTTATGGCCTGTCTTGTATCTCTGCGTTTAGTGGTAGACTAGAGGAACAGAACGTGTGGGGGAGGGTGAGATGGGGCGACCTGCCTGTATGTTGATCATCTAAGCGAGAAAGCGGGTAGGGTAGGGAGGTGGGGAGGTGAAAACATGTTGTCAGTGGAGAGAGCGGCTTAGCATACCGAACGAGGGGAAGTAACTGCGTGAAAAGTGACGTCAGAGGCCTGAACTTTGCTATCTGACAACTCTTACGTAGTTAGTTACATGCCCTTGTCTCGACAGCCTCAAGGGAGGTGACGCAATGGTGGTGGATTTCCTTGGTGTCAAGGCCTTCCTTAACTATTCTGCTTCCACCCAACTAGGATCAATCACAGTTTCTTCAGTTTTGCGCCTGTGTTCTTCCCGTTTCAAAAACAGGGCCCCAAGATTAAACATTTCAAAATCACATATCGTTTTCAAAATCACAGTGAATGTTGCTCCACCGGAAAAATTAAAGTAAACAAACTTTTAATCCCCAAAAGTACAGTTTCATAAATCGGAAAATTCACTTGTGAATAAGCCTAGCACCAAGGTTCATTCTGAAAACAGCACAGCAGTGAAGGTGTGTATTAAAGGCAACTGTTGTTGACCAAAAACCAGAAAGGGAAGACTAAAATTACAAGCTTTGCGGTTAGTTGAGCAACGTTTTACCCATTATACAATCTTTTAATGTGACAGCAAATGCAATTGCCAAGTTAACTCTCTCCCTCAAAGAAGTAAACAAACGTCCTTTCTACCAGGGACCGTTTTCAATTTACAATATACAAAGTTTTGTTTTATTAATCCCTGATTAAGAAGACAAAAATGTTGTGTAATACATTCGGAGTCAGTGGTCTCGCCTTAAACACATAATCGTAGAAATAACAAATCCCCGATTAACTTTCAAGGCACGTTATGTAAGCCATAAAGGACCTCATTTTGGCACGAAACTATGTTGAGGGGCCGGGTAGCTCAGTTGGTAAGAGCGTCTTGCTAGTAACCGAAAGGTCGCTGGTTCGAATCCAGGATTGGTCAACGTGTGATCATATTATTTTCCCCTTTACCAACAACTGGCCCGCTGGTGTCAGTATAAATCGGTCCAGTAGTCACCTATATGCGAAAGTGTCGTGTGACTATAATCTAGAGCTGACATGTACACCAGTCTCACGACATTTTTTGGTATTCTGTGAAAGCCTGTTACGGTGATCGTGAGGTTTAACATTGATTAGTCTTCATCGCCTTACTTCCAAGCCATTAACTCCAGGTCCTCTAATTAAATTATTTACACTAAATTTTAAATAATACTAAACTGGTTCACTCAAGCTCTCCACCCTAGAATTTTTCAACCCTTTTCCTCTAGGCAGTGTGTGAGTTAAAAATCAAATCGATACCTTCTATAAAATTCCGCTACATGTGTACAGTATTTAAGTTACGTCGATTACTCCTACGCATTTCTACAAAACATGTACAAAATAGGAAACTCAAAATTTCATTAGCGTCTCTGCAAAGTATCTTAAGAGACTTCATAGCATCTCCATGAGAATTCCAATGATGGTTTGGTGGTCTTAAAAACAGACTTTGACCAAGATTAGATCCGGGCGGAAAGCTTATACACATCAGGCAGGCTTTCGATGCAAACCTCGAAATAGGCGCCTACATCGGTGCATAACTACATAGCTAGACTGCGAGTTCTAGGAGTACATCTACATAGACTTCTACATTGTCTAGGGACCCGTTTCCGCAAAATGCTGCCCATCAACACTTCGATCTCGACGTGGCCAGACGAAGATCGACCACAGGAAAAGAGAGAAAGTGATATCCTGCCAAAGTCGTTCAAGTTTTATGGCCGGTAGATCCTCGTAGCGACTGGAAGAATGAGACATGGCATTGGCTGTCGATTTAAGTCACCTCGTTTAACCTCTCTGCGATGAGATACCTAGAGTAGTACTCTGGCCGGTCTATGTCCCTAAGGTGTAAGCCAGACCACCTGATTGTACAACGATCGAGCCGTTTACGGTGTGCTCGATTCCTTCTTTTTCCAGCTCTTCTTTCTTTATTATCAACATAATCATTAGCAACATAATTAAAACTACGAGATGAGATCGAATAATTAAAAACATATTTTGCATTAATTTATCTGGAAGAAAAAAAACCTCATTAATCATACATCATCTCCATGCTGGACTCACCCTAATCCCTCACCACCACCCCTTTTGCAACTTTATCAGACAGATTACACTCTACAGTACCTGGTTTATTTGGAAGTAGGCTACCCTTGCTCCTAACTCCCTCTCCTTTTACCTCCTACGCCTTACCATTCACGCCTACTGTGCAAAGGTGATTGACTGGTAGCAGTACTGAGTGAATTCTTTAAATGTGCTTACCCTTCACCTTTTTCAGCTCAAAGAGCTGCTCAAGCGCTGACCGAAAACATGATCTAATTCATAATTCAGGCTGCTCACAGCGTGACTTGCTTCGTGATGCGCACTATCTTAAGC
>CM072512.1:15204346-15234346 GCA_036898135.1 Oncomelania hupensis
CTCTCTAGTCCTTGCTTCCAGTTTTCGTTTCCTATCCGCTGCTGGCTTTCCTGTCTGTCTTACTTTCTTTGGTCGTCGTCTTCTTCCCCTGGCGGCAGGGATAGCACAGTGGTCAGGACGCACGCCTTGGGTACGTGCGGCGTGGGTTCGAATCCTGACTTCAGCAAATTATTTAGGTTATGCTGGATAGTAGTGTCCAGCGACTTGAGAAGCTAGCTCTGAGCTTGTAAGTGGGCTATATAAGAACAATCCCTTTTTGTTTCTTCGCCTGAGGGGCCGGGTAGCTCAGTTGGTAAGAGCGTCTTGCTAGTAACCGAAAGGTCGCTGGTTCGAATCCCGGATTGGTCAACGTGTGATCATATTATTTTCCCCTTTACCAACAACTGGCCCGCTGGTGTCAGTATAAATCGGTCCAGTAGTCACCTAAATGCGAAAGTGTCGTGTGACTATAATCTACAAACAACATTTTTCTTCGCCTACTCC
The DNA here is from genome assembly GCA_036898135.1 of Oncomelania hupensis. Lineage (NCBI taxonomy): Eukaryota > Metazoa > Mollusca > Gastropoda > Littorinimorpha > Pomatiopsidae > Oncomelania > Oncomelania hupensis. The sequence continues at coordinate 15,204,830 of CM072512.1, forward strand.
ACACCTCCTCAAGATCCTCTCTTCTCTCTTTCCTTCCATTTCTCATCTTGTCGCTCTAAATAGCTTATTGTCCATCATCCCTCAGGCATGACCAGAACCATCTAAAGCCATCCAGCAGGACGAAGAAATCTTGACGATAACAGATTCCCCTTCCAGGCCTCCATTGGAGAAAATGACAGCCTCATTACAAAAGGCAGCTTTGATAACGGGTCAGAGAAAAATGGGACCGACTCTGGTAGATGACTGAGTAGATAAGAAAGGACAGGGTGTGGGTGGATTTTAAGGCCAGCTGTCTTAATTAGTAGGTTCGTCGAGGTTCACAAACCTTTTTTTCCGAGGTTTTTAGATCCCGAACCTAGGTTCCTGAACCTCTTGGACAAATAAAAAGTTCAGGAACCTAGGTTCGGGATGTGAGAACCTCGAAAATAAAGTTCGTAAACCTTCACGAACATTGCAGTTAGGACAGGCCATTAGTTAAGTAGACAGGATAAGAACGCATATAGGCTTGTAGGCTTACTAGGCATACTGCCTTTGCCTCTCCCTTTAGCAATATCGCCAGCTTACACATCTTGCAACTGGAAAGAGAGAAACAATAACAATTTCAGGAAACTTTTCTGAGTAGGCTGAGTAGTGCTGGGCAAAGAGAGTGGGCAGATCGAGCAGGTTTTAATAATAATCATAATGGATGATATGTGCATGCTTTCCTCTTAAATCAATCAGATTCAAAGCGAGACGATCTGTAACCAACCTTGTCCTGATTTGGCTCGGAAGAGTCCGCTGGACCTAAAGCAATAACCATGTAATGTAACCTACCTACACGCGCACACGTTACACGCACTCTTATATTCACAGCAAAGACACGAACATGAGGTGTAGAGGCATGGATATCGGTATTAGAAGTTGCAAAGGACTAAATTTTTATATTTAAAAAAAATTTAAATTCGCTGCAACGGCCACCACCGCTACAACCACCACCACCGCCACCGCCACAACCGCCATCATTACTACACTTACCAATGTTTCTCTAAGTTTAAGAAGTGTGAAGAAGAAAAGGAGGGATTTAAAATGGGTGTTCATTTGACTGACACGTTGCGTGTTAGTCTTAAGGAAAAGTCTGACACACAGACATTGGCTTTAAGGTGGGTCTGTGCATGGATGAACGAGATAAATGGCCCAAGAAACAAGGCAAAACTATTTCAAACTGTACTGAACACGATGTTCTTACAGTCCAGTGTATGTCACCTAAAGGTGAGCGACTCCAGTGGCTTGATTTAAATCCTGTATCGACTTGAGCAGTTCTTAAGCTGGAAAATCGCTATATAACAACGGTGTGAAATAATGAAATAAATACGTTTCGAGTTACATGTTGTATCCTTTTAAAAAAAAATCTTAATCGAAGCTTTCTTTAACTTGGTAAATGTTTAAATTTAAAAAACACTTTCAAGTACACATCATATTGCTCAACGTTAGTATTGTATTCCTTTCCCAGAGATCGCCAGTAAATGCAGAAGAGGACCTTCCCTCGTCGTATTACAAGTCTTCGAACGTTAGCATACTCGGTATCATTTGAACTCTCCCCTTCTCTATGTGCACGTCCCCTATATGCCTAGGTGTCCGGGGACTTTAATCTACCCAACAAACAATCTATGTGCAATGGGAACTCAGTACCTCTAAGTGACAAAGCCGTCGATCTTCATAGTACTTACCATATCCAAGGGAAAACGGCCAACCTCCACTGGACGTCCTGGGGCCAGGTTGGAAGAAAAAGAGGTGCCATTCCTAATCAACGAGGTGAGGATGCAGGCTACATACGGGTAGCCAAGAATTCTTTGTCTCTTTTAAATGCTTTATTCTCTCTTTGTCTACTCTGTTCCGACTCATCCGCCATTTTTTTTGTCTTCTTCATTGTCTACTTGGTTTTTCATTATCTTCTTTTTTCTTCATTGTCTGCCCTTTTCTTTTCTTCCTTGTCTGCTCTTTACTTCTTTGTTTCTTCCTTCTTCCTCTCCTGCCTTATTTGCTATTTCTGTCTAGTTTTCGCTTTTCGGTTGCCTACTATTTTCTGTCTTCTCTGTGATTTTCTTCATTTTCTGCTCTTTCTTTCTTGTCTGCCCTTCAAGTCGTTGACTACTCCTTTCACTCCTTTTCTGCACTTTTCTCATATTTTTTCTTCTCTTGTATCTGCGCTTTCCTCTCTTGTCTACTCTGTTTTGTTCCGGCTACTTTTTATTTTATTTTAGTTCTTTTCTTTTGTTTTTTTTCCAATCTACTCTTTTCTGTTCATTCTCGTTGTCTTTAGCTTTCTCAATCTACTCCTTTTTGCTCATTCTCACTTCTGCTCATTCTCATCTAATCTCATATCCAATCTTATCTCATCTCCTTCTTTTCTGTTCTGTTTTCTTCTGCCTGCTCTTCTTCTTTGTCTGCCCTTTCATGTTTCGATGGTTTGTTATAGTCGGAAAGGTGGCAGCCAATGTTGAAGGTTGTTTGGAAGAAGAGTTAATAGGTTGAGCCCTGCTTGGCCAAATACCAAAAAAAAAAAGTCCATCACACTTGCAGGTCTGCCACGCGCTGGTACCGTTGACTTTATTCTCAGAAATGGGTTTCTTCTTTCTTTTTCTTTTTTTTTAAACAAAGTGAGAATTCATCACATCGATTTTTAGGAACTTTTGTCAGTTGTTACGTTGTCTTGTTGAGTTGTTAATGATTATGTTGGTGACGTTGATTGTGTTTAATTGTTGTTGGTAGTTTAATGGAGATTGCAGTGGTAGTGGTTACTAGTTCTCATTTCTAGATAGACAGACAGAGAGAGACACGCAGATAGATAGATAGATAGATAGATAGATAGATAGATAGATAGATAGATAGATAGATAGATAGATAGATAGATAGATAGATAGATAGATAGATAGATAGATAGATAGATAGATAGATAGATAGATAGATAGATAGATAGATAGATAGGCTAGATAGATAGATAGATAGATAGATAGATAGATAGATAGATAGATAGATAGATAGATAGATAGATAGATAGATAGATAGATAGATAGATAGATAGATAGATAGATAGATAGATAGATAGATAGATAGATAGATAGATAGATAGATAGATAGATAGATAGATAGATAGATAGATAGATAGATAGATAGATAGATAGATAGATAGATAGATAGATAGATAGATAGATAGATAGATAGATAGATAGATAGATAGATAGATAGATAGATAGATAGATAGATAGATAGATAGATAGATAGATAGATAGATAGATAGATAGATAGATAGATAGATAGATAGATAGATAGATAGATAGATAGACAAACAGAAACAGTTACAGACACTTGGACGGAAGTACCCATTTTCACAAACGCATCCGTTTTAATGTCGCAATCGTCAAAACTTTGGTTGTTGGTGTCCTATCCTATACTATCCTATCCCGTAAATCGGATGTCGTAGGGGCACCACAGATGATCGTTTAACCAGCGTACTCCATCTTTCTCTGTCCTCAGCAACCCTGATGGCTTCGCTCAGTGTCAAACCAGTCCATTCTCGAATGTTGTCCTTCCACCTTTTTTTCGGTCTCCCTCTTCTTCTACCTCCTTGCACTGTGCCTTACAGGATAGTCTTTGCAAGGCCTGATGATCTGGTGAGGTGGCCATACCATCGAAGTTTCCGTTTCTTCACCACTCTGTGTTGCTGTCCTAGTTGCCAATTATTGTTCAAGCTGCTGTCGACATATTCCTTTTAAATTAACCATTATCTTCTGGTATGGTTCTGTTGTGGTCCCTTGTCAAATCCAATATCCTATACTCTTGCGAAACATGACCCTTACAGCAGACCTACAATGAAGATTACAACGCATGGAGATTAGGTGCTATAGAAGACTTCTGAGCATTTCCTATACCCAACACAGACCATCGCACAAGCCATTGGACAATGCGATGACATGCTCACAATTAACCATTACCTTCTGGTATGGCTCTGTTGTGGTCCCTTGTCAAATCCAATATCCTATACTCTTGCGAAACATGACCCTTACAGCAGACCTACAATGAAGAATACACCGCATGGAGATTAGGTGCTATAGAAGACTTCTGGGCATATATACCCAACACAGACAAGCAATTGGACAATACGATGACATGCTGACAATGGTGAAGAAACAGAAACTCCGATGGTATGGCCACGTAAAAAGAGCATCGAGCTTTGCAAAGACCGCCTGCAAGGCATAGTGCAAGGAGGCAGAAGAAGAGGGAGACAGAAAAAGGGGTGGGAGGACAACAATCGAGAATGGACTGGCTTGACACTGAACGAAGCCATGAGGGTTGATAATGACAGAGAAAGATGGGGTACGCTGGTTAAACGATCGTCCGTGGTTCCCCAACTACTTTCGAGTTACGGGACAGGATAGGGGTGGCCTCGTGGCGCAGTGGATAAGTCGCCGGTTTCCTATGCCGAAGGTCGCGGGTTCGATTCCCGCAAGGGGCGAACGTATGTGACTTAGGTACGAGACTATTGAGGTCACCGAGGGTTTTCTCCGGGCACTCCGGTTTCCTCCCTTCCTTCAATAATGGTACAGGACGCAGTCAATATAAAAATTTCAAAAATAAAAATCCGATTTTCTTTCCGTCTTCTAATAGCGATCTCCCTGCCTTTACACCACCTGTTTGAGTGATGGATGTGTGTTTGGTGTGTGTGAGGGTGAATGAGACAGGTGAGCGTGTATGTTGGTATAGATCGCCGCGCTTTGAGCCTGAATGATTTGAGGAAAGGCGCGTATAGCATCCTGTATTATTATTATTATTATTATTATTATTATTATTATTATTATTATTATTAATATTATTATTATTATTATTATTATTATAGGGATAGATTCTGGTTTATATCGTTTTTCTTCTATTCCCCGTCTTCCTTCCTTCCTCCCTTCATTCATTCATTCCTACACCATGTGTTGCTTCTCCTCTTCCACATTCACTACGGCAGACTAAAATGTAAAAAAAAGTAGTTTTTCGCTACGATTTATCCAAAGAACAAAGGCGAACATCAGAGTGTCTATTGGCTGTGCGTATTAGACAGAAACGCGAATGGGATTTTAAGGGCATGTATGCCTGGGTTCCAGCTATTACCAAGTCGACGGTAACTTTTCCTGTAGCGAATCGATGGCTTTGCAGAGTGTCTTGGAGGCTTGCTTATTTTTGTTGTGTGTGACAATGAGTCATCTCCATCTTCCTGTACGCTTGCGAAACATGGACCCTCACGGAAGATCTACAACGAAGAATACAAAGCATGGAGATGAGGTGCTACAGAAGACTTCTGGGCATTTCCTATACCCAGCACATCACCAACGACGAAGTCCGACAGACGATCACAAAAGGCCTTGGACAACACGATGACCTGCTCCCAGTGGTGAAAAAACGGAAACTCCGATGGTATGGACAACGTCACCAGATCATCAGGTCTTGCAAGGACCATCCTGCAAGGCACAGTGCAAGGAGGTAGAAGACGAGGGAGACCGAAAAAGAGGTGAGAGGACAACATTCGAGAATGGACTGGTTTGACACTGAGCGAAACCATCAGGGTTGCCGAGGACAGAGAAAGATTGAGTATGTTGGTTAAACGATCATCTGTGGTGCCCCTACGACAATGAGTTAACTCAGTAAATTGCTTTGTTATTGTCACATTAAAAGATGATATAATGGGCGATCGTTGCTCAACCCGACCTCCAAGCTTTGAATTTGAGGTGTTTGTTCTTAGTTGTGCAAACAAATAACTAACTTGGATCAGGAACCCGAGGATTGCAGCAAAGTTCCTCGCAACTACCAGTCCAGATCCTGAGGTTAATGAACTTGATCATCTGTCTGGCCTCTGAAACCCGATGTCTTCTGGGACCGGACGCCGAACAGAATTATTGTCACCTTATTTTCCATCGTAGCCTCCGAGCCAAGTAATGCGTTAAGGTCCCTTGCTAAATAGTAAATGCCTATGTACTGGGAGATGACCTTTGGAGATTGGCAGTTACACACTATACAATTTGTACTTTAAATCTCGATTTTCTAAGACCCCCAAACCCCAGAGAATATTCAAAAGCAAATGTGTTAATTTCCCTTGTTGAAGGCCTAATTTCGATTAGACGACCTTTAAAGATTCGAAATTATGTACTTTAAATCTCGACTTCATAGCAGTCAAGCCACGCAGAGGTACACAAGCAATGTTTAGGTCTGTCTTCCTATCCTTTAAAGAATGTCTACATTCTATGAGATGGCCTTTATATATTAGTTAAAGATTAGTAGCTTAGGCCTATCCTATCCTATCCTATCCTATCCTATCCCGTAACTCGAAGGTCGCTGGGGCACTACAGATGATCGATTAACCAGCGTACTCTATCTTTCTCTGTCCTCAGCAACCCTCATGGCTTCGCTCAGCGTCAAGGCCTACACCTTAATATTTCCTCCTCTAAATGTCAAAATTTTAGTCTTCACACTAATCATTGCATTTAGGTCTCTTGAAAAATATGGTCTAGGTGTGGGCTCTGCTGTAGCGCAGCCTACACCAAATTCTTTGTCCTTTGAATCCCACATTCTCAACCGCCATGCAAACCACAGAGGTTCAATAGCAATGTATTAACGACTTACTAAAAATCTCTCTTCCATGATATTTATTTCCTTTAACTAAAGCCCATACCCTGCAATTTTGTATTCTAAATCTCGACGTCTTTGGCTTTGCAAAATGGTCTGTTTTGTCAAGTTCGTCCCAAAATAGATTAGCTCCATTACAATATTGCTCTCTGCAACCCTACTTACTAGAAGAAGAAGAAGAAGAAGAAGAAGAAGAAGAAGAAGAAGAAGAGGAAGAAGAAACACACAAGAAGACAGAAGAAAACAGAAGAAGACAGAAGAAAAGCACGAACGAAGAAAACAAATTAGGCAATTATGTTGTGGGTGTGATGAGGTTACGCTTGACGGATGAAGGAGACAGCTATTCCAGCAGAAAAGGAAGGAACGTGTAATTTCAAGCGCTGCAAAAGTTGCAGAACAAAGTGTTTTAAGGGTTCCTCGTGTCAACGCTGATTTCTAAGTGGGTAATAAAAGAAAAAATACGACCACAGAGAGGTATGTTTTAAGTGTTCGGAGAGAGAGCCTTTTTAACAGTTTCTTTGAATTAATTGAAATTAGTCAAAGTTTTATATGCCGGTTTCCTATGCCGAAGGTCGCGGATTCGGTTCCCGCAAGGGGCGAACGTATGTGACTTAGCTACGAGACTATTGAGGTCACCGAGGGTTTTCTCCGGGCACTCCGGTTTCCTCCCTCCCTTCAATAATGGTACAGGACGCAGTCAATACACAAATTTCAAAAATAAAAATTCCATTTTCTTTCCGTCTTCTAATAGCGATCTCCCTGCCTTTACACCACCTGTTTGAGTGATGGATGTGTATTTGGTGTGTTTTTGAGGGTGGATGAGACAGGTGAGCGTGTATGTTGGTATAGATCGCCGCGCTTTGAGCCTGATTGATTTGGGGAAAGGCGCGTATATAGCATCCTGTATTATTATTATCATTATTATTAAAGAGAGAGAGAGAGAGAGAGAGAGAGAGAGAATCAGAATCAGAATCAGAAAATTTATTGTCAGGCACCAGGCCCATAACAATGGAGTTCACATAGTTGGAAGATACAAATCAACAATGAAACCAGAAAAAAACAATGGAATACACAACATTAACATTTGCCGCAAAGGGACTTCCGGATACATTAGCAATTATATACATGTGAACTGTTAACGATAGGGCTACTAATTACAACAGTATACCTAATCACGAGACGGACTTAGCTAGCTACAAAGATTGGGTTCATGTCTTCAGATCGGAGTTTAGTGGCCTTAAATATAAAATTAGTCACGTTTATAATGAGTCTTTCGTTAGTACTAGCTAATAATAATGACATCTTGCACAAGGAGGGAATTCTGACAAATTTTCTTGGAATGTACATATTACGTAACTGGTTATATTTTGGACAGACTAATAAAAAATGCAGTTCGGTTTCGGCTGTAGGCTTATCCGTACAAAATGGGCAGTTAACATTCTGAGACGCACTGGGATTGTGCGAGTTGAACTGCAGAAAATGAGAGTTCAATTTTGACATACCTACACGAAACCTGGACAGTGTGTGGCGCATATTAATATATTTAATACAATCAAAATACTTCTTCATAGACAGTGACTGGTTAAATGAAGAGTACACATTATAAAAGTCATGAGACAATATGGCAGAGTGCCAGTCTTGTGTGTAACAGTCGATCAAACGACGCTTAAATTCATTTACAAACTTTTTAACGTCACCGACATAGTGGGATTCCCAAACAATGCCAAATCCAAACTTATACAGAGTATTTCTGATGGTGCAGGCCCACGTACAATAGTTTTGTCTCTGTAACGTTAACAATGTATTATAGGCTTTCTTTGGCAAACGTGAATTGTCCATACACACGATACGCAACCAGAATTTAATACATTTAGAATAAGTTACTACATGTAATGGGTAGCGGCCTAACTCTCCGTAAATCAAATGTCTCGGCGCTTTCTGACTAACACCCATTAACCTTTTCATTGCTGATAAGTGAACTCGCTCAATACATTCTTGATTTTGTGAAAGGCCCCAGATTTCTGCGCCATACGTTAAAATAGGCTGGATTTGACAGTCAAACAGCTTAAAGAAAACTGAGGGGGAATGTTCACCAACTGTCCATAACATTTTAACAATAGCCGCACAGCCTTTTCTAGCACGCTCAGCCAAATCACGCATAGTGGGCTGAAACGAAAGACGTGTAGTGATAATAACACCAAGATATTTGTACATAGAAACAGACTCTAAAATAGAATCACCAAATTTCCAATTTTCGTGTTGTGCAAGGAAACCTCCATTTCTAAAAACAACAACATTGGATTTATCCAGGTTGACAATGAGGTCTAGTCTTTTGGCTGTTTCATACAAAATATTTAATTGTGTTTGTAGACCAATCACACTGTCAGAAAGTAATGCAACATCATCTGCAAAAAGTAAGATCAAAATTTCAATAAATTCTGGATTTAACTGAATACCATGCTTGCCGTGACTGTTAATTTCTTTTGTTAACTCGTTAATAAAGAGAGAAAATAAATTTGGCGAACACACTTCTCCCTGCTTTAGGCCGCGAGGGCACACAAAAACTTCTGTGAGATCACCACCAGCCCGTACGCGTGCTCTAACAACTTCGTATATACTTTTTAGAGCATTTAAGAACTTTCCGTTTACCCCACTGGCATTTAAGATCCTCCAAAGCTTATCTCTACGGACTGTGTCAAATGCCTTCCGGAAGTCAATAAAGGCAACATACAATTTTCGGTGCCTTAAGAGTTGTTTCTGTATACAGGCTAGCAAGGTAAAAATGTGGTCAGTCGTACAGCGATTCTCTCTAAACCCGGCCTGTTCTTCGCCTAGAACGTTACTGTCTTCAATCCACCTAGTGAGACGTTTGTTCAAAACAGACGTGTATAGCTTACTGCACACATTTAACAGAGATATACCACGGTAATTGTCAGTAACATTTATATCTCCTTTCTTGTGCAATGGTTGCAGTATTGCCAAAGACCAGTCATCGGGAAATAATCCATTATCAAAAATGTAGTTGAAGAACTTAAACAGAAAAGGCATAATACGCTCGCAACCGTGTTTGTAAAACTCGCCAATTAAACCATCAGGCCCTGCAGCTTTGTCATTCTTTAACACCTTCATGGCCGCTTTAATTTCACTGACAGAAATAGGTTGATCTAGAGACACATTTTCATCCGCTTGGCTGTTGCTATAGAATCTGTCAAAATCTGCGTCGCATTCAACATCAACAGTAAACTCATTAAAAACGTTGTTAAAGTGGTGAAACCACTGTTCACTAGAAATAATAGTATTATGTCCACTAACTCTAGGTTTGACTGCACGAACAGTATCCCAGAACTGCTTAGGGTTATTGGAGTGACACTGCAGTGACTTTATCACATTGTCTCTGTGTGAAGAGAGAGAGAGAGAGACAGAGAGAGAGACAGAGAGAGAGAGAGAGACAGGGAAAGACAGAGAAACAGAGACAGATAGATAGAGGAGAAAGAGACAGAGAGGAGAGGGGGAGAGGCGAGAGGGATGTGGAGAGTGACAGAATATATATTTTAAAAAAGAACAAACAAACAGAAATAAAAGAGACAGCAATTAAAGGAGAGATGATGGTGCGTGTTTATTTATTTATTTATTTATTTATTTATTTATTTATTTATTTATTTCATCGTTGTTACATTGAGCGCTTTTCTAGCTCAAGAGCTGCTCAAGGTGCTGACCGATACAGGATCTAACTCAAGCCGCCCGTGGCGCCCACTGGCATCCTTTGGGCGCATAGTCTGACGCCCTGACGACTTAGCACAACCACGGGCGACCGGGGATGGGTAAAATGGACCTAGTGCGTGTTGGCTGTATTGTGTAACCGGCACCCAGCCGTACAGGACATGAGCGTCAGGATCTTGAAAGTCCGTGCGATGGAAGGCGTGCGAGCACAGACTATACTTCGGTTTATGCTCTTACCCGAAGGAGGTGCTGCAGACACAGACAAGACTGTGTGCATGCGTGAGTGCGCATGCGTGCGTGTATGTGTGCGGGTCTGTGCGAGGGATGAAGAGATGGAGCGAAAGAGAGAGAGAGAGAGAGAGAGAGAGAGAGAGAGAGAGAGGGAGAGCACATACGTGTATATCAACTATACTAGTTCCTAATAGCAGAGCTGCTGGACAGCCACCTACTAAGCGTGACACCAAATACTTTGCAGCCATTTCCATAGCAATTTGCGATTTGCGCGCGATGCGATGACCTTTCAATGCTTCCATACTGCCAAAACAACTTGAAGTTAAATGTTAAAATACATCCTTTCCACGACTGACTCACTTCTCTCTCTCTCTCTCTCTCTCTCTCTCTCTCTCTCTCTCTCTCTCTCTCTCTCTCTCTCTCTCTCTCCCTCTCTCTCTCTCTCTCTCTTTTTTCTTACGCGCCCACGCACACTCACACAAACACACACACACAACCACATAGACAGCTCGCACGCTATCGCGAGAACTTAAGTAATGTTGCCTTAAACGTACATGGTTTTAATTTTGTTGCTGCTGCAGTGCAATCGATGTAATACCTCCATTTCTTTGGACATATTTATTGTGGACATAATTTTCAGTACCACACTGCCTCCCATAGTAAACTACCATTAAAACCTGGTATGAAATTCCGTGATTAATAGCTTTGCGTGAGAGTGCCCATTTGGAAAGTTCTATTACTTATTTTTTTAACTTTACTTTTTTCTGTATAAGCAACAATTTAAAAAAACAAACAAAGCTATCAGTAACTTTGAATGAAGAAAAAAACAAGTAAAACGTTCCTTTATTTAGAATGGCACGAAGAATTATAATCCGAGTATTTAGCGCTAGTGATCTTTCACATAGCAATCATTAAAATGCCTCTGTGTCACAACCTTTGTATTTTGGGCTTACGTATATGTTTTTTGAGAACTAGATTAGTCTGGAATGACACAAATAAAAACATTGACAAAACTGGTGTTTGTCCCTTTATTCCTATTGACTAATTATGCAGAAGATTTCTAAGAGTATGAAACTGAAAGATACAAGACTCACTGCATGGTCTGGGGCAAGAAGCAATAAATAATTTAAATAGATGTCAATCGTTTATATAATCTAATATTCCTGGTCTATGGTCTAGTTATGCACAAGGGAGGCTGGTCTTGCAAAGACCATCCTGCAAGGCACAGTGCAAGGAGGTAGAAGAAGAGGGAGACCGAAAAAGAGGTGGGAGGACAACATTCGAGAATGGAATGATTTGACACTGAGCGAAACCATCAGGGTTGCTGAGGACAGGGAAAGATGGAGTACGCTGGTTAAACGATCATCTTTGGTGCCCCTACGACCTCCGAGTTACATGATAGGATAGGATAGGATAGGAGGCTGGGTAGTTTGGAATTGAAAACAACAAACATCTCTGGTTTGGGACAAGAAAAATATACACTATCTAAAAAAAATGTAATTCTTTTGACAACATAGGACCCTTTGGCTTAGGTATATGGAATAAAGAATGATCGGTTTGGGACATAGAACCCATTATTCTTTCAATTCATTTTATTCGCTTGTTTCCCTTTTTTTGGTATTGGGCATGCTGTGAGTTTGGCCGCGAGTTAAGGTTGAGAAAAAAAATCGTTACTTTGGGACACAGACTCACAAATCTTGTGGATTCCTCTGACCTGACGCATTTTCTGCGTGTACGGAGAAAGTTTAGAAAAGAGAGCGAAGCAATGAGTACGCTTGAACCACTGGTCAGGAATTCTGGAAATGGCAGCAATTCTTTTCGTTTTACTCCTTATGGCCTGTCTTGTATCTCTGCGTTTAGTGGTAGACTAGAGGAACAGAACGTGTGGGGGAGGGTGAGATGGGGGCGACCTGCCTGTATGCTGATCATCTAAGCGAGAAAGCGGGTAGGGTTGGGAGGTGAAAACATGTTGTCAGTGGAGAGAGCGGCTTAGCATACCGAACGAAGGGAAGTAACTGCGTGAAAAGTGACGTCAGAGGCCTGAACTTTGCTATCTGACAACTCTTACTTAGTTAGTTACATGCCCTTGTCTCGACAGCCTCAAGGGAGGTGACGCAATGGTGGTGGATTTCCTTGGTGTCAAGGCCTTCCTTAACTATTCTGCTTCCACCCAACTAGGATCAATCACAGTTTCTTCAGTTTTGCGCCTGTGTTCTTTCCGTTTCAATAACAGGGCCCCAAGATTAAACATTTCAAAATCACATATCGCTTTCCAATTCACAGTGAATGTTGCTCCACCGGAAAAATTAAAGTAAACAAACTTTTAATCCCCAAAAGTACAGTTTTTACATAAATCGGAAAATTCACTTGTGAATAAGCCTAGCACCAAAGTTCATTCTGAAAACAGCACAGCAGTGAAAGTGTGTATTAAAGGCAACTGTTGTTGACCAAAAACCAGTAAGGATCGCCCCCTATACGCTTATGTGTCCGGGGACGTTAATCTATATAACTAACTAACTAACCAAAAACCAGAAAGGGAAGCCTAAAATTCCAAGCTTTGCGGTTAGTTGAGCAACGATTACCCATTATACAATCTTTTAATGTGACAGCAAATGCAATTGCCCAAGTTAACTCTCTCCCTCAAAGAAGTAAACAAACGTCCTTTCTACGAGGAACCGTTTTCAATTTACAATATACAAAGTTTATTATTAATCCCTGATTAAGAAGACAAAAATGTTGTGTAATACATTCGGAGTCAGTGGCCTCGCCTTAAACACATAATCGTAGAAATAACAAATCCCTGATTAACTTTCCAGGCACGTTATGTAAGCCATATAGGACCTCATATTAGCACGAAACTGTGTAGCAAGCCCATTCTGGCTCATGCACCTAGCAAGAGCTCACATGTACACCCCAGTCGCACGACATTTTTTGGTATTCTGTGAAAGCCTGTTACGGTGATCGTGAGGTTTAACATTGATTAGCCTTCATCGCCTTACTTCCAACCCATTAACTCCAAGTCCTCTAATTAAATTATTTACACTAAATTTGAAATAATACTAAACTGGTTCACTCAAGCTCTCCACCCTAGAATTTTTCAACCCTTTTTTCCTAGGCAATTATCAGTGTGTGAGTTAAAAATCAAATCGATACCTTCTATGAAATTCCGCTACATGTGTACAGTATTTCAAGGAGTAATTCCAATAATTTTAGCCGATGTCTGGATTCATATTTAACAACAGTTCCACTTACTTTTAAGTTACGTCGATTACTCCTACGCATTTCTACAAAACATGTACAAAATAGGATACTCAAAATTTCATTAGCGTCTCTGCAAAGTATCTTAAGAGACTTCATAGCATCTCCATGAGAATTACAATGATGGTTTGGTGGTCTTAAAAACAGACTTTGACCAAGATTAGATCCGGGCGGAAAGCTTACATCAGGCAGGCTTTCGATGCAAACCTCGAAATAGGCGCCTACATCGGTGCATAACTACATAGCTAGACTGCGAGTTCGAGGAGTACATCTACATAGACTTCTACATTGTCTAGGGACCCGTTTCCGCAAAATGCTGCCCATCAACACTTCGATCTCGACGTGGCCAGACGAAGATCGACCACAGGAAAAGAGAGAAAGTGATATCCTGCCAAAGTCGTTCAAGTTTTGTGGCCGGTAGATCCTCGTAGCGACTGGAAGAATGAGACATGGCATCGGCTGTCGATTTAAGTCACCTCGTTTAACCTCTCTGCGATGAGATGCCTAGGGTAGAACTCTGGCAGGTCTATGTCCCTAAGATGTAAGCCAGACCAGCTGATTGTACAACGATCGAGCCGTTTACGGTGTGCTCGATTCCTTCTTGTTATGTACACTTTTTTGTTTCACATTGATTTGCATAAAGGTTATAAATCTTCATTCCTCGATTCAGTGCGGAAAGAGTTAAATAATCTAGGACTTGGTAATTTTTGGTTAAATCAGGGGCTAACCAATGTTATGCCTTCTGCTTCAGTTTTTAAGTGTACAATTAAACAACGCCTACATGATCAGTTTATTCAAGGCTGGTTCGAGGAAATAAACAATAATGAATTTTACTATAATTACCGAATGTTTAAGCTACATTTTGAATTTGAAAAATATTTGCATGTTCTACCAACAAATCTTGCAATATCTGTTCTAAAGTTTAGGACACTTAACCACAAAATGCCAGTGCAGAGAGGCCGATATTTTAACATTCCTAGACACGAACGTGTATGTCAAAAATGTAATAGTGGCGATCTTGGTGATGAGTTTCATTATTTATTTTTGTGTTCACATTTTTGTAACTCGAGAAGAGATTTATTAAAATCATATTATTATAGATATCCCAATGCCATCAAATTTCAAGAATTATTGTCATCTAACAAAAAGTCAGAATTATTAAAGCTTGTAAGTCTAATGAAATTAATAATTAAACAAATGTAACGTTTTTATCCCATGTCAAAAATTAATATAGTTCTGATGTTGACAGGTTATGTGTAATAAAAATTATTTCAATAGTTTGTCATTGATGTGTTTAGGTTGAATTGTATTGTTAGTTATGATTCATAGTTGTTGTCCCCAATCAAGTTCTTTTTTTTCCCCCACTCCATACCTCCCCCTGCCACCTCCCCCCACTCCACGCTATCCCGCTGTATAAATAAATAGTTTAAAATTTTTATTTTATTTTTTAATCTAAAATGTTAATTAATTATTTTGCATTTTTGTGTATATTATTTTAACCATGTCCATGTGCCCTTAATGGGTTTTTCTGGAATAAAATTTGCCTTGCCTTGCCTTGCCTTGTTCCAGCTCTTCTTTCTTTATTATCAACATAATCATTAGCAACATAATTAAAACTACGAGACGAGATCGAATTTGCATTAATTTATCTGGAAGAAAAAACCCCTCATTAATCATGCATCATCTCCGTGCTGGACTCACCCTAATTCCTCACCACCACCACCTTTGCAACTTTATCAGACAGATTACACTCTACAGTACCTGGTTTATTTGGAAGTATCTTTGCTCCTAACTCCTTCTCCTTTCACCTCCTACGCCTTACCATTCACGCCTACTGTGCAAAGGTGGTTGACTGGTAGCAGTACTGAGTGAATCCTTAAAATGTGCTTACCCTTCACCTTTTTCAGCTCAAAGAGCTGCTCAAGCGCTGACCGAAAACATGATCTAATTCATAATTCAAGCTGCTCACAGCGTCGACTTGCTTCGTGATGCGCACTATCTTAAGCCTGAAAAAACTGAGTGTTCCCGATATTACCCCACCCCCCACCCACCCCCTGTCTGCATCTCTCCCTGGTTCCAGTTATTCCAAGGAAAGACCAAACCAGCTGGCATCTCTGTCTTTCGTGTTAAAATTAATTCAGTGAGTTTCCAGTTCGTTTATACTTGCTCTCCATGTGATTTAAAATATCGACACAGACGGTCACTTGGAATATGTAAGTAGAAATTAGTGTTATTATTATTGTCTTCTTCTTCTTCTTCTTCTTCTTCTTCTTCTTCTTCTTCTTCTTCTTCTTCTTCTTCTTCTTCTTCTTCTTCTTCTTCTTCTTCAATCCTTATTCATCAGGTTAACTTTAGTCGTACTGATTATTGTGTCTTCTTTTTCTTTTTCCGGAAGCTCCAGACCTACCCCTTTCACGACAGGAACTGGCACATTTTCCCCTGCGCCCCGAGCATGTCTCTGCGACCTGGCAAGTGGACACTGGTTTGGATTGGATCATCATCATCAATAATATTATTTTTCTTTTTCTTTCTTTCTTTCTTTCTTTCTTTCTTTCTTTCTTTCTTTCTTTCTTTCTTCTTCTTCTTCTTCTTCTTCTTCTTCTTCTTCTTCTTCTTCTTCTTCTTCTTCTTCTTCTTCTTCTTCTTCTTCTTCTTCTTCCTCTTCCTCTTCTTCCTCTTCTTCATGCTGTTGTATTTCACCGCTTTTACGAATTCGCGAAGCTAGGCCATCTCCGTGCTGTTTCCCGTCATAGACTAGAACAAGAGGCTCAAGAATGTGGCAAGAAATGGATGTTTGTTTCGACCTTATTTTGGCTATTTCTTGTGATCAGCATGCATTCAAGAAAACATACCAGTCATCAGATTTCAACCCCATTGCTGGTTTTTTTTTTTTTTTTAAATTGAACGATAATCGAGCTCTTGTTCTGGACTATCAGGAACAAAGTAGAGAGTTGTAGCAGAGCGTGTGAAAAAGACAGAACCAAGAATCTGTTTTTAATCTTTTTGCTTTCCATTGTAAATACCGTTATGAAATACGCCTCAGTCAACCAAACGACAGCGGGCGTTTTGCAAGCAATTTTGCGTAGCGTTCTGCCTTCTTTTTCCTCCTTCCTTTTTAGACTGTTCTGGGAGTACAGTAAAATAGTATTAGGAAGGCCCGGGAATCTCCGCCTCCGTCGCTGAGTAAACTGATCGTTCAAATCGGGGCTGAGTCCGTATCTTTTTTGTCCACAAGATGCCCCTGGTCCTTATGTCCGCCTCACGTACACACGACAACAGCAGTCAGCCGCGCACCGAAGAGAGAAAGATAGAAAGCCCGAAACGCTAAGGTCGGTTTGTACCAACAAATTCAATGCAGAGGAAAGGACGAACCGGTTGAATAATACAAAAATCAAACCACAATCCACACACACACACACGTTGAAGACAGGAGATGTAGGGGAATACAATAAATTTGAACGAAGATGAGGAAAGCTGAAGCAGAAAACGCAGACTTTACGAATATGCCAAACTAAAACATCGTGTCGACTAGGGGTACAAACTGTTCAGTAGTATGTGCAGTACTTTAACCATCACAAAATAAGGATAAATAAACGACGGCTACTAACAATGAGGAATAAAATACTAAAAGTGGGACGAAATCGCAATATTGACATGATGGAAAGAACGACAATGGAATTCGTACCCTAGACCTCCTTTCCTCTCTCTCCGTCACACTCTCCTCTTCCACTCCCTCAAACACACGCATAAACACACACAAAAAACAAAATACAACCCAACTTACCACTCTTCACCATAAAACCCCTCAAGAAAATGCCGAAGATGAGAAACACAGTACGAAAAAGACTAGAGTACTGAAAGAAATACAAAAGAAGTAGGGGAATGAAAGATTTCAAGTTACAGGATGACGACTCGACAGCTTATTGATGGGGTGAGTAATTCTGAAGACGGAGGAGATGGGTAGAGGGAGGGATGGAAGTAAAGCAGGTGAAAAGAACCAGACAAGCTTGAAAGAAGTAATAAGATGTATGCATCGCATTACAGGAGGAGGTGGGGGGTACAATAGCTCTACAAGAACATGAGCTCCAGGATTGCATTAGAATGTGGACAATAGCAAGAGGGCGGGTTAAGGCGCCAATCGATGTCTAAACTGTTACCACTGTAGAGAAAACAGTTTGGAAGAACCGGAACATAATGAGAAAGAATGAGACGCTCTAGACACAATGAATACTAATAAGTTGATAAGGAGTTAGGGTGTAGGGCAGCTGGACTGAAACTGTATTCAAGACTTAGAAAATAAAGAAGAAGAAGAAGAAGAAGAAGAAGAAGAAGAAGAAGAAGAAGAAGAAGAAGAAGAAGAAGAAGAAGAAGAAGAAGAAGAAGAAGAAGAAGCAAAAGAAGAAGAAGAAGAAGAAGAAGAAGAAGAAGAAGAAGAAGAAGAAGAAGCAAAAGAAGAAGAAGAAGAAGAAGAAGAAGAAGAAGAAGAAGAAGAAGAAGGAGAAAGCTGAAAGTATTGAACAAGAGTAAAGAAAAAGTGGAAAGGATGGCCTAGCCAATCGAGAACAGACTTAATGAAATGTGAAAGCCTTGTCAATATTTTGTGTGTACGTTAAATTTGGGTGGCACAGAATGTGATTGGAGTTAGAATGACAAACAAAACGTAGCAAAATGGTTCATTCATTTTTATCATTGCGAAAGGGGGCCAAGCTCTCGTTAAAAACATAGTTATTATGTTTTGAGGGCTGTGGATGATAAAGCAGCTAGGAGGAGAGGAAAGCAAAGCTGGTTCTGATAAAAGGTTGCTCTGCAGCGGCAGTCCTTTCTACCACTGCAAGGTGTTGGAAAACATAAGAGGTTTTGCACCTTTTTTATAGCGCGCTTACCAGTTGAAAGAGGTGCTAAAAGAATGTCCTAGTTATCCAGTTCCAGCATGGAACAATTTGTTTACTATTCTTGTCAGAATGAGGATGAGCCACTCCAAACGGGGTTTAAAAGAAAAGCAGGTCAGGGTAAAAATATGAGAAATAAAAGTGGGGTGGGGGGAGGGGGAAAGAGAGAGAGAGAGAGATAGAGAGAGAGAGAGAGTCTTTCTAAACATAGTACAAAAGACAGTGCAGTGAAGTATCCTTGAGGTAAAAAGAAAAGTAGTTAGATAAATTCTTTCTAAGAGAGAGAGAGAGAGAGAGAGAGAGAGAGAGAGAGAGAGAGAGAGAGAGAGAAAGAGAGAGAGAATAGATTGCTCTTATATAGCGCACGTACAAGCTCAGAGAGCTTCTCAAGGCACTGGCCAATAATATCCAGCAATCCCCCATTTGTTTTCTGTAGTCAGGATTCGAACCAACGTCGCCCAAAACGCACTTACACAAGTCGTGCGATCTGACTACTGAGTTATCCCTACCGCGTAAGAGTCGGCTGTCTTTTTTTTCTTCTTCAAACTTTTACTCTAGATAGTGAGATCAAAGAAGGTTTTTTTAAATCCCCATCATTGTTGATTAATCCCCATCCTCGGATAGATGTTACAACAATGATCCTATCCTATCCTATCCTACCCTATCCTATCCTATCCCGTAAATCGGAGGTCGTAAGGCCACCACATCTTTTCCTGTCCTCAGCAACCCTGATTGTTTCGCTCAGTGTCAAAACAGTCCATTCTCGAATGTTGTCCTCCCACCTCTTTTTCGATCTCCCTCTTCTTCTACCTCCTTGTACTAGACCATCCTGCAAGGCACAGGACAAGGAGGTAGAAGAAGAGGGAGACCAAAAAAGAGGTGGGAAGATAACATTCTAGAATGGACTGGTTTGACACTGAGCGAAACAATCAGGGTTGCTGAGGACAGGGAAAGATGGAGTATGCTGGTTAAACGATCGTCTGTGGTGCCCCTACGACCTCCGGGTTACGGGACAGGATAGGATAGGATCATTGTTGTAACATCTATCAGATAAGTATATAATCAACAAAACCACAAAAAAAAAGAGGTAGCATTTGAAAATTAGGTCAAACCATTTCCAAAGGCAATGGAACCCCAAAGGCGTCACAAGGGACAAGAGACACAGAGCTGTTTGCAATACTTATCCAGAGCGACGCCCTGAAGCTTATGCTGTCAGTGTGTGCGTGCGCTCTTTGCTGTGTTCAACTGTGTGCGCCTTTAGCCATTACAACGAGGTATTCCAAGGGAATTCAGTCACCTACTGTTTATCTAGCAGAAGCTCTTTTAGAAAGCTTGGACACGACGTTACGATACACATAGCAAAAACACACGCACACACATACACGCACACATATGCGCGCGCACTCACTCACTCAAACACACACACACACACGCACGCACACACACAAATATGAATATATATGCAAATGGTAATGTCTACACATGTGTAAGTTTTGGTGATTTTTGTTTTTTTTAGCATTTTGATCTTAAGCTGATGCTCACTTTAAAATAGTTCGAAAAACACTGCCACTACAAGCAGGACTTAAGAACTTGCGGTTAAAAAAGAACAAAACGGTAGCTGATGTTTATTTCCTAAAATTGCAACGAAAAGAGGGACAGTCAAAAAGTAGGACAACATTGGATTTTTTTTTTAAAGAACAGCTCACAACGGAAGAAAAATAAGAAGCGAGAAGGAAAGAACAGCTGCCGGTTTTATTCAAGTTCTGGAAATAAGAAGGCTTTGAATAAAGAGAGTGGGAGAGGTTTTGTTTTTATTTTTGTTTTTTTAAGGAATGAAGATTTACAAATGAGAATGCTTCGAGAAGCAGGAAATGAAGTTCTGGAAAGAAAAGAACGTGTTACCAAACAAAAAAAGTGGGAATGAAAGGAGGAGAGATTGTACTGCATTACAGTAGTACAGAATAGCACGAATAGCACAGACGACTTGCCACCGAACTTTGCCACAAAAACAAGACAAATAGATCGGGAGAGGGGGAAATGGACAAGCTGGAACGAGGCAGAAATTGGACGGTGGTCTGGGAGAAGTTAGAAAATTAAAGGTCAGTAGGGGTAGAGATGGTGCACAGGAAAAGACAAATGGTGATGAGATGCTAAGGTGTGTAGTGTATGCTGTAGGTTGGTTCCTTTTATAGTTCCTCTGTCCAGGTCGATAACTTGTAGTCTGCGCTACGTCAGACCAGCGAGCAGTTAATATTCAAGTATTTCTACCTACCTGAGGAACATTGACCAGTCTTATACTGCGCATTTTCAAGAGCTCAGAGAGAGTAACTGAAGGAGCAGACTTTCGAAATTCAACAAATGTACGTTTTGCTGAAGTCTAAATTGAAACCACATCTCCCAAACCGCCCAGTTGACCGCCCAGCTTGCGCATTGTGCAACGCCAGAATCTTGCATTCCATAATATTTTATCCTTTTCAGTCTGGATTCTTCACTGATGATAACAAATAACTTGACGTCTCCGAAAGAATGAGATTGCCTTAGCCGTTTAATTACTTTTACAATGTAACACAAACACCAACAGTGTCACCATCATCATCGGCAGCATCAGCATTATTATTAACAGCAACAAAAATATCAACAATTACAACTTCAGTACAAACAACTAATTAACAACAATTTAGTCTTTAAAGTCCTTTAAGTCGCAACAAAACGATTCATTTATTAACGTTTATTAATTATTGTCTGACAAAAGCAAAATCTACAATATTATTTGCCTGGTCAAAGACAAGATATTTTTCTACCTCAGCCGCTTTGATCCGAGTCATTCTATTTGTCTATTTGGAAGACGGCGCAATATGATTAGTCGTTCCTGTGTCACTCATTGTCAGGACAGTACAACGAACATGATCTAGCACTATCATGAAGAACATTGCTGGGATATCTTACAATAACTGAGTAATTTTCCCCAGGCGATTACTGTATAATAAAAGTCGTGGGAAAACTGTATTAATACGGCTGAACAAAACCAAATATTCTTCTTTATATGTACGTATATAACAATTCTCTCTCTCTCTCTCTCTCTCTCTCTCTCTCTCTCTCTCTCTCTCTCTCTCTCTCTCTCTCTCTCTCTCTCCCTCTCTCTCTCTCTCCCTCTCTATCTCTCTCTCTCCCTCTCTCTCTCTCATCACCATTTTAGTTTTATCCATGAAGTAAATTAATACAATGTGGACAATATTCCTGAGTTCCTGAAACACAGTTAGTTAAAATTCACCCTTGTTTCGTGGAATAAAGATGTATTGACTTGAAATGACTTGAGGCGCTTATTCGTTTTACTCTAAAATAATATTTTAAAAAAATTCAGCTATTTACAGTTTACATTCCATATAATCGACAAATCAATAGATTTTCTTTAATCGACCCCATATTGTACCAGGTTTGTACATTCTTCAAATCAACCTGTTGTCGAGTTCAAGTTATACAGGCTACTTACTGTGACTATTTGTACTCTAAATACTATAATAATAATAGCTCACCATGCCTTCAATGCTATAAAGCTAAGAATATAGAATACACAATCATTGATTGTCCTCATAAATATTAACACGGAGAATCGCGTATATATATTTTTAAAAAAAATCCGAATTTGTTCAAAAATACAAAACAAATAAATTGAATTGAATAATTACAAAATTAAAAACATTTAAAATTGAATAATAATAATAATAATAATAATAATAATAATAATAATAATAATAATAATAATAATAATAATAATAATAATAATAATAATAATAATAAATTGACTTAAATGTGTCGACAATTTGTCGACAATGACATTCTCACATACACGCCCAACTACCCACCACAATACACACACACACACGCGCGCGCGCACACACACACACACACTCACGCACACACACACACACACACACACACACACACACCCACACACACACAAACCGAAGCGAGAAATGCATGGTCTAGCGCCATCGCATACATCGAGTACAAAACTGTTACCATATATACTTCACATAATGACTGAACTGAAGCTGTAGCTTTTTTCGGCCTAAATTAATTAGGAAACATAAAAGGTCTAACAATCTCTTTATGTGGGTCTATGGGTTCCCGACCCTTCATGCAGTTGTCAGATTTCAGGGAGTTTTAATCCCGATATTGCCACAAACGGCCAAGACATTTGTTTCACTCAGCAAAAGACAAACTTCCTGGACGACAATTCTGGGTCACTAGACTGCATTGTTTGCACGAGCGAACGCGCGCACTCACATATGCACACCTACGCACACATGCGCTCGCGCGCACCTACACACAGACACGTGTACATAGCTGACTTACATAACCTGCGTGTTTGGCGAACAATAATAAAAGTAAAACACTAAGTAAGTAGCAGAAAGGTTTTTATCGGTCAGTCGTGTAAGAAATTGTATCACTGAGCGAATAGGATAGGCTACTTTAAAACAGTAAAAGATCTTTTTTTCCCCCATCGGTCTATTTAGATTCGCTTCAAAAACTGTGTAGTCTAAGTGAAGCACTACATAGAAAGTCAAGTGGGTTACTAAGTTAACAAAATAATCCTTTCAATTCATACACTTTTTTCCATGTTGGCTAGATCTAGTATAGTCACAAATTATCTATCAACAAACATCTCTCATTCTTGTGAAAGACGACGGTAACGGATGCTTGTATCTTATTAATACACAATAAAGTCTGAATGTTGAAGTGCGCGTTTGTCTTATAAGCAACAAGTAAAGATTCACTGTCACCATCATTGAACTTTCGAATAATTTTTTCTTGCCTGCTGGTTATAATAATGTAGGAATATGTGGGCAAGCGCCCTGAGCAGCACTTTGAGCTGACAAGTGCGCTGTTTTAGACCCAATCATTGCATTCCATTTCTTTCCTATCCTAACCAATCTTAATCCCGTAACTCGAAAGTCCGTTGGGGCACCACAGATGATCGTTAACCGGCGTACTCCATATTTCTCTGTCCTCAGCAACCCTCATGTCTTCGCTCAGTGTCAAGCCAATCCATACTCAAATGTTGTCCTCCCACCTCTTTTTCTATCTCCCTCTTTAGCTGCCTCCTTGCACCTTGCCTTGCAGGATGGTCTTTGCAAAACCTGATGTTCTGGTGATGTGGCCATACCATCGGAGTTTTCGTTCCTTCACCAAAGTGAGCAGGTCATCGTGTTGTCCAATGGCTTGTGTGATGGTCTCTGCGACTTCGTCTTTGGTGATGTGCTAGGTGTAGGAAACGCCCAGAAGTCTTCTGTAACACCTCATCTCCATGCTTTGTATTCTTCGTTGTAGGCTTACTGTGAGGGTCCATGTTTCGCAAGCGTATAGGAAGATGGAGACAACAAGAGAGCGCAGCAGCCTTACCATGGAGAGTAGACTGATGGTCCTGTCTTTCTAAATGGGATTCAACCTTGTCAGGGCAGCAGTTGTTTGTGCTATCCTGAAGAATACTTCCTGTCTGGACCCGTTGTCTGAAACAATTGCTACTAAATATTAGAAGCTATGCACCGTGTTGAGGGATTTGCCTTGAACTTTGATGTCCGTGTTGATACTATTGGTGTTGCTGGCCTTCAGTTTGGTCTCCTCTGCACTTATGTCCATTCCAAAGGTTCTGGAGGTGGTGTCAAGCCTGTTCAAGTTCTGGTTCATCTCCAGGCAATTCATCAATGTCATCCGCAAAACGGAGGTTGGAGATTGTTCTACCCCCTATGCTGACCGTGCCTTCGTGATCTGCAGTGGAATCTGACATGATACGCTCCAGAAAGATGTTGAAGAGTGTTGGAGAGAGTAGGCATCCTTGACGCACGCCGATTGTTGTTTCGAACCAGTTTCCGATGGCGCTGTTGTGGATGACTGCACTAGTAGCCTTGTCATACAGGCTTTTGAAGACATCAATAATGTTAGGGTCGATGTTGTACACTGTCATGGTTGCCCACAGAGCTGCACGCCAGACTCGGTCAAATGCTTTCTTGAAGTCTACAAACACACGATAAAGGTGATATCGGTGCTGTAGGTATGTCTCACAGATTATTCTGAGGCTGAATATCTGCTCGGTGGTACTTCGCCCTGCCCTGAATACAGCTGAATACAGCTCTTCAGCTATGATCTGTTCAGCTTGGGGTTTGATCCTGTTGAGTATTTTTGGCTGATGAGGCTGATGTTGCGGTAGTTTTCACACTCCTGAAGGTTACCATTTTTAGGAAAAGTGATGACAAGCGACTGGGTCCATGGTGTAGGCCAATCCCCATTCTGCCAGATCGTGTTACACATAATTGTGAGGGCATCAATAGTCGCTTTTCCTTCTGCTTGAAACAATTCTGCCGGTATGTTGTCCACTCACGCTGATTTTCCCTTTTTCAGCGATTTTCTTTCAAGTTGTCTGAATGGCTCACGTTGTTCTGAGAGAGTTCTGTGCCTTATTTTGTTTGATTCATAAGTAACTGAAGATAAGAAAAAGTTTGCTGTGAAGGTTGAAATGGATTGTAACATTGGGAAAGGCGAGGAAGAGGGGCTAAAGAGGAAGAGTGCTGTTGGGGAAGTGCGAGAGTGGACTACAACAAGGAATATGCTATGGTAGGCGAAATGGGGAGCTGCGATAATAATAATAATAATAATAATAATAATAATAATAATAATAATAATAATAATAATAATAATAATAATAATAATAATGAGTAAAATAATGAGTATAACTATAAGTGGCCTATAATAATAATAATAATAATAATAATAATAATAATAATAATAATAATAATAATAATAATAATAATAATAATAATAATAATAATGATGAGCATAAATATAAGTGGCCTATAATAATAATAATAATAATAATAATAATAATAATAATAATAATAATAATAATAATAATAATAATAATAATAATAATAATAAGTATAAGTATAAGTATAAGTATAAGTATAAGTAATTAATATGTACTAATTAGTTCAAAACCCTATGTGACGAGCCGGAATAGATGACAGGGGACACTATAAAGAAAACGGGTTGGGCGGGGAGGGCTAGGTTGAACGAGGAACAGTACGATCACATAGCTTGTATAAGATGCGAACACCAACATAATCTGTAAATGTTAGATGATGTTTTGTAGATGCCTACCACCCGGCCCACGCAATGTTAAGTCGGACGCTGACGTTGTTTGCGCGTGTTTATTTAAAAGAAAGTTTTGGCGGGCTGTGTGGGTGTTGTTTCTTAACATCATGATACGTCGCGCAGTAGACGATGCCTGGAGCGGAAGAATTTCACCTCCTGCCAACATCTCTTTCAATATTTAATGAGACAAAACTTGTTTCAATTTTTCGCTAACAATACGAAGACTTGTGGCTTGCTTGAATGAACGTCACATCTCATAGCACACTGTTCAGTCTAGTCGTCTCATGTGAAAATATATATAAGTAAACATGTTTGGGTATTTGTAATGTTGTGAGGGTAAACGAATATTGGATGTCTTGCATAATCCACAATACGATTTTATATTTAAATATAATAGTTACGTAATAATTAAAACTTGAATCTTTTTTTAAAATAATGGTCCTGCCTACACTAAAGAATAGCATTTCAAAACAAATTAAACTCAATGTGACAATAAAATTTCACAATTAAAAACGATATTTTTGTTATTTTTGGAGAATGTTGAAGTATAGTTCCGTAACCCTAGAAGAGAAAGCTACAGACAGAAATAAATGCCCTTACCCAGGATCCCCTCAAGCTACAAACTACATGGCCAGACCCTCAACACTGTCTCGGAGGCAAAATACCTAAACCTAAACTGGGGAAACCACGTCCAGTAGCGAAAGTCAACAAGATCAGCGCTTTTGCCCACAGAAACCTCAAAGGATGTTCGGCCGGAGTCCAGTCTCAGTGCTTCAAGAGCCTCGCCCGTCCTCTACTGGATTACGCATCGGTCGTGTGGGATTCCTATCAACAACATCTTGTCTCCACACTGGGGATGGTCCAACGACGAGCAGCCCGTCGTATCCTACATGACTTCAGCAGGACTAGCAGTGCAACATCCATGTTGGCAAAACTGAACCTGGAGCCCTTGCAACAACGGAGACAGATCGACAAAGTGACCATGATGTACCGTATCATGCACGGCCTTGTCGAAGTTGCACAACAGAGACTTGTTCGTATAACCCATCGGAGCACTAGGGGCCACAACATGAAACTCCTTGTCGCCCACACTAGAACAGATGTGTACAAGCACTCCTTCCCGTCAGCTACCAGGTTATGGAACTCACTGAGCGCTGAATCAGCATCAGCCTCGTCTGTTGCATCTTTTAGAGCATCGCTGACAGACTGGAGCATAAACATCTTGTAATTAATGCCCCCATACGTGTACATATGTCTTAACACAATTTTAACCCAGTCAGACTGCCTCACTGCCACATCCTCAAATAGTAGGCCTACTTTTGCCTGATTTTAAATCTGTGAGCACCCTTAGCTGCGCACGCCCAAGTTGTGGAATCATTTCCTCGAAAACGGGGCATCCACAGTATTACGAAGAAGAAGAAGACCCCAACCATTTTGTTACTGGTAATGGTCATGAAAAACAACACTGTCTAAAATTAAATGTTATCCAAATATACCGGATTTCTATATTGAAAATAAAGAAATACCTACATAAATAAGCCTACATAAATAAATGCATAGATATATTCATCTCCATGTTCTATTGACAAGTTTGCATTTATCGCACTTTATTTATATAAAAAGTCAATTTCAAACATTTTGAAACTTAATCTGATTAAAACTGTGGATGACAGTATCAGTGTTGGTGGTATTAGCCAAGTATGAGGAACCAGAACCAAAGGAATGTTAATGAGATATGAATGTCATTTGTTATTTCTAAAAGTAAACTATAACAGTACCATCTCTGGCAAATCACCGACTACAAAAAAGGACCGCATGTAATAACAAATAAAGCCACCCCCGTACAGAAAACTTGACAAAAACATGAGCGAAAGAAACTGAAAACCAGATACATTCTTTGCCAACAACTTTGCTGGACCGACCAAGAGAACGTACTGTTGCACGAAACAAGTACTGGTTTGTAAATTGAATAAAATAAAGGATTTTAGAATCCATGGTCGGTGTACTGCAACGGATTTATATATTTGCTGAAGGCAGAAGTCTTTTGTAGAAAACAAGATCCCAGGAACTTGAATAGAAAACGTTTAAATCCACTACTCAGTTAAATAAGACTAATAATGATGATGATGATGACGATGATGATGATGATGATGATGATGATGATGATGATGATGATGATGATGATGATGATGATGATGATGATGAGAGGTAATGCACATGGCTACCAGCGCTTTCAAGATACAGTTGAAAGTACCGCTGAGTAGCGTGAACAGGATATATCGTAATATCGCCAAGATAATATCTTGAGTCCGCTATGAGCGGATCAGGCTACTTGCGAAATCACGGAAAAAGCGCAATTTGACTGCAGTGAACTCATGAACATAGAAAAATGTAAGTTTCATCTCCTCTAGGGCACGGATTAGGTCAAACTGTATTAGTTTCTAGGTCAACTGTCTTTTACGAACCGTTTGACAATGTTTTTGAACCGTTTGTTGACGCCGGATAGTGTCCTCACTTGGTTTCATGCAATTTAAGAATCCATCAAGGCAATTGGGTTTTTGAGACGGAAAGAGCGGAATGTTGTAGAGCAACATTCTGTATATATTTACAGTGAAATTGCGCTTTTTCCGTGATTTCGCAGGTAGCCTCGTCCGCTCATAGCGGACTCAAGTTATTATCTTGGCGATATTACGATATATCCTGTTCACGCTACGCAGCGAAGATTAGAGGTGTATCTTGAGTGCGCTGGTACCTTGGTGCAATGGGTGATGATGATGATGATGATGATGATGATGATGATGATGATGATGATGATGATGATGATGATGATGATGATAATAATAATAATAATAATAATAATAATAATAATAATAATAATAATAATAATAATAATAATAAGGCTATTTATAAAGCGCTTTTTCCTAATGACATCAGTTCAAAGCTCAGTTCTCACGCGTTTATACTTAACGTTAACATCAAAACACATACGAGAAGAAGTGAAACAAAAACCAGACACTAATAAATTATGCAAAGACATAATACAAACACTAAATAGAATATTTACAAGTAAACTATAAAAGAGGAGGGAGGGAGGGGGAGGAGGAGAGCAGTTAAGGTGCGAGGGGGCTGGAGGCGTGCGGTGTGACGGCGGTCTCCTGACTCTCAGAGAGAGAGAGAGAGAGAGAGAGAGAGAGAGAGAGAGAGAGAGAGAGAGAGAGAGAGAGAGAGAGAGAGAGAGAGAGAGAGAGAGAGAGAGAGAGAGAGTTCCAAATTGAAGGACCAAGCACTGAGAAGGATCGACAGCCTGCAGAAGAGAGCTTGTAGCGGGGTATCATAATGATCACAGTGTTCGACTTTGTGTACCTTGAGTCACGCCTAGTCAGAAGTTAATTCTTCAAACTCCTTCGCTTAGGAATGTCCAAATGTCAGTATTCTGATAAAAATGCTGTGTGAGCAATCTAGATCGATGTAATCAATTATTACAGAAAAGGAAAGGAAACGAAATCATTTGAGTTTTGACTGTGACATTCTGTAATGTGACTATTCCTACCGACTTGGGAACAAATATGCATGAAGCATGGACAGCTCTAAACAATATATTCGTCCCTATATGATTGCGCCCTTTGCC
>CM072512.1:15239346-15276846 GCA_036898135.1 Oncomelania hupensis
AACTCTAACCCAAACCCTAACCCTAATCCTTACTGTTACACTCGTTCGATGTTGGTGTTTTTCTATTAGTATCTGATTCAGCCCCAATGCTGAAATCCTGATAAGGTGTAACTCAGATTCGTTTATCCACGCAGCCTGCTCACTCAGCAGCAACAAGGCAAAGTCTTCGTAGAAAGTTTTCCACTTTTATTCAGCACACATCAACAACTGCATACAATGGCCTTTTCACTCTCAACTTTTTACTTTCCAACTCACTATCAACAACAACACACCACCTTTGAAACAGTGCGGCACTTATATAGTCTCTTGATACTCCCGAACAATTTAGAACACGGTAGAAATGACGCACTACCACCAATCAAACTAAAGATCGTCATCACTGTCTTACGTCATACATCTCTATACACATTCCCGGAACGTTCTCAAACTTCTACAAGTTTCTATCGACAGTAAACACGCAGATCTAGAGAATTCTCCAATAATATCGACTAACGAAAATTATCAACGTTATACAAAGCTTCTTCTAACAACAATGCAAACTCAAATCAAAGGTAAATACACTCTACTATTGAATACTTTGCAAAGCGAAACGATTAGATCTATCGTGCACGCTTCAGCCATACTATCCTTCGCGTTTCAACGTAACACTTACGAAGACTACGATAGCACTGTGCGCATGCGTCGAATTTTGTAACGCGTCGACCAATCAGAATGCTCCCAGTCGCTCCCAGCCCAGCTAAGATACTAGGAACTGTGACGATGTCACACCGGCTCTAAATTGATATTTAAACCCTCTGATGCATTATAAAAAATAGCTACAAAGTGTCATGTCTATATGGCAAGAAGGGGTCAGATACACGTATCAACAAACGGGCGTTGAACATCAAGGCCTTTCATCTGGAAGAAGATGAGGCGAACCAAGACGATCATCCTTTTCAGTGCTTTTGAAACGACTGAGTGAATATAGAACGTGTATTTATATGTGAACAGCAGGGCATGTGTCAATGGTAAAAAGACAACTCACCGCTGCGGTAGGTGAAAAGTGTATAGCGATCCAATATGGCTCAGCGGTTGAAAATGTGCATTAGTGCTGAAATAATCAGTTTTGGAGGCAATGTAAGAACTAAAATGAGCTATGCAAGACTTGAAGGCCAGACGTGCCAGCCAGTAATAATCCCTATGCCGTATGAAAGAGCTACACATAACTACAGTTTAATGATAGTTTTCAGTCTTTATGATAATCCACACATTGAAATTTTAAAAAAATCAAGAGCTACGGGGGGTTAAATGACAGGCATATCTTATTGACCTGGAGTGTTGCAATTTGCACAATGGTTTGGCTCACCTATAGGACATTTATTCTGGAGTGTTTAACGATTTGTGTTGTAGCAAGATTGAAACTGAACAAAAATAATATAAAATGATATTTAAGACAGAAAAAAAAAGAAAGAAGGGAGAGAGAGAGAGAGAGAGAGAGAGAGAGAGAGAGAGAGAGAGAGAGAGAGAGAAACTAAAATAATATCAAATAACGTTAAAGACAGAAATAAATTTTAAAAAAAAGAAATAATAACATAAAGCATGAAAAAAGAAACAATGAAAGAACGAATAAAGAAAGAAGGAAAAATAACTTACCTGTATAATGCACAATCAGTGGTAATAATTTTAGGCAAGAACTTGAATGAATCAAAGATGCAGCAAAAACGAGTTTGTCTGTAGTGTATCCTCCTATAAACAAATCAGCGAGGATCTCAAAACATCAACCGCCTCTGGTGCCACCTTGACATAACGTTTGTATTGACCACAGTTCCAGACTTCTATGTAAGAAGAGCAGAGCGAGAAAACATTGTGTGATTTGTTGTCGAGGACGGTAACGAGAGTGGGCCAAGGGCGAGACTGATGAAGATGGGACTTAGGCTAGCTAGTTCCATTGAAAAACGAGGCGAGGCCGAAGCCTTAACTTAGGGGGGTGGCATCGATGCATTGGGAAAGGCAAAGAGGCGGTAGGTGTGAATGATTGTGAGGGTGAGTGCCAGTGTGAAGCGGAAGAGAGGTGAAGGACGGCTTGCACTTGGAAGGACTATGTGATGGTATGACGGCCTACTAGCGCCAAAACCGAGAGTTACCATTATCACGAGATAATTGAAATTATCACGTGTTCTGTGTAATTTACAGAGATATCGGTAATCCGCAGTGTTAATTAATAATTATCAGTATTTGCCACGCTTTCCTAGCGCCAAAAACCTGATAATTACAAATATCATGAGATAATTACAATTATCAAGAGATAATTACTATTGTGAAGCGATAATTACAAT
The DNA here is from genome assembly GCA_036898135.1 of Oncomelania hupensis. NCBI lineage: Eukaryota > Metazoa > Mollusca > Gastropoda > Littorinimorpha > Pomatiopsidae > Oncomelania > Oncomelania hupensis. The sequence continues at coordinate 15,241,662 of CM072512.1, forward strand.
TATCACTGAAAATTATAAATATCAAGAGGAGCATGCGCGGCCCGATGCGCGATGCGCATGCGCGGCAGCGGCACTGTTACTAGCACGCCTGGGGTTTTGGCCCTTGTAAAGCGTGGTCAAAACTGAAAATTAGTAATTAACACTGGTAATTACCGGTATCTCTGTGAATTACACAGAACACGTGTTAATTACAATTATCACTGATACATGTAAGTTTTGCAGGTTTTGACGCTAGTAAGCCGCCTTACCAGAATTAAGCATGATCACATGAAAATTATAATTATCAAGTGAACATTTTGATTATTATGTGATAATTACAATTTTCAGTTTTGGCGCATTTCCAGGCGGATTGATAGAGCCAAAACTGAAAATTAAACATGATCACACGAACATATTTGTAATTTTTCAATGATACTTGTAATTATCTCTTGATAATTGTAATTATCTCATGATATTTGTAATTATCACATGATAATTGTAATTATCAGGTTTTGGCGCTAGTAGGCCGCCATATGATGGTGTAGATGTGCAATCGGGGGCTGATTTGGAGACTGAGGGGAGAGTTAGGGGATTATACTGACGCCCAGCATTATAGAACCCCAGATCATCGTTTGTTATTTTTCAAACAAAAAAGAAAAATCAATGTACTCCACATTATCACAAAGTACTGGAATAGATCATTACTCATGTTCTAGAAACTTATGTAGAATAATCAATAAGCTAAGAGTCAACTCATGGAATACTAAATTTTTAGCTAATGCTATGTGTCCATGTTCTCAACCAATTTCCGTTGAACATCTGTTAAAAACTTGCCCCATACTAACTTCACAATATTTAAACAAAAATATTAAAACAAGTGAACATTCACATTATATTCTCAGCCACTTTCAGACGTCATCACAGACCATGAATGTAATTTCCATAAATATGCAGACGATACTGAACTGTCCAAGAGTTCTCAGCCATCAGACTTTAAGACTGTGCAGTCAGACATTCAAACTTGCATCCATGATGTTCTTTCCTGGATGGATAGCAATAAGCTCAAATTGAACACTGAAAAAACTGAAACCATGCCTGTAGGCAAAGCCTCGTGTCTCAGGCAGGTCGGCAGCGACTCCCTAGTTGTAAATGGCAGCAGCATTCCGTACCAAGACTCCGTGCGCTATCTTGGAGTCAAAATCGACCAAACTCTGTCAATGCAAGATCAAATTGGTACTATTTGTCGTGCTACTTTTCTTGAGATGAGGCGCATTGCCTCTATTCGACCGTTTTTAACCGAGTCAGCGTGTGCAGCTCTTGTCAATGCTTTTGTGACATCACGGCTTGACTTCTGCAATTCTGTTCTGGTTGGTCTTCCAGCTGAACAGATAAATCGCCTTCAACGCGTACAAAACAACGCAGCGCGTCTTATTTTGAAACGGAAGAAAAGGGATCACACCACTCCCTTACTATGCAAGCTTCACTGGCTGCCGGTGAAGTTTCGCATTCAATTCAAGGTCTGCGTTTTGGCTTTTCGGTTCTTTGAAGGCACACTACCATCCTACCTAGCCAATGCACTTGTAGCCTATAAACCAACTCGGGCACTACGTTCTTCGTCTGAACGTCTTTTGACAGCGCCACGCCGAAATATGAAAACTTTCGGAGAAGGTGCATTTTCTTTTGCTGCGCCTACTCTCTGGAATTCGCTGCCGGCAAACATGAGAGGCGTACCTGACTTGGTGACATTCAAATCGCAACTGAAAACGTATCTGTTCAAGCTTGCATTCAAATAATAATAATAATTATTATTTTTGTTTTTATTTTATTGTAATATTATGTTATATGTGTTGTAATGACAGGATGTACAATGGATGAATGCGAGTGGGTGCGCAATGAGTCACAATGTGAGATTTGCGCGATATAAGTAACATTCATTATTATTATTATTATTATTATTATTATTATTATTATTATTATTATTATTATTATTATTATTATTATTATTATTATTATTATTAACATTCCACTGTTGAACTGCTGCAGTATCCAACAATTATTACCATAGCACAAATTATTAGCCAGTCTCCAATGAGCAAATTTGTGTGATTATTATGCCTGATCCTTGGATGTGCTTTTTGTATTTTGCGTGTGATTGTGTGTATGCTTGCTTGTATGGTCTAATATCACAAACTGTGAATAGACGTTAAATAAAATTATTGAATTGAATTGAATTGAATTGTTAACAGATTAAGGCTTCCGGCCGATTAACTGATTGATTGACTGACTGACTGATTGATTGATTGAAAATAACAAACTATTTATAGCATTTAGCTTATAAAAAGTTATACAGACCAGATTTCTATAATTTATTCTAACATCAACGTGTGGTCCTCTATTGTTTCTTTATAGTCCGCTGGACCCTATAATCATTGACTATCTATCTATCTATCTATCTATCTATCTATCTATCTATCTATCTATCTATCTATCTATCTATCTATCTATCTATCTATCTATCTATCTATCTATCTATCTATCTATCTATCTATCTATCTATCTATCTATCTATCTATCTATCTATCTATCTATCTATCTATCTATCTATCTATCTATCTATCTATCTATCTATCTATCTATCTATCTATCTATCTATCTATCTATCTATCTATCTATCTATCTATCTATCTATCTATCTATCTATCTATCTATCTAGCTGTCTGTCTGTCTGTCTATCTATCTGTCTGTCTGTCTGTCTGTCCGTCCGTCAGCCCGCCCGCTCGCCTATCTATCTATCTATCTATCTATCTATCTATCTATCTATCTATCTATCTATCTATCTATCTATCTATCTATCTATCTATCTATCTATCTATCTATCTATCTATCTATCTATCTATCTACCTACCTACCTACCTACCTACCTACCTACCTACCTACCTACCTACCTACCTGTCTGTCTGTCTGTCTGTCTGTCCGTCCGTCAGCCCGCCCGCTCGCCTATCTATCTATCTATCTATCTATCTATCTATCTATCTATCTATCTATCTATCTATCTATCTATCTATCTATCTATCTATCTATCTATCTATCTATCTATCTATCTATCTATCTATCTATCTATCTATCTATCTATCTATCTATCTATCTATCTATCTATCTATCTATATATCTATCTATCTACCTACCTACCTACCTACCTACCTACCTGTCTGTCTGTCTGTCTGTCTGTCTGTCTGTCTGTCTGTCTATCTATCTATCTATCTATCTATCTATCTATCTATCTATCTATCTATCTATCTGTCTGTCTGTCTGTCTGTCTGTCTGTCTGTCTGTCTGTCTGTCTGTCAGTCTGTCTGTCTGTCTGTCTATCTATCTATCTGTCTATCTATCTGTCTATCTATCTGTCTATCTATCTGTCTATCAATCAACCTGCATGTAGCGAGGTAGCGTAGTGGTTTGGCACAGGTTATACTTACTTTGTTAAGCATCGTCCAGCGCGATTAGTACTTGGATGAATGACCATACTTGGAAGGCAACCACCAAATGACCCGAAGTACTAGAAACCAGCGAACAATACGCACAGCAATCCGACCAGAAGCGAATGGGTACCTGGCTCTGTTTAGAACCGGGAAAGATAAGGTAGCGGGAAGAGAAAGCTGGTCCAGAGAAAAGGAAGGTCCCAAACGCCTCTCTCCCAATGACCGAAAAGTTACGGGCACACCGTTGCCTTTAACCATTTTAAAAAAAACTTATCATCATGAATTTGTATGCCCAGCAAGCAAGAGACCAAACCTCTGAGGAAACTTCCGAACTTTGGGCCTTCTTCCTTTGAAATAAACAAACCAAACTTTTCAAAGAAACGTCCAATAATAAATAAAATTCAATGTAATCGAAGGTGCGATTTGACTTAATTAATAGTATACACTCCAAAAAACTTATTCAGAAAAGTAAATCAACCAGATAAACAAACAAAGCCCGACATAATTTACGATCGGTAATCAAAAATGTTTTACTAGAGCTGCCTCCAGTAGTCGGCCTTACTGCTTAATGAACCTTCCTGTGTTCAAAACCATTTCAAAGTAAAGAACAAATCTCGCTCTAAATTGTAACGTACAACTCAAAGGAATGCCCACAAGAAGCGTAACAAGATTACAGAAACAAGCGTTTTCATCCGTGCTGTTTGTAAATCCAATTAGGATTTCTTAGAGATAAAAGAAAGAATTTTAAAAAAAAAAAAAGCCATGTTCTCTAGCTCCGGTCTTCAGAGAGCAACGGAACGAAGAAGGCGGAAAATAAATCAAAATAACTGTTGCTGCTTCCCCAGCTGTGAATGAAGTAACGAGTGCGTAGAAATTAGCGGGAGGCAAAGGGGAAGAACTGAAGGGGCTGAGGCAGAGTTAGTTGCGTATGTAGCCTACAACATACAGAATCAAGACAGGCAGAGTTAGTTGCGTATGTATCCTACAACATACAGAATCAAGACAGGCAGAGTTAGTTGCGTATGTATCCTACAACATACAGAATCAAGACAGCAATTCAGCATATTCAAGCAGCTATGCCATGATTACAATACAATACAATACAATACAATACAATACAATACAATACAATATAACTTTATTGTCTGATGTTAATCACATTCAGAAATTTGTCTTTGGCTCGTCGTCTGCAAGAAGCATGCATTATATCCATTTTATATACACAACCAGCAGAGACACATTCATTTCTAATGGCACAGCAGCAACCTTAAATTCCAATCAAATACAGACATTCACAATCTAAGCCCCACATCAATAATAACTAATAATTTTACATTCATGCAGAAAAAGCACACACACCCACACACAAAATAATCTAATGACAGCACAAGTTAATTGTTGTCTTAAACTATACATATCACGGCCTATACATGATTATAATGGCAGTGCTTAAAAGGTAGAGACATGACTAGAACATTCTACATTCACCTATACATAGACAGTCAACAATCAGTTACATAATACAGTGCAGTAGCAACATTCTTAAAACATATTAGTAATTTAAAAAAAACGATACAAAGACACAACTGAGCAGGTTGCCTATCTCATCCAATTATGCTGCTGGAAAACAATTAATGGAAAAAGATACACATACGTGCACATAAACAAATAGGCCACCACCGTGATCTCATCGCATGATAACTCAATCTACTTCTCCCTCATATACTTCTCCCCTTATTCCCACCCCAATCTTCAAACAAGATACTGGCAACATCGGGGACGGGGATACAGAGATGTCCCTTTTAAACCAGGATCGCTGATAGGTTAATGTCCTTTACGACCTGGGCCTTTAAAAAAAAAAGGCGAAAACAGGCAAAGGCGGGGTAAGGTGGGAAGGTGGGAAGGTGTGGGCTATATTAAAACACACAATAACTTTATAAGATGCGGTCTAGGTAACGGTAAAACTGGTTAGATAGCACTTTAAAAAATTTTTTAGAGTTCCATTCATGCTGCGGTAATTATACATATTCAGAGCTAGCTTTCAGTTTTTAGTAGCCCTAGCACTGTGGTTTTTTTTCTAATAACGTTTCCTGCCAATGCCGTTCTGTTTATTTTCTTTGTTTAACAAAAATCCAAAATCTTTTAAGAAGAAGAAGAAGAAGAAGAAGAAGAAGAAGAACAACAACAACAACAACAACAACAACAACAACAACAACAACAACAACAACAACAACAACAACAAGGAAAAGAAAAACAAGAAGAACAAGAAGAGAACAGGATGCGAGAACAAGAAGAGAACAGAATGCGAGAACAAGAAGAGAACAGGATGCGAGAAGCACGTTCGCACCGTGGTGGGTTGAGCAGAAAGGCGTTTTGAAAAAACGCAAGGGAAGTAACTCATTTAATCTGCCAGGGAGGAAGAGGACAGAGAGAGAGAGAGAGAGAGAGAGAGAGAGAGAGAGAGAGAGAGAGAGAGAGAGAGAGAGAGAGAGAGAGAGAGAGAAAGGCGCTGTAAGGATGACAGGCCCGCACGACTTCACAACTAGCGGCTTCCAATACACTTTGAATGCAAGTTACAGTTTAATAAAGACGGTGTGAAGGATGATTTAATGGCAAGAACATTGTGGCGCTTTCTTGTTCCTTTCTTTCTGTGCGTTTTAATTTTTTTAATAAATTTATTTTCTTTGTTTTATTTTTCTCTTCTACATTTTCCCGACTTAAACATATTTTATGTAGTTCTTAAATAAACTGTGTTTTAACCGTGGCAGAATTTAAACAGATTTAAGTTACGGGTGCTAAAGAATTTTGATTGTTTAAAGGCATGCCATGAAAGCAAATTTGGTGATATAATAATATGGAGTACGATGTGTGTGTGTGTGCGCGAACTCACTCACGAGTGCGCGTGCATGTGTGATTTCAATACGATACAACATTGTTTCCATTTTTTAATTTAGGGTCTTTTTACGACAGTGTGATTTTAGACATCAGCAACAACCAAGCAAGCAAACGAAAAAAAAATCTCTAAACAACATCTATCTATCTATCTATCTATCTATCTATCTATCTATCTATCTATCTATCTATCTATCTATCTATCTATCTATCTATCTATCTATCTATCTATCTATCTATCTATCTATCTATCTATCTATCTATCTCTCTCTCTCTCTCTCTCTCTCTCTCTCTCTCTCTCTCTCTCTCTATATATATATATATATATATATATATATATATATATATATATATATATATATATATGAGTGAGTGTATGTGTTGGTGTGTATGTGTGTGCCTGGTGTGTGTGTATGTGTGTGTGTTGGGTGTGTGCTTGGTGGGTACAATGGGTAGGGATGGAGCGATTAATTTTGCGCACCTCTTCTTTTCCCATATTTCATTGGGGTTTATCTACCTCTTTTTTCTCCTACCTATTTTTGCTCGAGAAATGCTGTTGTAGAAAAGAAACTAGTAACTCAGTTTTCCCGATGAAGATGCGTGATAAGTTACTTTCCTCTATAATCACCCGTGTTCGGAGATGTTGTTCAACACTTGTCATTATGTCTCCAAATTCATTCGTATCTCAGAGTTGATGTCAGTAGTGTTTTGTCTTCCAAGCAAAAAACGCCAAATATTATTTTGGTGAGAAAATAATTATCTTCATTTATTTTATTTTTTCATTCCTTAGGGAACATTCTTACCACGTGCAATCCCGAAGGTACGTCTGTGAGCATGCATCGATTCTAAGGAAAAAGAAGGCACCGAGTTCGCACAAAGGAACAATTCGAAAAATGCAAAACAACTCGAAGACGGGCTGGCAAGATAGTGTGAGCTTGATTAACTGAATAAAATAGTCCATTCTAGTCTAAGCCCCAAAGTCTGGCTCATAGGGCGAATTCTACGGAAGAGGATCCTTTACGTCTGCCTATCTCCCATGAGACCTCCCCCTCTGTCGAGGCGAAAGAACGATTACTTCCTCATCCAAATGCAGATGCAGTGTCAAGCTCATTCGTTGTCCTGGATGTGCAGTGGCGGCAAATTTACGAAATAAGGGGTTTTGGGAAGTTTCTGGAGGTTTCCTCGGATTCCTCTTTCTGGACTAGAATTCAAACTCAATTCCCGATGACTAGAGGTATTAACCTGCGAGTTTATTTCGCCGTGTAAAACTTCCTTTCAACACCTATAGGCTTTGAATACAGATCGTTTCTCATTGTCTTTTCGACAAGAAACCATTGTATTGTGTTCTTTAGTCTTATTTTTTGTCCAAACAACTGCTGCCCTGGCGAGGTTGAAGCCAATTCGGAAAGACAGGACCATCAGTCTACATTCCAAGGTAAGGCTTGTCACGAACTGGCTAGTATTAACTCTGCTTATTTTAATATTTAGCTTGGTTAGTATATATAATATTAGAATTTCAAAGTTAGGAGCAGACGATGAAAGTAATCAAGCGTAGCGGTAGCATACTGCCGATCATACACACAGTGATAGTTGACGCTGGCTGAGGCCATGACATCATCGTAATTACGAGAGTCGTAAACATTTTAACCAATGGGAGCTTACGCAAAGCGGTTCGAGCCAGTTTGACTGGGTCCAAACCTAGCTTATCTTTGGTCAGTTGGGAGTAATACACCGAAGTGTTAACAGCTAGAAAGCTGGCAGAGAAATCTCTTCACACATAGACCAGGAAGCAGGACTGAAGAATCTTAGAATTCTATCAAGTCACTACGGGCCTGAACTTGTCAAACAGGTAAATGAACACCCTTCTGTTTCATCGTGATCTATTTATATTATTGTTGAAATTATGTTTGAAGAATTTGCTATGCATAAATGTGAATTGTTAATCCGAATTTGTGTGACCATGTGGAAACGCCGAACACGTGGCGAAACACGACCGGTTGCGCCGCCGTGTTGTATACTGTACAGAACCACTGTTGTTTAACTTATATGTATGTTTGCAGGCCAGTGGCTGTACCACTGAATGTTTATAATATTAATAATTCTGTATGTGTATAGTTAGCCACGATTGATATTTATGTATGTATAGGAATTTAGAGTGAGATTCCAGTGGACCCCGGAAGTAGCAGAATGTTCGTCGCTTATGTATAGAGATGTGGAGCTATCACTGAGGGCTACTTGGCTTTCAGTGAGACGCTCTGCACAAACCGATTATTCAGGGTTGTGCAGAATTTCGTCTCTTATATTACAGACGGGCAGGCGAGCTATCCCGAGCTATCCCGAGCTATCCTGTGCACCCCACTCCACAGAAACGACTAGTTGGTTGAGGAACCTCTACCGCACAAGACGGAACGAGCGACCCGGTAAAACACCCTATCAGACCCCACAGCGTGGCAAGGGAACCCAACTACACAACGACACAGGTGGACCAGAAGCTACCTCACAGAAGGACTTCGACCGCACCACCCGCCAGTTAAGTGTGTTATCCCAAGTGCACTTAAACTGATCATAACAGGACCACAGTAGTCCAACTCTTCAGAAACTATAAAACGGACCACAGTAGTCCAAATCTACATGAAATATAAGAGCAAGTGCCCGAGGAAGAAAAACAGCTGCATAGACTATCAGCGATCGAACTATTAGCATTGAAAGAGACTTTTTAAGTTAGATTAGTACTTAGAGAATTTTGTATAGAGTAGAAGAAATAAATGTGTGATTTTAACTGTTATCAAAAGGCTGGACTACATATGATTCATAGCCGTGTGAAAGCTAGTGTGACAGTAATCTTTTACCATTTTTCTATCTATTTCTGTACCCCAACCTTAACACAGAACGAGCTAAACAAATAAATTTATTAAAGTAATTCATAGGGTGACTTACTAGCAGTTCCCACCGAATAAACGTGAGGGTCCATAATTCCATTGTGCAGAGCCCATAAACCCCACGTGACACTTTAATTGGCGAGCCTAGCTAGGATCTGTGTATAATAGGAATTGGGTATAACCGGACCTAAGTACAATAAAATTAGATAACAGTAGAAGTAGAATAACTTAGAATAGTGTAAGGGTATAACACTGATCAGTTTGGTGCACTATTCTTTAGTTAAAAACTTTTTTGCTTCAAATATTTTTGTGTCTGTATGTTGCATTGTTCTTTTGCAGGTTTTGCTTAAATAACTGTTGTATGCCATTTGACTCTTGTTTTATTCTATTATTGATTACGAATTTTATGGTCTTTGCATTGTTTTTATTGAATTGCAATATTGCTAGTGTTTTGGTATTCCACGTGATTCAGAGGTTGTTCATAGACACGTTTGGCAATGTCGGACCCAGTAGCCTTGAGATTGCGCTTCAAGGAATTAGGGGAAGCTTTACACTTAGCAGGGGGAGACCTAATTGCGTATATCAATGCAGAGGTAGAGAAACAGGAGGCTAAGGCAGAGAGAGCAGCAGAGAGAGAGGCGAAGAAACTCGAAGCGGCAGAGAGAGCCGCAGAGAGAGAACAGAAAAAAGCAGAATTAGAGGCAGAGAGAGAGGCAAAGAAATTGGAAGCTGAGCAAAAGAAATTAGAATTAGAAGCAGAGCAGAAGAAATTAGAAGCAGAACAGAAGAAATTAGAGCTAGAAGCAGAACAGAAAAAGGCAGCATTGGCAGCAGAGAGAGAAGCAGAAGTTAGGAGATGGGAGTATGAGAGGGCAGAAAAAGAAAAAGAGAGGGAAGAAAAAGAAAAAGAGAGGGAAGAAAAGGAAAAAGAAAGACAGCATGAGTTAGAGCTAAGAAGATTGGGATCAGGAGCTTCAAGTTCTTCCTCAACCCCTCCCCACTCAGATCAGCTAGAGGTAGCATCCAACCCTGTACAAGGAATGTCATTTCCACTGGGAACATTCAATGAGAGAGAAGAAGGTCTAGATCTCTATTTGACTAGGTTTGAGCGTCTAGCAACAGAGTATAAACTAGATCCCACTCATTGGTCTTTCAAGCTTAGTCAAGGACTTAGAGGAAAGGCTTATGACATCTACAGTAAGCTACCGACTGACAGAGTGACTGACTATCACAAAGTAAAAGAGGCACTCCTAACGGGATTCGAACTAACAGGAGAATGCTATCGGCAAAAATTCCGCACCAATCGGAGAGTGAAAGGAGAGAGCTATGCGCAGTTCGCGGATCGGTTGTCCACAATGCTGGATAAGTGGATTAGCCAGTCAGCCACGGCTAAGACGTATGATGGACTGACAGAACTGTTAGTATGGGAACAGCTACGGGAAACCATGACCCCCGAGCTGAGAACATTCTCAGTAGAGCAGGGCGCGGAAAGACTGGAAGATCTGGTCAAGGTCGCAGATAGGTACGTGGCCGCCCACGGAGAAGCCAAGAGCTTCAGGCGAGACCTAAAGCCTAACGGGAAAGAGGCACAGAAACGAAGCCCTAACCGGGAAGAGCGCACCGCGAATAAGCCGAATAACCCCAGACCTGGGCAAAATAAAGGACCCAACACGGAATTCGGGAAAAGAGGTCCTGCAGAGCAAAGACGGTATTGTTCGTTCTGCAACAGAAACAATCACTCCACCGCAGAATGTTTCAAGTTGGCCGCACAACGTAGGGAAGAGCGCGAAAGCCGGCCAGCGCACAGAGTTCTAACTCAAAGCAGCGGGAACAAGCCACACACGATCGGAGATCACCCATCGGTGACAGACACGGTCAAGGTCAACGGAAAAGAAGCGAACTGTCTGTATGACACAGGTCTATCATACGACGCGATAGTTAGCGAATCTCTTGTATCGCGCGCGGACTTGACGGACAAGACAGTCGACTTACAAGGAGCAGACTTGACGAAACCGACGACTACTTGCCCAATAGCTTGGATAGAAGTAGAGAGTAGGTACGTCACAGGACGAATCCAAGCAGCTGTTTTACAGAAACCCCTGTATGATCTAGTGCTAGGTTGTAGGTATGTGTTCTTAGGCACGCCCCCAAAAACTGTAGAGATAGCTGCAGTGCAAACCAGGGCCCAAGCTAAAACCCAACCACCCCAGCCCGAGTTCGCTCCGAATCCAGGACTCGAAGAGATCAAAACAGCACAGAAAGAAGACACCTCGATAGCGAAGTGCTTCCAGAAGCTACCCAAGGCGCACACACCCCCGCACAAGGGAGACTTCTACATGGAAGAGGGAATTCTTCATCGTCAAGGAGATGGAGATCACACCCAACTAGTACTACCAGCCACCCTTCGAGCCCAAGTACTAGAATTAGGCCACAGCATGCCACTCAGCGGACACATGGGAATTGGAGCCACAGTGCAGAGAATCAGCGCACACTACTATTGGCCAGGAATCACGGAGGATGTCAAGCGCTACGTGAAATCTTGCCACCAATGTCAACGATATTCCCCGCGACATCACACCGTACCAGTTACCTTAGGACCATCGGTAGTAGTCGGCGTGCCATTCCAGCAAGTCTCAGTAGACATAGTAGGACCACTGCCCATGACCAAGAAGCGGAACAGATTTCTACTCACACTCGTCGACGCATGTACGATGTGGTGCGAAGCAGTCCCGTTGCCAGCGATCGACACCAAGAAGATTGCAGATGCACTCATTGCCATCTTTACCAGAGTCGGATTCCCGGACAGCATTAGAACGGACAACGGATCTCAGTTCACCGGCCGCCTGATGCAAGACGTGTTCGAGTTGATACAAGTCCATCACATTCGCACACCACCATACCACCCAGCCAGCAACGGACAAGTAGAAAGACTGAATGGAACCCTTCTCACCATACTCAGGAAAGTCGCCGACGACAATCCAGAAGCGTGGGACACCTACGTGAATGCGGCACTGTTCGCATACCGAGAAACGCCCCATGCAGCCACAGGCTACACCCCGTCAACATTGCTATTCGGCAGACCTCTAGCAGGACCGCTAGAAGCCCTACGCAGAAGTTGGACGGAGGCCAAGATAGACGACACACCAAGAGGTGCCACCAAGTACGTCGCAGACCTGCAGGAAACCCTCAAAGCAACGTGGAAGAAAGCTGGTGAAGCACTGAAGAAGGCAAGAGCCCGTCAGGCGAAGTACTACAACCGCCACGCGAAGGACAGAGAACTGCAAGTCGGCGATCAAGTGCTACTCTTACTTCCAAGTGGAACCAACAAGCTGGACATCGCTTGGAGAGGACCGTACCGGGTGACTGCCAAGAAATCCAAGACAGTCTACCAAGTAGAGGTGAACGGGAGAGCCCGATACCACCACATCAATCTCCTCAAGAAATACACGGACCGACCAGCGACCCCCAGCACTCACACATGGATGGCCATCGCCATCGCCGAAGAAGTTCATCCCCAACTACAACAGCATCGCCGTACCCCTGACAAATGGAACCCGGAAAATCGCCCCGGACAAAGTCGTATGGACAGCCGAATGCGAGACAGCATTCCAAACACTCAAGGACAGAATGACATCGGCGCCAGTACTCCACCTACCCGATTTGACTCAGCCATTCGTTCTTCGCACCGACGCAAGCGACTTAGGCCTCGGAGCAGTACTGCTACAGCGCGACCCCAAGAATGCAGAGACGCTATTCCCTGTCGCCTACGCCAGCAGAAAATTGAGACCCGCCGAGACCCACTACGCCACGTCGGAGAAAGAATGCCTTGGACTAGTCTGGGCCATACAGAAGTTTCAACTCTACCTGTATGGGACCCACTTCACAGTTCAGGTGGACCACCAACCACTATCGTTCCTGGCAGCCTCCAAGTCTTTGAACTCTCGCCTGATGAGATGGGCACTCACCCTTCAGGCATACTCATTCCAAATCGAGTACATCCCCGGCAAAGAGAACCACGGAGCCGACTACCTCAGTCGCCATCTCGTGGAGGACACAGCAGCTGTCGCCCACCCAACACAACTAAGGGCCACAGCACCAGAATTCGTCCCCGCCCAGTAATACCCTGTCACTAGTGTCCATAGCTACCTGGCACAGCATTGCAGCTCAGGTAGAGCAACTTACTTAGTTTGTAAAGAGGACCCTAGGATAGAGCAGTGTTAAACTAGGCCCTGTAGTAGAAAAAGGTCGAATCCAGTAGTCATCGCCTTTTTTCAGTTGAGGGAGCCTGTCACGAACTGGCTAGTATTAACTCTGCTTATTTTAATATTTAGCTTGGTTAGTATATATAATATTAGAATTTCAAAGTTAGGAGCAGACGATGAAAGTAATCAAGCGTAGCGGTAGCATACTGCCGATCATACACACAGTGATAGTTGACGCTGGCTGAGGCCATGACATCATCGTAATTACGAGAGTCGTAAACATTTTAACCAATGGGAGCTTACGCAAAGCGGTTCGAGCCAGTTTGACTGGGTCCAAACCTAGCTTATCTTTGGTCAGTTGGGAGTAATACACCGAAGTGTTAACAGCTAGAAAGCTGGCAGAGAAATCTCTTCACACATAGACCAGGAAGCAGGACTGAAGAATCTTAGAATTCTATCAAGTCACTACGGGCCTGAACTTGTCAAACAGGTAAATGAACACCCTTCTGTTTCATCGTGATCTATTTATATTATTGTTGAAATTATGTTTGAAGAATTTGCTATGCATAAATGTGAATTGTTAATCCGAATTTGTGTGACCATGTGGAAACGCCGAACACGTGGCGAAACACGACCGGTTGCGCCGCCGTGTTGTATACTGTACAGAACCACTGTTGTTTAACTTATATGTATGTTTGCAGGCCAGTGGCTGTACCACTGAATGTTTATAATATTAATAATTCTGTATGTGTATAGTTAGCCACGATTGATATTTATGTATGTATAGGAATTTAGAGTGAGATTCCAGTGGACCCCGGAAGTAGCAGAATGTTCGTCGCTTATGTATAGAGATGTGGAGCTATCACTGAGGGCTACTTGGCTTTCAGTGAGACGCTCTGCACAAACCGATTATTCAGGGTTGTGCAGAATTTCGTCTCTTATATTACAGACGGGCAGGCGAGCTATCCCGAGCTATCCCGAGCTATCCTGTGCACCCCACTCCACAGAAACGACTAGTTGGTTGAGGAACCTCTACCGCACAAGACGGAACGAGCGACCCGGTAAAACACCCTATCAGACCCCACAGCGTGGCAAGGGAACCCAACTACACAACGACACAGGTGGACCAGAAGCTACCTCACAGAAGGACTTCGACCGCACCACCCGCCAGTTAAGTGTGTTATCCCAAGTGCACTTAAACTGATCATAACAGGACCACAGTAGTCCAACTCTTCAGAAACTATAAAACGGACCACAGTAGTCCAAATCTACATGAAATATAAGAGCAAGTGCCCGAGGAAGAAAAACAGCTGCATAGACTATCAGCGATCGAACTATTAGCATTGAAAGAGACTTTTTAAGTTAGATTAGTACTTAGAGAATTTTGTATAGAGTAGAAGAAATAAATGTGTGATTTTAACTGTTATCAAAAGGCTGGACTACATATGATTCATAGCCGTGTGAAAGCTAGTGTGACAGTAATCTTTTACCATTTTTCTATCTATTTCTGTACCCCAACCTTAACACAGAACGAGCTAAACAAATAAATTTATTAAAGTAATTCATAGGGTGACTTACTAGCAGTTCCCACCGAATAAACGTGAGGGTCCATAATTCCATTGTGCAGAGCCCATAAACCCCACGTGACAAGGCTGCTGCGCTCCCTTGTCATCTCCATCTTCCTATATGCTTGCGAAACATGGACCCTTACAGCAGATCTCTAACGAAGAATACTAAGCATGGAGATGAGGTGCTACAGAAGACTTCTGGGCATTTCCTATACCCAGCACATCACCAACGACGAAGTCCGACAGACCATCACACAAGCCATTGGACAACACGATGACCTGCTCACAGTGGTGAAAAAACGGAAACTCCGATGGTATGGCCAAGTCACCAGATCATCAGGTCTTGCAAAGACCATCCTGCAAGGCACAGTGCAAGGAGGTAGAAGAAGAGGGAGACCGAAAAAGAGGTGGGATGACAACATTCGAGAATGGACTGGTTTGACACTGAGCGAAACCATCAGGGTTGCTGAGGACAGGGAAAGATGGAGTACGCTGGTTAAACGATCATCTACGACCTCCGAATTATGGGATAGGATAGGATAGGATAGGATAGGATAGGATAGGAAAGTAGCATTATTTATGTTGATGTACTATATTTGTTTCTTTTTATTGACAAGCAAACCAGCTGCTGAGCTTCAAATCCCCACACACTACCTGCGCTATATTTTCCGTGTACATCATCTCTATTATAATAGCCTGAAAGATGAAAACAAGTCAAAACCCTTTGCTATTGCCACGTCTTTTCTAAGCTTATAGATTTGATTTGACTTGGAAATCTCAGAAGGATGGAATTTTGGAAAATTCAGCTTCAGAGCAGCGCGACCTAGACTGTTAGCGAACAAGATCCATCCCATCTCGTTCATATAATTCAAATATTCCCAAACAAATACTCGGATTCGATGAGTCCTTGTAGCTAAAACAGAAATCGCAATACCATAGCATGAAAAGGTGTTTGCTGCTATGCAGCGAGTGGCTTACTCGCGTTGTTTCGTAGGCAAGTACTCGCAAACCAACGTTGGAAAAAAAGAGGACGTTCTGCGCATTAAGAGATCTTAAGCTAAAATCGAAAGCAGGGTAAGTCTACAATGTTGGCGGCCATGATGTTTTTGCAGAAAAAAGTATCAATTTTTCCAACTCGCCCACGTCACGTGACGGATTGCTTGTTTTCGCCTTGTGCAACGGAACTCCTCGCCTATTTTCGCGAGTACTCACTTCAATGCAACTCGCTACTGGTTGGTAGCTAGGTTTTTGAAGTAAAACGTGCAATGTGAAACAGCCAGCGCTATATTCCGGTTTGGTTGGTTTTCTGTTTGGTTGCATTCGTAGGTTTGTTTATGCCATAAAGACGATACACGTTTTAGTCCAATGAGGTACTGACTTGTCAGTCCTTTGTATTACGTGCGCGTATGTGTGTGTGTGTGTGTGTGGGTGTGTGTGTGTGTGTTTGTGGGTGTGTGTGTGTGTGTTGATTGTGTCTTGTCGATAAACTTTATAGTTTATTGTAAATAACATAGATCTACTTTGGTTCTTAGAGACCCACATCTGCATACTCTTGACTGCAAGTTTGAATTAGACTGGTATTGACGTTGATGTTGAACACTTGTATTGCGTTTGATGGCAACCTCTTGGGTCTGGTCCTTGAAGAAACAAGCATACATTGATGCTGTACATATTAGGCAGTACTGCACGATTGTTAAGTTGTACTATTGTAATTTCGCAGAATAAAATACTTCGTTGATTTGGTTGATCTGAGCTGCAATCCACGCAACACAATTTGAAATGTGGGCTCCATAACAATAGAGACATCTCAACCAGGTCAACATATTTTTTTTATTACCCATGGAGAATGAACAGCTAGCTACTCACTGTGTCATCATGTCTTAGTACAATTAACAACTATACTAAGCAGACATTTGCCCATCACGAAATAACACATTTGAAAAAAAAAACAATTAAAAGATGCGCCGCTTGTATCTTAGAATCATTTAAGCCACAAGCTAAACAATTTCTTTTAACGGATACATTGTTATTGTTTTGCTTACTTGATGAAAAAAGAGGCTTATTTACCGTCCCAGGTGTGACATGTCAAATGTTTGAAAGGATATCTAGAAGAAATACGCAATCTTTTCCATCAGCCCTTGATATCTCCAGCAGAGAAAACCTCCAAACATTAATAGCAGCGGTGTCTGTGTAGAGAAATGCCAGAAAAGACTAGGAATCCGGAGTAGTCTACCAAACATGTAACAACATGTAGCGAGCGTTGTGGCCAAGTGGGCTAAAGCGGGACTAACTTGCCTTGTCCACAAGCTAGAATCCAATGGCGCATGACAGGTGTGGGTTCGAGCCAGCATCTTGGTGTTATGTTTCTCCGAATATTATTTACTTTCGACTCGGGCAACGTCTCGGGGGTTTCCTCCGGGTACTCCGGTTTGCTCCCCAAGCAAAAATTTCAAAAATTCACAAATAATGTTAGGTAGGTTGGGTTTGGGCGCGCCACTGGCTGCGACTACGCCTTCCCCGGGGGAGGCGGCCCAGAAATTCCCGATAGAAAGGGATAATAAACTGAAGCAAAACAACAACAACAACAACAAGCAGAATCAGCAGTTGCTATCTGTAGATGAAATGATGAATTGTTCTTAGTTCTTATTATAGCGCACTTACCCGATCAAAGGGCTACCCAAGGCGCTGGCCGAAATCTGGATCTGTTTCAACCTGCCCAAGATGTCAACTTGCAGCATCAAGTGAGTGTTCTGTTAAACACCCGATCGCGATTGCACAACTAAACATCCTAATCAACTTTAATGTCATATTATCATTTTAACATGTTGTAATTGTAATAAACTGTTACTCTCTCTCTCTCTCTCTCTCTCTCTCTCTCTCTCTCTCTCTCTCTCTCTCTCTCTCTCTCCTCCGCAGCAACTATTTTAATCTCTTGCCGGATGGAGCCAGCCTGACAAATAAGTCAGTCTCCAAGCAATAAAAACAATTCCTCTTGCAGACATGCGGCACCTAGACTAGTCCGTGTGCGGTCAAAATGAGAACCCACAACGAAAGCGGATGTCATCTATTCTGGACCTACGAGGTTGTGTTTTTTTTTCACCTTTAAATGTCTTCTGCCAAGCCCTAAACACATAAAATAGGGCTGTTTTTACGTAACATTTGGACCATGGGACTAACACTAGCCGTGACAAGGCTACGCCATTAAGGGATGGCACTGACACACGCATTGTAATGTCAGCTCCTTTAAAGTGTTAAGCTTACAATATTTAGCGGAAGAAGGAGGAGACGGGTGTGGATGTCGGTTTGTCAGGAATGGGGGTGAGGTAAGGGTTGTTACTGTTCTTTGAATTTGAAGACAGGGCCATAGTAATCAAAGCTGTACTCATTTAAATCAACTTTACTGTAAGTCCAAAGTTTGCAGAAGGTGTCAAAAGGCAAGATACCTTTGACCGAGTTTAGAAACTGAGTGACGTAAAATGGATGTGCAAAGGAACTGAAGCAACGAAAGTGTTTAGTGAACTTTGAGTCTGTTAATAAATAAAGTACTTAATTAACTTGTTCATTAACATTTTTACATTTCGATTAAAATAAATGATTGGATTGAAATGCTTTGAATACTTTTCACATGCCTGTCAGTTACAAAACTTTGACACTCTTGGCTTCAGCTTGACTCAAGATTCAAGAAAAATAAGATAGATTGTATGGCTTCTTCACAAATTACAAATAAATTTAGTTTTAAAAAATAATAAATAAATTCAAGGAAGCGTAAACCTTTCACGATACAACGCAGCAAAATTCTAGTTGGCGTGATGTTTATTTTGTGTGTGTGTGTCCTTTTCTGTTAAGGTACTTTACTGTTTGTTCACTGCACTGGATGGCCCTCGGCAAAGTATAGCACAGGCTTTCTGCCGGCCTGGTGATCTTTCTCAACGACTCAGCGAGCATGTGATATAAAGCGTACACCATGACGACATGCAATCTCACTGGATGTGCATAGAATCCTTTTTTTTTTTCTGCTGCCTTGCTTTCGGAAGAGGTTCGGAGTTAGTGCAGTCTCCATAACTTAAGAGAATGTTAAAGTCGCCATAATAATAACGCAGGAAAATGGTAGTGATGGGAAACAGTAATGTCCGGAGACGGGGCCATAACTCAATAGAATGGCAATGAAGCAGAGACATTATGGTTTGGCCCGGGGCCAGACTATTTTATACGTATGAATAATATTTTATAAGCAAAGTTCAGATTTTTTTGGTATAGCTTTATTATCTGAAAACTTTCTTTCAATGCGTGCGTGTGTGCGTCTGTTTGTGTCTGTGTGTGTTTGTTTGTAAGATAGAGAGAGAAGGTCAAATCTTGTTTGCGGATGTGTGAATGCATTCATGCGTGTGGATATGCGACGTTCGGATTTGTTTGTTGTTGAAGTTTGTGTTTCCTATGTCCCTTGACATCCCAGGCAACTGTTACGAAATGGATTTAACCCTGAATTCGTTCTGCACGCAGTTCTTGGAATTTAGGACAGTGGGAAACTGCAACACGAAGCAATAAACAAACCAAACAAATGTTGGACGCTAACGGGTGCAGAGTACTATCGCGTGCTCTCTCTCTCTTTCTCTCTCTCTCTCTTTCTCTCTCTCACACACACAAACATACACACACAAAGACATACACACACAAACACGCAACCGTGTAGAAACGCCGTTGTGATGACTGTCATGAAACTCTACATACATTATTTTGACACTGTAAACATTATTTTGACATTTTTCCATTTTTTGAAGCTATCCCTAACCCTAACCCTAACTCTAACCCTAACCCTAACCCTAACCAAGCCCTAACCCTAACGGATCGTTGTTCTGACGTCAAAACAAGTAGGCATGTCAGTACAAGTTATGTAGATGTTTACTGATTTGTCCAGATAACACTGTGTAAGTGCGCGCGCACACACACACACACACACACACACACACACACACACAAACTAAAAACCAATTTTCAAAGAAATCCGTACATTAATTTCAGAGAAAAGTGCGCAAAACTAATAACTAAATGAAAATTAAATATTACGTCACTCGATATGCATACGATTTGACTAAGGCTCAAAGCATCTGTGCATTCTCTAAATATACAAAGTGTAAAGAAAGTTTTTTTTTTTAATCCTCATGATTACCTCACTCGGTTAGCATAATTTTGATTTTACGTTGGAGGCATAGGTAAAGTCTAAAAATGTACCAAGTTTGAACCAAATCCGTCAAGTAGTTTGGGAGATATTACAAAACAAAAACCAAGTTATGCCGTCTCCATGATTACGTCACACGATGACATCACTCAATATACCATAGTTTTGTTTAAGGCTCAAGGCATCTTTACACTGTAATTACATACACAGTTATTTAAAAAGTTAACATTTCTTTTTAAAAATTACGTTACGATAATTAGCCTACATTACTCGATTTGCTTAAGCTTGGTTTTACCATTAAGCAACATATAAAGTCTCTAAGTGCGTACCAAACTTAAACCAAATCCCTCCACTAGTTTGAGAGAAAATAGGATTTGAAAAAAAAACAACACAACAAATTATGACTTCAACATGCGGTGGTTTTTGTTTTGTTTTGTTTTTTGTTGTTCTTTTGACAGACAGACAGCTGGACGGACACTGAGCGGACGCTGGTCGACGCCTGACCCTCAAAGCCAAAAGCAATAGTTTTACAGCTTTACAGCTCGGGAACTAACAATGCAGTAGATTTCTATAGTACGGTATAGTATCCTTATCAGTATGAGCTTGCCGCGCTTTACAATGGATTTTTTTAAAGGACAAAACTCACAATCAGCTTAAACATAGAAGATGTCAATAGCTACAACATTTATACCTATGTTACACCAGAAATAGGCAATCCAAACGTTATTCCTTCATATGTATATGTACGTTATTTTCAATATTCAATTTAAGCCCACTTTTATTTTTCTTGTGGCTCTCGGGTAATTGCTTTCTTGGATATTAGTATAACGTCTTGTTTTCTGTGGGATGATAAGATAAATGTACTCTCTCTTGCCAGTTCACATTCATTTATCTCTCAATCTTCTCTTTTGCTGTGCCTGATAGACGAGTGTTGCGGAAAGGTAAAAGAGGTACAGAGCGAGAACTAAAGCCAATGGATCAACGTCTTATCGCTACACTATCTTGATGGGACACCGTGATGGATGAGCTGCTGCCTATATCCGTAAATGAGACGCACCATGCACCTATTCTTGGCAACGATGCGGTTATTTTGAACCTCTAGACAAAACAATCATTACTTTCTACTCTACATTGAAGACGGTGTTGCTCATTGGAATAGCTTTTTGCACGCTCGCGTTCACCAGCTTGATCTCTGCAACTGTAGTTACATTTTGAAACTTATTATCTCTAACATTGGCTTTTTAGTTTATTTTTCTCCTGCAACAGGTGAGTTGCAGCGCCTTAAAACTCAAATGAAAAACCGCATTTTTATTTATTTTGTATTTATTTATTTATTTAGGGGATGGAGAAGGGGTGGGAGAATGTATCGTTCAAGATAAAAAGAAGACATCGAAATCATGAATCCTTCTATACACGCACCCAACTATGGCATTCAAAAACATATACCTGCACTCATTCATATACCCCTCCTAAGAGAGAGCGAAAGAAAGAAAGAAAGAGAATGTAAACAAGAAGAATGAAAAGCTTAGGCTATTAAATCTAACTTTTTAAAGTGGACAATGGCCATCTGCTGTTTTCAAAAGAGACAGATCGACATATGTTCAGGGCTGTCCAGAATCAAATGTTCGGCTTTGATATATGAAAATTCCGTGGCTCAGCGAAGCACCTTCAACGAGACAAATGACAGAGGGGTCTTAGGCTGTTGGAGTTTGCCAGATACAACAATCTGATACTGGCAAACACGCTTGGTCTCAACAAAACATCCAGACGATGGACATGGCACAGTCCCGACGGGGAGCATCACAACCAGATCGACTACATCATGGTCAAGAAACGCATAAGATCAAGCATCAACATTGGCAGGACACGCACTTTTCCAGGAGCAGACATCGGAAGTGACCACGATCTCGTGATGATGTCTTTCAGGCTTCACTTGAAGAGAGTAAACACAGCAAAGTGCACTAGACTGATGTTCGACCTGGACAAACTGCAAGACCCGGAGGTGGCAGAGATATTTCATGCCACAATTGGAGGGAAATTTGCACCACTGCTCATTTTGGGAGCTGGTGAAGTAGATGTCAACACCATGACCACCACCTTCAACTTAGCTGTGACAGGTGCCGCCACGGAGATCCTTGGAAAGAACCGGCCAAAGAAGAAGCTGTGGATCACACTTGAACTTTTGGACTTGTGTGATAAACGAAGAGAGATGAAAGAGAAAAAGAACACACCACAGGGAGCTGATGCCTACCAAAAAATCAACAATGACATCCCAAAAGGCATGCGCACAGTAAAGGAGAACTGGATAGAAGATCAATGCCATGAAATAGAGAACAGTCTGAACAAGAACAACAGCAAGAAGGCCTACCAGACTGTGAAGCGGCTGACAAGTGTTAACCCGCCCAAGGTCTCCACGATCCAAAGCAAGTCTGGCATATGCCTTACAGATTAACAAGAAGTTCTCAAGAAGAAGAGAACAGATGGACAGAGTACTGCTCTGACCTTTACAACCACACACCAAACGGAGACCCATCATTTCTAGCATGTCCAGAGAACAGAGAAGAAGAAGAAATCCTCCCAATTCTTTGAGAAGAAGTTGAGGCAGCGCAGCATTGCAATCGCTGAAGAAGGGGAAGTCAGCGGGAGTGGACAACATACCCGCGGAACTGCTTCAAGCAGGAGGAGAAGCGGTGACTGACGCACTCAACATTATCTATAACAAGATCTGGCAGAGTGGGGAGTGGCCTACACCATGGACCCAGTCGCTTGTTACCACTCTTGTGGGCAACCATAAGAATGTGCAACATCAGCCCTAAAATTATTGAAGTCATCAAAAGCCTGTATGACAAGGCTACCAGTGCAGTCCTCTACAACAGCGCCATCCAAAACTGGTTCAGAACAACAATCGGTGTGCGTCAGGGATGCCTACTCTCTCCAACACTCTTCAACATCTTCCTAGAGCGCATCATGTCAGATGCCCTTGCAGATCACGAAGGCACAGTCAACTTAAGGGGAAGAGAAATCCCCAACCTTCGTTTTGCGGATGACATTGATGGATTGGCTGGAGAGGAACAAAAACTTGAACAGCTGGTACAGAGGCTTGACACTACCTCCTGAGCCTATGGAATGGAAATAAGTGCAGAGAAGACCAAAATGATGACCAACAACACCAATGGCATCAACACGGACATCAAAATCCAAGGCCAATCCCTCAACACAGTGCAAAGCTTCAAATATTTAGGAGACATTGTATCAGACAATGGGTCCCGACAGGAAGTCCTCTCCAGGATCGCACAAACAATTGCTGCCCTGGCGAGGCTGAAGGCCATTTGGAAAGACAGGACCATCAGTCTACATTCCAAGGTAAGGCTGCTGCGCTCCCTTGTCATCTCCATCTTCCTATACGCTTGCGAAACATGGACCCTCACCAGCAGATCTACAACGAAGAATACAAAGCATGGAGATGAGGTGCTACAGAATACGTCTGAGCATTTCCTATACCCAGCACATCACCAACGACGAAGTCCGACAGACCATCACACAAGCTATTGGATGACACGATGACCTGCTCACAGTGGTGAAAAAACGGAAACTCCTATGGTACAGCCACGTCACCAGAGCATCAGGTCTTGCAAAGACCACCCTGCAAGTCACAGTGTAAAGAGGTAGAAGAAGAGGGAGACCGAAAAAGTGGTGGGAGGACAACATTCGAGAATGGATGGTTTGCCACTGAGCGAAGAAATCAGTGTTGCTGAGGACAGGGAAAGATGGAGTAAGCTGGTTAAACGATCATATGTCGTGCCCCTACGACCTCCGAGTACGGATAGGATAGGATAGGATAGGATAGGATAGCGAAGCACCTCGGAATGTTTGATTGTGGAATAAGACCGCTGATTTAGTAGGCAGCACGGAAGTTAACTGTCGTTCGATGGAATCGTTGCTTTATCGCTAAGCAGGTGATCTCCAACAGCCTTCTGTCAGCTGTTCTATGTGATACATGAGGGCATTACACTAGTTCTTTTATGCTGAGAAATTCTGCATATATGCTAAATACTAACAAAGGAACAATTTATCTCTCTCTCTCTCTCTCTCCTCTCTCTCTCTCTCTCTCTCTCTCTCTCTCTCTCTCTCTCTCTCTCTCTCATTATATGTGTTCAATGTGTGTGTATCTGTGTGCTCTCGTGTTTGTCTATGTCTGCAGGGAGTTCACGGGCGGAAATAACAACACTAAAAAATAAAATAGTTTTCTAACTCTTATTTCTTGTACTCTTCAATTCCAAATGAATCAGGAGAGTTATTTCTAAACATTCGCTGCCTCTTATTTCTTGATTTATTTCCACCTTATTTTCATTAAAGCGTTTTTCAGCGTGTTTTCATCCTTGATGTTGTGAGTTAAGATCATTTACAATGAAAATCCCCTTTTATGTAATAGGTATTGCTCTACCAATTATCATTCAGGAATGGACGGGGAGGGAAGAGGGGAGGGGGGGATAGATGAGTGGGTGTGAAGAGACAAAAAGACATAGACTACACTCAGCGTCGCAGACTTTTAAACAAATTGAAAATAGTGTTCGTTTGCGAAAGACGGTATCAAATAACCAAAGAAAGATTGACGATTAGACTCGTGCAATCAAGTCTGCCATTCCGTTTCCATTTCTGCACCACTGTGAGCATGTTATCGTGTTGTTATTTATTTTATTTTTATTTAATCGTTCTTATATAGCGCTTTTCCAGCTCAAGAGCTGCTCAAGGCGCTGGCCGATACAGGATCTAACTCAAGCCGCCCGAGACGCCCACCCGCAGCCTTTGGGCGCATGGTCTGACGCCCGGACAACTGAGCACAATCCTGGGCAGCCAGGGATGGGGGAGAAGGACCTAGGTGCATGCTGGGTGTGTTCTTGTCACCGGCACTCACCCGTCTAGGACATGAGCGTCAGGATCTTTAAAGTCCGTTATGATGGAATGTATGCGACACAGACTAGACCTCGGTTTATACTCTCATCCGAAGGAGTAGGAAAACAGGAGTAAAGTGTCTTTCCCAAGGACACAACACAATGGCCCGGCCAGGGCTCGAACCCGGGACCTTCAGATCCGCAAGCCGAAGCACTACCATTAGACCACAGTGCCTCCACCTTGTTCAATTGCTTGTGTGATGGTCTGTCTGACTTCGTCGTTGGTGATGTGCTGGGTATAGTAAATGCCCAGAAGTCTTCTGTAGCAACTCATCTCCATGCTTTGTATTCTTCGTTGTAGATGGTATGGCCACGTCACCAGAGCATCAGGCCTTGCAAAGACCACCCTGCAAGGCACACTGTGCAAAGCGTCAGAAGAAGAGGGAGACAGAAAAAGAGGTGGTAGGACAACATTCGAGAATGGACTGGCTTGACACTGAGCGAAGCCATAAGGGTCGCTGAAGTCAGAGAAAGATAAAGTACGCTGGTTAAACGATCACTGTAGTGCCCCAACGACCTTCGAGTTACAGGATAGGATAGGATATGATAGGATTAGAATCAAGTCTGAACAATTAATGTCAACTTTGGATTAAAACGAAATCAATGGTAGTTGAAGCAAGAGTGGAATTTCATTGGTGTTGAAATCAAACTTTTTTTTAAAAATCTTGACTTCAAAACACTTTTCCGCTTGCAGCTTCTCATTAGCAAGTTGTCCGTAACGGTTTCATGGAATGAGCTTACAAAAATAACGAGCTCGACATCTCTAAAGCTTAGCCACCAGCATCAGGTTTATTCCTGTCGCGAGGTTCTGCTTTAGCATTCCAAACCGTCACGGCGTAACAGAAGCAAGGTGAAGGGATGATGCAGAGCCGAAAGATAAATTGTTAAGGCCATTGGCACCTGCTACCAGATGCCGAAACTCATTAGTAGATGTTATACAGTCAACCCGGACATCGCGGTCCAGTGACAGCTAAAGAATGTTTGAACTGTCTTTATAATGATTGACTTCAGCCTGTACCTGCCTTACTTCTCAGCTCATCGTTTCATGCATGGGCTTCACCTATTATGAACTTGCAGCAACGGCCCAGCCAGCTGCCAGCCCAATTGTCAACTATAGTTTCAGTTATCCTTGCGTTTTCCTTGATATAGTGTGCTTTGCTGATGCCTAATGTCTGATGTTATCATCTTTGGGCAATCAGAACAGTACACAAAGAACGAATGTATTGTGTGTGGCGGTTGTTATTCTTCACTACCAACTCTATATGGCGATGATGGGTTGAGTGGTATGGCTTGTCGTGGTTATGATGATGAGGATGATGATGATGATGATAATGATGATCATGATCATGATCATGATGATGATGATGATGATGATTGTTACACTCGATGTTGGTTTTTATCAGTAGTTGGTTCAGCCCCAATGCTTGAATCCTGATAACTGTAACTCAGATTCGTTTATCCACGCAACCTGTTCACTCAGCAACAACGCAGGAGTCTTCGTATGATGTTTTCCAACTTTATTCAGCGAACATCAACAACTGCATACAATCGCTTTTTCCACTTTTTACAACTTTCAACTTTTCCATCTCGTTTGAAACAGTGCACATATATAGTCTCTCTACACTCCAGAAAAATTTAGAACACTCCAGCGTGACGCACCAAAACCAATCAAAACAAACTTCGTCATCACTATCTTACGTCATACAACTTTCTTCATCATAAAAGAACCTCTCAGCTTCTATTGGATCTATCTAGATCCTTCGATCGATGGTAAACAACCAACTCTACAAAATTCTCAAATAATATCGATCAACTAAAATTATCAACATTATACCAAGCTTCTTCTAACAACAATGCAAAATCAAATCAAAGTTAAATACACTCTATTATTGCATGCTTTGCAAAACAAAACGATCGGATCTATCGTGCGCGTTTCAACTTAACAATGATGATGATGATGATGGTGATGATGATGATGATGATGATGTCTCTCTCTCTCTCTCTCTCTCTCTCTCTCTCTCTCTCTCTCTCTCTTTCCCTCCCTCTCTTTGTGGAGACAACGACGTCCCCAAGTGTATAATTTTGCTATCCCTTCGTCGCCACACCTGCAAAAGAAGATAACGCAACAAGAGAAAACGGTTTGGATCTTTCTCAACTGATTTATCTTGTAAATTGGTCGGTAATTCATACTATACCAAAATACATTCGCTAGACCACAAAGCTACGAAGTTTCATTTTTACGTGAACATCGTCTCAGTTGTGAATTTCACTATCTGCTACAATATTTACAGTTAAGCGCCTAAAGCATATAGATGTTACTTTTGAGACGAGCATTTCTTGTCAGTAAAATTATTTTGCCAAGAGTCCAATGTATTCATTTTCAGCTTACATTTGTTGACTTGGTTGACAGATTATGGAGCAGTGGGTTAGAGCGAAAATTTCCAAACGCCGAAAGTCGTGTGTTCAATCCCCGACGGAGACGAAATAAATACCTTATGCATTAGATTTATCAGATCGAGAATTTTCCCCGCAACACGGGTTTTCTTTGTCCCATAATACTGTATTGGGTGCAGTCACGAAACCAATCAACCTAAATTTCAAAAAATAAAAAGTGATTGTCTTTTAGTTTCAATGTTCTGTACCAGTATGTTCAATTAATGAAAAGAATGCGAAGGAAGCCTTTCTCGTTCATTTGTTTTTTGAAACCCCTCCCATTGTGTTTGGACCTTTTCCATTGACATTACCTGACAAATATGTATACAAATTGCACAAGACAGTATGCTGCCAAAATCACAAACTGACGAAGCTCTTAACTTTACTGCTGCATGTTTAAAATATTGTCGGGGTTGCGAGATGTGCGACTCCTGCCGTGTTTTTAATGAGTTGACAGGAAGGTAGCACTCGCAGCCTAAGAGTAAACTTTGATTTGCACTTTAAAAGCTGCGGTAGGTCTGCTTGCCTGCAGCTGTGTTAACGTCTGGATGTCTGGATGTCTGTTTGTCTGTTTGTCTGTCAATCTGTCCTCTCTCTCTCTCTCTCTCTCTCTCTCTCTCTCTCTCTCTCTCTCTCTCTCTCTCTCTCTCTCTCTCTCTCTCTCTCGCTCGCTATATCTGTCTTTGTCTGTCTGTTTGTCTTTCTCTCACTCTCTCTCTCTATAAGTCTAAGCCTCTCTCTCTCTCCCTCTCTCACTCACACGTGAATGTACACTAATGCATTCATTGCTTTCACAAGTGCGCGTGCGCACACACACACGCACACCCACACACACACACATGCACACACACACAAACACACACACCCTCTCTCTCACACACATACACACACATGCACGCAAGCACGCAATACACACACGCACACACACGCACACACACAGACACACAAGATTCAAGATTTAAAATTCAAGATTTAATCCCATTACTCGCTCCTTCTGGGATGTGGAGGATACAAAAACATAAGCATAACAATCACAATTCAGTTGTAAAAAATAACAGTAACATTACTAACATTCGAACCTCAACATTAAAAACAATAACATTTTGCTAATGCTGTTAAAATTATTGGTGTTCGCCATTTCGTAAGTTTATAAATTTACTCAATTTTAGTTACAGCTGTTTTCTTTCCCGAAACAAATGACACAAGTTAAACATTGACGTACACGATAAATATTTACTAGAAATAAACATTTATCGAATGTGCTTGTGTTTTGGATACTCAAAAATAACGTGAAATTCATCCCCAATAGAACGCATATTATTATTATTATTATTATTATTATTATTATTATTATTATTATTATTATTATTATTATTATTATTATTATTATTAAGGATTTCACTTATCTCACCGTACTTGACCAGACTCTAGGCGCTGGCCGATACAGGATCTAACTCAATCCACCCGAGACGCCCACCCGCAGCCTTTGGGCGCATGGTCTGACGCCCGGACAACTGAGCACTATCCTGGCCAGCCAGGGATGCGGGAGAAGGACCAAGTGCATGCTGGGTGTGTTCTTGTTACCGGCACTCACCCGCCTAGGACATGAGCATCAGGATCTTTAAAGTCCGTTATGATGGAATGTATGCGACACACAGACTAGACCTCGGTTTATACTCTCATCCGAAGGAGTAGGAAACGAAAGTAAAGTGTCTTTCCCAGGGACACAACACAATGGCCCGGACAGGGCTCGAACCCGGGACCTTCAGATCCGCAAGCCAAAGCACTACCATTAGACCACCGTGCCTCGCAAAAAATTTTCTTTCCTTATTACACCTTTCCGGTTCCCGCCTTCCTAATTCTATTTTAAATCATGACCTGAACAATGAAATTTTATCAGTGAACATAAATATTAGGTAACTAAGAGATATACTTTTCACGACCAAACTGTAATTTAATATTTTGTTTTTTAGCGCGCGCACTTATTAACCCTGCACAGAAAGTAATGAACAATACCAGATATGTTATCTTTATTGTTACTTTTAAGTTAGAAGATTGAAGTTCCTCTGGTTTTTTTCAGTTTGTGGTCTTTTTCTACGTGAAGTCAAGCAAGGAAGAGAACACAATCCTTCGTTACTCGGGGTCGCCATTTGCGGAAGTGGAGTCTCCTGTCAATCTTTTACCTGTTGGCGAAATGCAGGGAAGGTGGGCTACTGTATTTCATTTAATACTAGAGGGATTTATGTAAAAATGTGCCAGACCTCCTCAGCGTACATCTAGAGCTATGGTTATCAATCTTAAAGGTTATGGTAATAACAAACAATATGCAAATCTAAATATTAAGAAACAAGTTGGCCCGCCATGAGTAAACTATGCATTTTTCAAAAGTGTTAATTTTCTTTGTGGTATCCTAACGAACAAAAGGGAACAAATCGAATGGAATTATAAACCATTATCTGAACGGTCTGCAATCAAAACGGACCGATCAAGAGGCCGACATTTGGCTCGATTCTCATCCCCGACTATCTCAAAAATATTTCCAGACAACTCTGGAAATACAAACAAAAATTTTAAAAAATCTTTTCGCCGCATTTGACTCATTGGGTTTACCACTTTGAATGGTCTTCTGAAATAGTAGAGAATTAGAGCAAGCCAAAACTCGGTCTGCCTGTCGTTTTGTTCGTCGGTCCGTGGCACGCCATATTTCAAGAACCAATGAGCAGAATTTGACCAAACTTCAAAGGGACATTATTTATGTTACTGGCCAACTCCCCGTGCCATCGTATTTGCTTTACCGCAAAGGTCAAGGTCGATGGGATCACATTGTTCCTAATCAGTCCGGTTGTCAATAACGCGGTCGGTTGGTCGGTTACGTCGCTCCAAATTTTTAGTTTTACAAACTATTTTATTTTCCAAAACATGCATTCACATTTTTTTTCCATTCTCAAAGACTGGAGGTGGAAAAGGACATAAAAAGAAAAAAAATTACAACATAGAACGAAGGATTCCCAGTTCCTTATGCCACATGTACAAGTTGTAAGACAAAATCAAACACTGTGGATTTGCACATCTTTCGTAATAGGATCTACATACATATTTGGTTTTTTAATATTGTGTGATAGAGAAGGGGGAAAAGAAGAAGGTGGGTGAAGAGGAAAGAGAGAGAGAAAGAAAGAGAGAGAGAGAGAGAGAGAACATCATCGGTCATCATTTTACAAATGAAACAAAACCAGAACCCCTTGGGGTCATGAGCAATCTTGTCACTGTAGATTGTTCTAACCTATAAAGGGAAAAGTGAAAGCCCCAGTTGAAAACCTGTCTTTCCTTTATAGGCAAGACTGCTTCACTGCGGCAACAGTACCCCCGTTGGAGTGCCGGGGGTTTCAGTATAAATAGTATCCCCACTTTCTGGAAATTTAGTGCTTTAAATTCCCACTGTCGCTGTCTTCCTCATTTGCTCTTCTTCGCTAGATCAATGACCTACCTTTTTTCTTGAAAACTCTTCCTGGACAAGACTCCTTGTTTGTGTATGAGGTCTGTTGGATCAGCTTGGGAGTGTTGGACGCTTTCTGCCGGGTGGTCACTAGGGCTTCCTATGATGTTATTATTTCGCAATGTAGGCATTTTATATGTATGTGTTTTGTTGATAATTTATAATGATGTTTGTATTCTATTTTGTTTTTGTAACCAGGGGTTCGAGTAGTTGGGGTAAAGCCTCAGCCGTCCCCTGCGTGGGATGTCTTTATTGTAAAGTGACTGGCCGGTGGAGGGCATTCAATTTTCCCACTAGGGTTGTTTCGGCAGATCTTTTATGTGGATCGGGGGTTGTCCGGTCCTGATTTGGCTCGGAAGAGTCCGCTGGACCTAAAGCAACAATCAATCAATCAATCAATCAAACAAAACCAGAATTAGCTGGCTGTGAAAAGTACACGGACACATTTAACTATAATGTATAAACGTTTATCTGCCGTCAAACAGGGGTAAGTAAGCCTACGGCGTCGCCCCAAATTTTACTTGTTTTCGCTCAAACCACTTTTTTTTTTTCTGTGCCTTTTCTCAAGAAGGTCTGGACCGGTTTTGATTATTTTTGGTATGCATTTACTTACCAATCGTCAAATCCTGTACGGGAGTGTCATCCATCCTTTAATTCCATTCAGTATAATAAAATAAATAGTAAATAAAATAATAATAATAATAATAATAATAATAATAATAATAATAATAATAATAATAATAATAATAATAATAATAATAATAATAATAATAATTTATTTTGTATAGCGCAATTCAAACATAAAATGCTTCACAAAGCGCTTGATCACACGCAGCCACACACAGATACACACGCATAATAAATCTATTCTGCATTTAAAAACAAGACAACATGTAAACCTAGTAAAGGTAACAAACCAACAAATAAAAGTATAAAATCAGTCAATCAATCAAGAAACTTATATAAAATAAATGAATAATTTCACAGAAAAAATTTAAGAGAGGGACGTTAATACCAAAAGAGGCAGATCAACAATGCCTCATCTAAGATGTAAAAATAATAAAACTGGATGCTATACAGCGTACTGGCGTTTAAAAAATATCAGTATAGAGCTCCAAGAGCGGAGATCTATACCAACATGCTCGTTTGTGTGTTGCTCGCACTCTTCCCTCTTCTCCACCCCTCCCCCCTCCTCCCTGCAAACTTTCACATATTCATACATACTGTTGATACACGAGTGCCAGCTGATTTTCGTTTGATGTGCAGACTGGGCGATCGTCGTGGTTCAATGATGCTCAACTTTGTCAACAACGAGTTGAACGGAGAAGTGGAGATTCGTGTCGAGGTTTACTTCAGCTGCTTTGTCAACTGCTTGGTCAATAAGGTGGAGTTACCATATCATGCCAGGTAACATAAAGCAGTACCTACCATGCCGTTGTTCTGGAAAGTCAGTATGCCTAATATTTTCGTGGTATTTAATGTGTGGTGAAGAAACGGAAACTCCGATGGTATGGCCACGTCACCAGATCATCAGGCCTTGCAAAGACCATTCTGCAAGGCACAGTGCAAGGAGGTAAAAGAAGGGGGAGACCGAAAAAGAGGTGGGAGGACAACATTCGAGAATGGACTGGTTTGACACTGAGCGAAGCCATGAGGGCTGCTGAGGACAGAGAAAGATGGAGTATGCTGGTTAAGCGATCATCTGTGGTGCCCCTACGACCTTCGGGTTATGGGACAGGATAGGATAGGATAGGATTTAATGTGTGTTCTTGTTCCTGTTAAAAACAAAATTCCTTTATGTATTGTTACCTATTCAACTTTCACCCCCACACACACATCAACCGCCATTACATTTGCGATTGAGGTTGAGTCCGTGTGAAAGCATGTGCATGGGACTTTTCTTGCTGAACTGTATTGAGCATTCTACCGTAGCATGTTAATAGCAGCATTTATGACTCTGATGATGGTATCATCATCATCATCATCATTATCATCATCATCATCATCATCATCATCATCATCATCATCATCATCATCATCATCATCATCATCAACATCATCATCATCGTCGTCGTCGTCGTCGCCGTCACCTCTTCTATTTGTGTGTGTGTGTGTTTTCGTGGGCAGATTCTACAGGGAGGGCGAGTCAGGACCTTATCCAATCAACTTTTTAGGATTCGTCAAAGATGTTGCCGCTCACAAAACCAACGACAGCAACCTCA
Organism: Oncomelania hupensis; assembly: GCA_036898135.1. Taxonomy (NCBI): domain Eukaryota; kingdom Metazoa; phylum Mollusca; class Gastropoda; order Littorinimorpha; family Pomatiopsidae; genus Oncomelania; species Oncomelania hupensis. The sequence goes on from CM072512.1 coordinate 15,274,937, forward strand.
TTACCTACTGCAGGTAAGATCAGTGGCAATGACGGTCATCATAATCATTATCATCAGTAAGCAATAGCAGCAGCAGGGGCAGCAGCGGCATCATTATCCCCAACCACATCATCATCGTGTAGATGATGATGATGATGACGATGATGATGATGATGATGATGATGATGATGATGATGATGATGATGATGATGATGATGATGATGATGATGATGATGATGATGATAATGATGAGGAGGATGACGATATGGGGGTTCTGGAGGTGCTGCTGCTGCTTCTGTTGCTGCTGGTCAACCGTTATAATTTCGTAATTGATGAACTGCTGTGCAGCAAGAGAAATGACCTACCGTGCAGAGTGTACTGCATCGCGGCAGGCGACAACGTCCGCACTGAGATCAGCATTCCTTCTAACGTCACACGATGGTCTATTTCCATGAATCGCCAATTTTATGTCAGTGCTTCAGTTCAATAGCGTCACCAAGGACACAGAAGGCACGTACACATGCATGGCTAACAACCCGTACGGCGTCATTCAAAGGATAGGGGTGGTTGACGTCATCATGACACCTCGAATCGATCGCAACCAATCCAGAGTAACCGTGCACGAGAATGGGGTGAGCCAAACATCATCATCATCATCATCATCATCATCATCATCATCATCATCATCATCATCATGATCAACAACAACAACAACATCAACAACAACAGCAACAGCAACAACAACAACAACAACATCATCATCATTATCGTCGGCGTCGTCATCTTAGTCTCCATCGTCGTTATTACAATTGGCCGACTTGTTTCTTATACCTTTTTTTTCCAGTCGGTGATCGCACAGTGCGTGGCGGGTGGCGATCCAGCGCCGAATGTGTACTTCGTAAAGCCGTACCTCCCCTCCGACCTGCTGCAGTACCACAATTTTACCACCCAAATCGACCAATTCACTAGAAAGGCGACGTTGATCATGTCAGAATCTGTGGCCAACGAATTCCATAAGTTCTACTGCGTATCGGAATTGCCCATGGGGGGACTGGTCTGATAGCATAATGTTATCACTAGGTCGCTTCTAGTGTTGGGACTGTATAATGCCGAAATACCGGTAAACCGCGATGCGTCCACTGCTCTGTACAGTCTGCAATGACCAGTTTCACGTGCCGGTAAGGACACGAAGGTTTGGTTCTCCTTATCGGAGAATGTTGTTCGAAAATAAACTTTGTTGGCACTTACTCAATCAATCAATCAAACTTTAATTTAATGTCTGTTCACACATTTAGGTGATATAAGACATTGAAAATGTAACTTTGTTGGCACTTACTGACGATCTAGTTTGTTGAACAGTGGCACAGAAAATAATCTAAACACTTCGTGTTCTTTCATCAGTAGTTATAACTAAGAAAGCACAATCATCTATGGAAGCAGCAACTACAAAGAAGTCCAAACAAAACATGCTAGCGCTACGCTCTTTATGACTGATACAGCTGTTTCAATATTTGCAATAATAGACTCAGACTGTCCATTAGCATAACCTACCCACTACAGCCAAGATGATCACACCACCGAATTGCGATAAATGCATGCTCTATATGTTCATCTATGGATTAGACAGACTGACCGTTTCAAGTAACCCCAATAGCCTTTAAACCATGGTCATCATGGCAGTACATTACAAAATATGTTAAATACTATAGTAGATATTCCCTATGCCCTAGCTGAACGATGCCGCTGCTGTACATTGGCCATTACCTATCTATCCACTGTAGTATGAAACCCATGGTCGCCAGACCTCCGAATAAGCACAAACTGTTCATTACACTGTAGCCTGGGGCCATGCCATCCTGGTCAAGCTTCGATGTCCTAGATGTACAGTCTCCTTGTTTCGCTGAGACAAAGTACACTATATCTATATAATA